>CAUJGY010000046.1:1800000-2169409 GCA_963170745.1 Phymatocera aterrima
CGGACTTTAATGGGTGAGTTTCTAGGTGTATTCCGACCCGCTGAATCCGAAAATCCAAACTTTGATGACCAAAAATATGCTTGGAAAAAAGTTATTCCGCATGGTACGAAAAAGAGATGATCGAAAATATCTGTCTCCAGAATCAAAATCGAACTTTGATGGGTGGGTTCATAGGTGTATTTTGACCCGCTGAATCCAAAAATCCAACCTTTGTTACACGAAAATACACCTGGAAAGAAGTTATTCCGCATGGTACGAAAAAGAGATGATCGAAAATAGTTTTTTTCAGAATTGAAATCGGACTTTGATGGGTGAGTTTCTAGGTGTATTCCGACCCGCTGAATCCGAAAATCCAACCTCTGATGACCAAAAATATGCTTGGAAAAAAGTTATTCCGCATGGTACGAAAAAGAGATGATCGAAAATATTTTTTTTCAGAATCAAAATCGGACTTTGATGGGTGAGTTTCTAGGTGTATTCCGACCCGCTGAATCCGAAAATCCAAACTTTGATGACCAAAAATATGCTTGGAAAAAAGTTATTTCGCATGGTACGAAAAAGAGATGATCGAAAATATCTGTCTCCAGAATCGAAATCGAACGTTGATGGGTGGGTTTATGGGTGTATTTTGACCCGCTGGATCCAAAAATCCAACCTTTGTTAAACGAAAATACACCTGGAATGAAGTTATTTCGCATGGTCCGAAAAAGAGATGATCGAAAATATTTTTTTTCAGAATCAAAATCGGACTTTAATGGGTGAATTTCTAGGTGTATTCCGACCCGCTGAATCCGAAAATCCAAACTTTGATGACCAAAAATATGCTTGGAAAAAAGTTATTCCGCATGGTACGAAAAAGAGATGATCGAAAATATCTGTCTCCAGAATCGAAATCGAACTTTGATGGGTGGGTTCATAGGTGTATTTTGACCCGCTGAATCCAAAAATCCAACCTTTGTTACACGAAAATACACCTGGAAAGAAGTTATTCCGCATGGTACGAAAAAGAGATGATCGAAAATAGTTTTTTTCAGAATTGAAATCGGACTTTGATGGGTGAGTTTCTAGGTGTATTCCGACCCGCTGAATCCGAAAATCCAACCTCTGATGACCAAAAATATGCTTGGAAAAAAGTTATTCCGCATGGTACGAAAAAGAGATGATCGAAAATATTTTTTTTCAGAATCAAAATCGGACTTTGATGGGTGAGTTTCTAGGTGTATTCCGACCCGCTGAATCCGAAAATCCAAACTTTGATGACCAAAAATATGCTTGGAAAAAAGTTATTTCGCATGGTACGAAAAAGAGATGATCGAAAATATCTGTCTCCAGAATCGAAATCGAACTTTGATGGGTGGGTTTATGGGTGTATTTTGACCCGCTGGATCCAAAAATCCAACCTTTGTTAAACGAAAATACACCTGGAATGAAGTTATTTCGCATGGTCCGAAAAAGAGATGATCGAAAATATTTTTTTTCAGAATCAAAATCGGACTTTAATGGGTGAATTTCTAGGTGTATTTCGACCCGCTGAATCCGAAAATCCAAACTTTGATAACCAAAAATATGCTTGGAAAAAAGTTATTTCGCATGGTACGAAAAAGAGATGATCGAAAATATCTGTCTCCAGAATCGAAATCGAACTTTGATGGATGGGTTCATAGGTGTATTTTGACCCGCTGAATCCGAAAATCCAACCTCTGATGACCAAAAATATGCTTGGAAAAAAGTTATTCCGCATGGTACGAAAAAGAGATGATCGAAAATATTTTTTTTCAGAATCAAAATCGGACTTTGATGGGTGAGTTTCTAGGTGTATTTCGACCCGCTGAATCCGAAAATCCAAACTTTGATAACCAAAAATATGCTTGGAAAAAAGTTATTTCGCATGGTACGAAAAAGAGATGATCGAAAATATCTGTCTCCAGAATCGAAATCGAACTTTGATGGGTGGGTTTATGGGTGTATTTTGACCCGCTGGATCCAAAAATCCAACCTTTGTTAAACGAAAATACACCTGGAATGAAGTTATTTCGGATGGTCCGAAAAAGAGATGATCGAAAATATTTTTTTTCAGAATCAAAATCGGACTTTAATGGGTGAATTTCTAGGTGTATTCCGACCCGCTGAATCCGAAAATCCAAACTTTGATGACCAAAAATATGCTTGGAAAAAAGTTATTCCGCATGGTACGAAAAAGAGATGATCGGAAATATCTGTCTCCAGAATCGAAATCGAACTTTGATGGGTGGGTTCACAGGTGTATTTTGACCCGCTGAATCCAAAAATCCAACCTTTGTTACACGAAAATACACCTGGAAAGAAGTTATTCCGCATGGTACGAAAAAGAGATGATCGAAAATATTTTTTTTCAGAATCGAAATCGGACTTTGATGGGTGAGTTTCTAGGTGTATTTCAACCCGCTGAATCCGAAAATCCAACCTCTGATGACCAAAAATATGCTTGGAAAAAAGTTATTTCGCATGGTACGAAAAAGAGATGATCGAAAATATCTGTCTCCAGAATCGAAATCGAACTTTGATGGATGGGTTCATAGGTGTATTTTGACCCGCTGAATCCGAAAATCCAAACTTTGATGACCAAAAATATGCTTGGAAAAAAGTTATTTCGCATGGTACGAAAAAGAGATGATCGAAAATATCTGTCTCCAGAATCGAAATGGATATTTGATGGGTGGGTTTATAGGTGTATTTTGACCCGCTGAATCCGAGAATCCAAGCTTTGATGACCAAAAATATGCTCGGAAAAAAGTTATTTCGCATGGTACGAAAAAGAGATGATCGGAAATATCTTTCTCCAGAATCGACATCGAACTTTGATGGGTGGGTTAATAGGTGTATTTTGACCCGCTGGATCCAAAAATCCAACCTTTGTTACACGAAAATACACCTGGAAAGAAGTTATTCCGCATGGTACGAAAAAGAGATGATCGAAAATATTTTTTTTCAGAATCGAAATCGGACTTTGATGGGTGAGTTTCTAGGTGTATTTCAACCCGCTGAATCCGAAAATCCAACCTCTGATGACCAAAAATATGCTTGGAAAAAAGTTATTTCGCATGGTACGAAAAAGAGATGATCGAAAATATCTGTCTCCAGAATCGAAATGGATATTTGATGGGTGGGTTTATAGGTGTATTTTGACCCGCTGAATCCGAGAATCCAAGCTTTGATGACCAAAAATATGCTCGGAAAAAAGTTATTTCGCATGGTACGAAAAAGAGATGATCGGAAATATCTTTCTCCAGAATCGACATCGAACTTTGATGGGTGGGTTAATAGGTGTATTTTGACCCGCTGGATCCAAAAATCCAACCTTTGTTACACGAAAATACACCTGGAAAGAAGTTATTCCGCATGGTACGAAAAAGAGATGATCGAAAATATTTTTTTTCAGAATCGAAATCGGACTTTGATGGGTGAGTTTCTAGGTGTATTTCAACCCGCTGAATCCGAAAATCCAACCTCTGATGACCAAAAATATGCTTGGAAAAAAGTTATTTCGCATGGTACGAAAAAGAGATGATCGAAAATATCTGTCTCCAGAATCGAAATCGAACTTTGATGGGTGGGTTTATGGGTGTATTTTGACCCGCTGGATCCAAAAATCCAACCTTTGTTACACGAAAATACACCTGGAATGAAGTTATTTCGCATGGTCCGAAAAAGAGATGATCGAAAATATTTTTTTTCAGAATCAAAATCGGACTTTAATGGGTGAGTTTCTAGGTGTATTCCGACCCGCTGAATCCGAAAATCCAAACTTTGATGACCAAAAATATGCTTGGAAAAAAGTTATTCCGCATGGTACGAAAAAGAGATGATCGAAAATATCTGTCTCCAGAATCGAAATCGAACTTTGATGGGTGGGTTCATAGGTGTATTTTGACCCGCTGAATCCAAAAATCCAACCTTTGTTACACGAAAATACACCTGGAAAGAAGTTATTCCGCATGGTACGAAAAAGAGATGATCGAAAATAGTTTTTTTCAGAATTGAAATCGGACTTTGATGGGTGAGTTTCTAGGTGTATTCCGACCCGCTGAATCCGAAAATCCAACCTCTGATGACCAAAAATATGCTTGGAAAAAAGTTATTCCGCATGGTACGAAAAAGAGATGATCGAAAATATTTTTTTTCAGAATTAAAATCGGACTTTGATGGGTGAGTTTCTAGGTGTATTCCGACCCGCTGAATCCGAAAATCCAAACTTTGATGACCAAAAATATGCTTGGAAAAAAGTTATTTCGCATGGTACGAAAAAGAGATGATCGAAAATATCTGTCTCCAGAATCGAAATCGAACTTTGATGGGTGGGTTTATGGGTGTATTTTGACCCGCTGGATCCAAAAATCCAACCTTTGTTAAACGAAAATACACCTGGAATGAAGTTATTTCGCATGGTCCGAAAAAGAGATGATCGAAAATATTTTTTTTCAGAATCAAAATCGGACTTTAATGGGTGAATTTCTAGGTGTATTCCGACCCGCTGAATCCGAAAATCCAAACTTTGATGACCAAAAATATGCTTGGAAAAAAGTTATTCCGCATGGTACGAAAAAGAGATGATCGAAAATATCTGTCTCCAGAATCGAAATCGAACTTTGATGGGTGGGTTCATAGGTGTATTTTGACCCGCTGAATCCAAAAATCCAACCTTTGTTACACGAAAATACACCTGGAAAGAAGTTATTCCGCATGGTACGAAAAAGAGATGATCGAAAATAGTTTTTTTCAGAATTGAAATCGGACTTTGATGGGTGAGTTTCTAGGTGTATTCCGACCCGCTGAATCCGAAAATCCAACCTCTGATGACCAAAAATATGCTTGGAAAAAAGTTATTCCGCATGGTACGAAAAAGAGATGATCGAAAATATTTTTTTTCAGAATCAAAATCGGACTTTGATGGGTGAGTTTCTAGGTGTATTCCGACCCGCTGAATCCGAAAATCCAAACTTTGATGACCAAAAATATGCTTGGAAAAAAGTTATTTCGCATGGTACGAAAAAGAGATGATCGAAAATATCTGTCTCCAGAATCGAAATCGAACTTTGATGGGTGGGTTTATGGGTGTATTTTGACCCGCTGGATCCAAAAATCCAACCTTTGTTAAACGAAAATACACCTGGAATGAAGTTATTTCGCATGGTCCGAAAAAGAGATGATCGAAAATATTTTTTTTCAGAATCAAAATCGGACTTTAATGGGTGAATTTCTAGGTGTATTCCGACCCGCTGAATCCGAAAATCCAAACTTTGATGACCAAAAATATGCTTGGAAAAAAGTTATTCCGCATGGTACGAAAAAGAGATGATCGGAAATACCTGTCTCCAGAATCGAAATCGAACTTTGATGGGTGGGTTCACAGGTGTATTTTGACCCGCTGAATCCAAAAATCCAACCTTTGTTACACGAAAATACACCTGGAAAGAAGTTATTCCGCATGGTACGAAAAAGAGATGATCGAAAATATTTTTTTTCAGAATCGAAATCGGACTTTGATGGGTGAGTTTCTAGGTGTATTTCAACCCGCTGAATCCGAAAATCCAACCTCCGATGACCAAAAATATGCTTGGAATAAAGTTATTTCGCATGGTACGAAAAAGAGATGATCGAAAATATCTGTCTCCAGAATCGAAATCGAACTTTGATGGATGGGGTCATAGGTGTATTTTGACCCGCTGAATCCGAAAATCCAAACTTTGATGACCAAAAATATGCTTGGAAAAAAGTTATTTCGCATGGTACGAAAAAGAGATGATCGAAAATATCTGTCTCCAGAATCGAAATGGATATTTGATGGGTGGGTTTATAGGTGTATTTTGACCCGCTGAATCCGAGAATCCAAGCTTTGATGACCAAAAATATGCTCGGAAAAAAGTTATTTCGCATGGTACGAAAAAGAGATGATCGGAAATATCTTTCTCCAGAATCGACATCGAACTTTGATGGGTGGGTTAATAGGTGTATTTTGACCCGCTGGATCCAAAAATCCAACCTTTGTTACACGAAAATACACCTGGAATGAAGTTATTTCGCATGGTCCGAAAAAGAGATGATCGAAAATATTTTTTTTCAGAATCAAAATCGGACTCTAATGGGTGAGTTTCTAGGTGTATTCCGACCCGCTGAATCCGAAAATCCAAACTTTGATGACCAAAAATATGCTTGGAAAAAAGTTATTCCGCATGGTACGAAAAAGAGATGATCGAAAATATCTGTCTCCAGAATCGAAATCGAACTTTGATGGGTGGGTTCATAGGTGTATTTTGACCCGCTGAATCCAAAAATCCAACCTTTGTTACACGAAAATACACCTGGAAAGAAGTTATTCCGCATGGTACGAAAAAGAGATGATCGAAAATAGTTTTTTTCAGAATTGGAATCGGACTTTGATGGGTGAGTTTCTAGGTGTATTCCGACCCGCTGAATCCGAAAATCCAACCTCTGATGACCAAAAATATGCTTGGAAAAAAGTTATTCCGCATGGTACGAAAAAGAGATGATCGAAAATATTTTTTTTCAGAATCAAAATCGGACTTTGATGGGTGAGTTTCTAGGTGTATTCCGACCCGCTGAATCCGAAATTCCAAACTTTGATGACCAAAAATATGCTTGGAAAAAAGTTATTTCGCATGGTACGAAAAAGAGATGATCGAAAATATCTGTCTCCAGAATCGAAATCGAACTTTGATGGGTGGGTTTATGGGTGTATTTTGACCCGCTGGATCCAAAAATCCAACCTTTGTTAAACGAAAATACACCTGGAATAAAGTGATTTCGCATGGTCCGAAAAAGAGATGATCGAAAATATTTTTTTTCAGAATCAAAATCGGACTTTAATGGGTGAATTTCTAGGTGTATTCCGACCCGCTGAATCCGAAAATCCAAACTTTGATGACCAAAAATACACCTGGAAAGAAGTTATTCCGCATGGTACGAAAAAGAGATGATCGAAAATATCTGTCTCCAGAATCAAAATCGAACTTTGATGGGTGGGTTTATAGGTGTATTTTGACCCGCTGAATCCGAGAATCCAAGCCTTGATGACCAAAAATATGATCGGAAAAAAGTTATTTCGCATGGTACGGAAAAGAGATGATCGAAAATATCTGTCTCCAGAATCGAAATCGAACTTTGATGGGTGGGTTTATGGGTGTATTTTGACCCGCTGGATCCAAAAATCCAACCTTTGTTACACGAAAATACACCTGGAATGAAGTTATTTCGCATGGTCCGAAAAAGAGATGATCGAAAATATTTTTTTTCAGAATCAAAATCGGACTTTAATGGGTGAGTTTCTAGGTGTATTCCGACCCGCTGAATCCGAAGATCCAAACTTTGATGACCAAAAATATGCTTGGAAAAAAGTTATTCCGCATGGTACGAAAAAGAGATGATCGAAAATATCTGTCTCCAGAATCGAAATCGAACTTTGATGGGTGGGTTCATAGGTGTATTTTGACCCGCTGAATCCAAAAATCCAACCTTTGTTACACGAAAATACACCTGGAAAGAAGTTATTCCGCATGGTACGAAAAAGAGATGATCGAAAATAGATTTTTTCAGAATTGAAATCGGACTTTGATGGGTGAGTTTCTAGGTGTATTCCGACCCGCTGAATCCGAAAATCCAACCTCTGATGACCAAAAATATGCTTGGAAAGAAGTTATTTCGCATGGTACGAAAAAGAGATGATCGAAAATATCTGTCTCCAGAATCAAAATCGAACTTTGATGGGTGGGTTTATAGGTGTATTTTGACCCGCTGAATCCGAGAATCCAAGCCTTGATGACCAAAAATATGCTTGGAAAAAAGTTATTTCGCATGGTACGAAAAAGAGATGATCGAAAATATCTGTCTCCAGAATCGAAATCGAACTTTGATGGGTGGGTTTATGGGTGTATTTTGACCCGCTGGATCCAAAAATCCAACCTTTGTTACACGAAAATACACCTGGAATGAAGTTATTTCGCATGGTCCGAAAAAGAGATGATCGAAAATAATTTTTTTCAGAATTGAAATCGGACTTTGATGGGTGAGTTTCTAGGTGTATTCCGACCCGCTGAATCCGAAAATCCAACCTCTGATGACCAAAAATATGCTTGGAAAAAAGTTATTCCGCATGGTTCGAAAAAGAGATGATCGAAAATATTTTTTTTCAGAATCAAAATCGGACTTTGATGGGTGAGTTTCTAGGTGTATTCCGACCCGCTGAATCCGAAAATCCAAACTTTGATGACCAAAAATATGCTTGGAAAAAAGTTATTTCGCATGGTACGAAAAAGAGATGATCGAAAATATCTGTCTCCAGAATCGAAATCGAACTTTGATGGGTGGGTTTATGGGTGTATTTTGACCCGCTGGATCCAAAAATCCAACCTTTGTTAAACGAAAATACACCTGGAATGAAGTTATTTCGCATGGTCCGAAAAAGAGATGATCGAAAATATTTTTTTTCAGAATCAAAATCGGACTTTAATGGGTGAATTTCTAGGTGTATTCCGACCCGCTGAATCCGAAAATCCAAACTTTGATGACCAAAAATATGCTTGGAAAAAAGTTATTCCGCATGGTACGAAAAAGAGATGATCGGAAATATCTGTCTCCAGAATCGAAATCGAACTTTGATGGGTGGGTTCACAGGTGTATTTTGACCCGCTGAATCCAAAAATCCAACCTTTGTTACACGAAAATACACCTGGAAAGAAGTTATTCCGCATGGTACGAAAAAGAGATGATCGAAAATATTTTTTTTCAGAATCGAAATCGGACTTTGATGGGTGAGTTTCTAGGTGTATTTCAACCCGCTGAATCCGAAAATCCAACCTCTGATGACCAAAAATATGCTTGGAAAAAAGTTATTTCGCATGGTACGAAAAAGAGATGATCGAAAATATCTGTCTCCAGAATCGAAATCGAACTTCGATGGATGGGTTCATAGGTGTATTTTGACCCGCTGAATCCGAAAATCCAAACTTTGATGACCAAAAATATGCTTGGAAAAAAGTTATTTCGCATGGTACGAAAAAGAGATGATCGAAAATATCTGTCTCCAGAATCGAAATGGATATTTGATGGGTGGGTTTATAGGTGTATTTTGACCCGCTGAATCCGAGAATCCAAGCTTTGATGACCAAAAATATGCTCGGAAAAAAGTTATTTCGCATGGTACGAAAAAGAGATGATCGGAAATATCTTTCTCCAGAATCGACATCGAACTTTGATGGGTGGGTTCATCGGTGTATTTTGACCCGCTGGATCCAAAAATCCAACCTTTGTTACACGAAAATACACCTGGAAAGAAGTTATTCCGCATGGTCCGAAAAAGAGATGATCGAAAATATTTTTTTTCAGAATCGAAATCGGACTTTGATGGGTGAGTTTCCAGGTGTATTTCGACCGGCTGAATCCGAAAATCCAACCTTTGATGACCAAAAATATGCTTGGAAAAAAGTTATTTCGCATGGTACGAAAAAGAGATGATCGAAAATATCTGTCTCCAGAATCAAAATCGAACTTTGATGGGTGGGTTTATAGGTGTATTTTGACCCGCTGAATCCGAGAATCCAAGCCTTGATGACCAAAAATATGATCGGAAAAAAGTTATTTCGCATGGTACGAAAAAGAGATGATCGAAAATATCTGTCTCCAGAATCGAAATCGAACTTTGATGGGTGGGTTTATGGGTGTATTTTGACCCGCTGGATCCAAAAATCCAACCTTTGTTACACGAAAATACACCTGGAATGAAGTTATTTCGCATGGTCCGAAAAAGAGATGATCGAAAATATTTTTTTTCAGAATCAAAATCGGACTTTAATAGGTGAGTTTCTAGGTGTATTCCGACCCGCTGAATCCGAAAATCCAAACTTTGATGACCAAAAATATGCTTGGAAAAAAGTTATTCCGCATGGTACGAAAAAGAGATGATCGAAAATATCTGTGTCCAGAATCGAAATCGAACTTTGATGGGTGGGTTCATAGGTGTATTTTGACCCGCTGAATCCAAAAATCCAACCTTTGTTACACGAAAATACACCTGGAAAGAAGTTATTCCGCATGGTACGAAAAAGAGATGATCGAAAATAGTTTTTTTCAGAATTGAAATCGGACTTTGATGGGTGAGTTTCTAGGTGTATTCCGACCCGCTGAATCCGAAAATCCAACCTCTGATGACCAAAAATATGCTTGGAAAGAAGTTATTCCGCATGGTACAAAAAAGAGATGATCGAAAATATCTGTCTCCAGAATCAAAATCGAACTTTGATGGGTGGGTTTATAGGTGTATTTTGACCCGCTGAATCCGAGAATCCAAGCCTTGATGACCAAAAATATGCTTGGAAAAAAGTTATTTCGCATGGTACGAAAAAGAGATGATCGAAAATATCTGTCTCCAGAATCGAAATCGAACTTTGATGGGTGGGTTTATGGGTGTATTTTGACCCGCTGGATCCAAAAATCCAACCTTTGTTACACGAAAATACACCTGGAATGAAGTTATTTCGCATGGTCCGAAAAAGAGATGATCGAAAATATTTTTTTTCAGAATCAAAATCGGACTTTAATGGGTGAGTTTCTAGGTGTATTCCGACCCGCTGAATCCGAAAATCCAAACTTTGATGACCAAAAATATGCTTGGAAAAAAGTTATTCCGCATGGTACGAAAAAGAGATGATCGAAAATATCTGTCTCCAGAATCGAAATCGAACTTTGATGGGTGGGTTCATAGGTGTATTTTGACCCGCTGAATCCAAAAATCCAACCTTTGTTACACGAAAATACACCTGGAAAGAAGTTATTCCGCATGGTACGAAAAAGAGATGATCGAAAATAGTTTTTTTCAGAATTGAAATCGGACTTTGATGGGTGAGTTTCTAGGTGTATTCCGACCCGCTGAATCCGAAAATCCAACCTCTGATGACCAAAAATATGCTTGGAAAGAAGTTATTCCGCATGGTACGAAAAAGAGATGATCGAAAATATTTTTTTTCAGAATCGAAATTGGACTTTGATGGGTGAGTTTCTAGGTGTATTTCGACCCGCTGAATCCGAAAATCCAACCTCTGATGACCAAAAATATGCTTGGAAAAAAGTTATTCCGCATGGTACGAAAAAGAGATGATCGAAAATATTTTTTTTTAGAATCAAAATCGGACTTTGATGGGTGAGTTTCTAGGTGCATTTCGACCCGCTGAATCCGGAAATCCAAACTTTGATGACCAAAAATATGCTTGGAAAAAAGTTATTTCGCATGGTACGAAAAAGAGATGATCGAAAATATCTGTCTCCAGAATCGGAATCGAACTTTAATGGGTGGGTTTATGGGTGTATTTTGACCCGCTGGATCCAAAAATCCAACCATTGTTACACGAAAATACACCTGGAAAGAAGTTATTCCGCATGGTCCGAAAAAGAGATGATCGAAAATATTTTTTTTCAGAATCGAAATCGGACTTTGATGGGTGAGTTTCTAGGTGTATTTCGACCGGCTGAATCCGGAAATCCAACCTTTGATGACCAAAAATATGCTTGGAAAAAAGTTATTTCGCATGGTACGAAAAAGAGATGATCGAAAATATCTGTCTCCAGAATCAAAATCGAACTTTGATGGGTGGGTTTATAGGTGTATTTTGACCCGCTGAATCCAAGAATCCAAGCTTCGATGACCAAAAATATGCTTGGAAAAAAGTTATTTCGCATGGTACGAAAAAGAGATGATCGAAAATATCTGTCTCCAGAATCGAAATCGAACTTTGATGGGTGGGTTTATGGGTGTATTTTGACCCGCTGGATCCAAAAATCCAACCTTTGTTACACGAAAATACACCTGGAATGAAGTTATTTCGCATGGTCCGAAAAAGAGATGATCGAAAATATTTTTTTTCAGAATCAAAATCGGACTTTAATGGGTGAGTTTCTAGGTGTATTCCGACATGCTGAATCCGAAATTCCAAACTTTGATGACCAAAAATATGCTTGGAAAAAAGTTATTCCGCATGGTACGAAAAAGAGATGATCGAAAATATCTGTCTCCAGAATCGAAATCGAACTTTGATGGGTGGGTTCATAGGTGTATTTTGACCCGCTGAATCCAAAAATCCAACCTTTGTTACACGAAAATACACCTGGAAAGAAGTTATTCCGCATGGTACGAAAAAGAGATGATCGAAAATAGTTTTTTTCAGAATTGAAATCGGACTTTGATGGGTGAGTTTCTAGGTGTATTCCGACCCGCTGAATCCGAAAATCCAACCTCTGATGACCAAAAATATGCTTGGAAAGAAGTTATTCCGCATGGTACGAAAAAGAGATGATCGAAAATATCTGTCTCCAGAATCAAAATCGAACTTTGATGGGTGGGTTTATAGGTGTATTTTGACCCGCTGAATCCGAGAATCCAAGCCTTGATGACCAAAAATATGCTTGGAAAAAAGTTATTTCGCATGGTACGAAAAAGAGATGATCGAAAATATCTGTCTCCAGAATCGAAATCGAACTTTGATGGGTGGGTTTATGGGTGTATTTTGACCCGCTGGATCCAAAAATCCAACCTTTGTTACACGAAAATACACCTGGAATGAAGTTATTTCGCATGGTCCGAAAAAGAGATGATCGAAAATATTTTTTTTCAGAATCAAAATCGGACTTCAATGGGTGAGTTTCTAGGTGTATTCCGACCCGCTGGATCCGAAAATCCAAACTTTGATGACCAAAAATATGCTTGGAAAAAAGTTATTCCGCATGGTACGAAAAAGAGATGATCGAAAATATCTGTCTCCAGAATCGAAATCGAACTTTGATGGGTGGGTTCATAGGTGTACTTTGACCCGCTGAATCCAAAAATCCAACCTTTGTTACACGAAAATACACCTGGAAAGAAGTTATTCCGCATGGTACGAAAAAGAGATGATCGAAAATAGTTTTTTTCAGAATTGAAATCGGACTTTGATGGGTGAGTTTCTAGGTGTATTCCGACCCGCTGAATCCGAAAATCCAACCTCTGATGACCAAAAATATGCTTGGAAAGAAGTTATTCCGCATGGTACGAAAATGAGATGATCGAAAATATCTGTCTCCAGAATCAAAATCGAACTTTGATGGGTGGGTTTATAGGTGTATTTTGACCCGCTGAATCCGAGAATCCAAGCCTTGATGACCAAAAATATGCTTGGAAAAAAGTTATTTCGCATGGTACGAAAAAGAGATGATCGAAAATATCTGTCTCCAGAATCGAAATCGAACTTTGATGGGTGGGTTTATGGGTGTATTTTGACCCGCTGGATCCAAAAATCCAACCTTTGTTACACGAAAATACACCTGGAATGAAGTTATTTCGCATGGTCCGAAAAAGAGATGATCGAAAATATTTTTTTTCAGAATCAAAATCGGACTTTAATGGGTGAGTTTCTAGGTGTATTCCGACCCGCTGAATCCGAAAATCCAAACTTTGATGACCAAAAATATGCTTGGAAAAAAGTTATTCCGCATGGTACGAAAAAGAGATGATCGAAAATATCTGTCTCCAGAATCGAAATCGAACTTTGATGGGTGGGTTCATAGGTGTATTTTGACCCGCTGAATCCAAAAATCCAACCTTTGTTACACGAAAATACACCTGGAAAGAAGTTATTCCGCATGGTACGAAAAAGAGATGATCGAAAATAGTTTTTTTCAGAATTGAAATCGGACTTTGATGGGTGAGTTTCTAGGTGTATTCCGACCCGCTGAATCCGAAAATCCAACCTCTGATGACCAAAAATATGCTTGGAAAGAAGTTATTCCGCATGGTACGAAAAAGAGATGATCGAAAATATTTTTTTTCAGAATCGAAATTGGACTTTGATGGGTGAGTTTCTAGGTGTATTTCGACCCGCTGAATCCGAAAATCCAACCTCTGATGACCAAAAATATGCTTGGAAAAAAGTTATTCCGCATGGTACGAAAAAGAGATGATCGAAAATATTTTTTTTCAGAATCAAAATCGGACTTTGATGGGTGAGTTTCTAGGTGTATTTCGACCCGCTGAATCCGGAAATCCAAACTTTGATGACCAAAAATATGCTTGGAAAAAAGTTATTTCGCATGGTACGAAAAAGAGATGATCGAAAATATCTGTCTCCAGAATCGGAATCGAACTTTAATGGGTGGGTTTATGGGTGTATTTTGACCCGCTGGATCCAAAAATCCAACCATTGTTACACGAAAATACACCTGGAAAGAAGTTATTCCGCATGGTCCGAAAAAGAGATGATCGAAAATATTTTTTTTCAGAATCGAAATCGGACTTTGATGGGTGAGTTTCTAGGTGTATTTCGACCGGCTGAATCCGAAAATCCAACCTTTGATGGCCAAAAATATGCTTGGAAAAAAGTTATTTCGCATGGTACGAAAAAGAGATGATCGAAAATATCTGTCTCCAGAATCAAAATCGAACTTTGATGGGTGGGTTTATAGGTGTATTTTGACCCGCTGAATCCAAGAATCCAAGCTTCGATGACCAAAAATATGCTTGGAAAAAAGTTATTTCGCATGGTACGAAAAAGAGATGATCGAAAATATCTGTCTCCAGAATCGAAATCGAACTTTGATGGGTGGGTTTATGGGTGTATTTTGACCCGCTGGATTCAAAAATCCAACCTTTGTTACACGAAAATACACCTGGAATGAAGTTATTTCGCATGGTCCGAAAAAGAGATGATCGAAAATATTTTTTTTCAGAATCAAAATCGGACTTTAATGGGTGAGTTTCTAGGTGTATTCCGACCCGCTGAATCCGAAAATCCAAACTTTGATGACCAAAAATATGCTTGGAAAAAAGTTATTCCGCATGGTACGAAAAAGAGATGATCGAAAATATCTGTCTCCAGAATCGAAATCGAACTTTGATGGGTGGGTTCATAGGTGTATTTTGACCCGCTGAATCCAAAAATCCAACCTTTGTTACACGAAAATACACCTGGAAAGAAGTTATTCCGCATGGTACGAAAAAGAGATGATCGAAAATAGTTTTTTTCAGAATTGAAATCGGACTTTGATGGGTGAGTTTCTAGGTGTATTCCGACCCGCTGAATCCGAAAATCCAACCTCTGATGACCAAAAATATGCTTGGAAAGAAGTTATTTCGCATGGTACGAAAAAGAGATGATCGAAAATATCTGTCTCCAGAATCGAAATCGAACTTTGATGGGTGGGTTTATGGGTGTATTTTGACCCGCTGGATCCAAAAATCCAACCTTTGTTACACGAAAATACACCTGGAATGAAGTTATTTCGCATGGTCCGAAAAAGAGATGATCGAAAATATTTTTTTTCAGAATCAAAATCGGACTTCAATGGGTGAGTTTCTAGGTGTATTCCGACCCGCTGAATCCGAAAATCCAAACTTTGATGACCAAAAATATGCTTGGAAAAAAGTTATTCCGCATGGTACGAAAAAGAGATGATCGAAAATATCTGTCTCCAGAATCGAAATCGAACTTTGATGGGTGGGTTCATAGGTGTATTTTGACCCGCTGAATCCAAAAATCCAACCTTTGTTACACGAAAATACACCTGGAAAGAAGTTATTCCGCATGGTACGAAAAAGAGATGATCGAAAATATTTTTTTTCAGAATCGAAATCGGACTTTGATGGGTGAGTTTCTAGGTGTATTTCGACCGGCTGAATCCGAAAATCCAACCTTTGATGACCAAAAATATGCTTGGAAAAAAGTTATTTCGCATGGTACGAAAAAGAGATGATCGAAAATATCTGTCTCCAGAATCAAAATCGAACTTTGATGGGTGGGTTTATAGGTGTATTTTGACCCGCTGAATCCAAGAATCCAAGCTTCGATGACCAAAAATATGCTTGGAAAAAAGTTATTTCGCATGGTACGAAAAAGAGATGATCGAAAATATCTGTCTCCAGAATCGAAATCGAACTTTGATGGGTGGGTTTATGGGTGTATTTTGACCCGCTGGATTCAAAAATCCAACCTTTGTTACACGAAAATACACCTGGAATGAAGTTATTTCGCATGGTCCGAAAAAGAGATGATCGAAAATATTTTTTTTCAGAATCAAAATCGGACTTTAATGGGTGAGTTTCTAGGTGTATTCCGACCCGCTGAATCCGAAAATCCAAACTTTGATGACCAAAAATATGCTTGGAAAAAAGTTATTCCGCATGGTACGAAAAAGAGATGATCGAAAATATCTGTCTCCAGAATCGAAATCGAACTTTGATGGGTGGGTTCATAGGTGTATTTTGACCCGCTGAATCCAAAAATCCAACCTTTGTTACACGAAAATACACCTGGAAAGAAGTTATTCCGCATGGTACGAAAAAGAGATGATCGAAAATAGTTTTTTTCAGAATTGAAATCGGACTTTGATGGGTGAGTTTCTAGGTGTATTCCGACCCGCTGAATCCGAAAATCCAACCTCTGATGACCAAAAATATGCTTGGAAAGAAGTTATTCCGCATGGTACGAAAAAGAGATGATCGAAAATATCTGTCTCCAGAATCAAAATCGAACTTTGATGGGTGGGTTTATAGGTGTATTTTGACCCGCTGAATCCGACAATCCAAGCCTTGATGACCAAAAATATGCTTGGAAAAAAGTTATTTCGCATGGTACGAAAAAGAGATGATCGAAAATATCTGTCTCCAGAATCGAAATCGAACTTTGATGGGTGGGTTTATGGGTGTATTTTGACCCGCTGGATCCAAAAATCCAACCTTTGTTACACGAAAATACACCTGGAATGAAGTTATTTCGCATGGTCCGAAAAAGAGATGATCGAAAATATTTTTTTTCAGAATCAAAATCGGACTTCAATGGGTGAGTTTCTAGGTGTATTCCGACCCGCTGAATCCGAAAATCCAAACTTTGATGACCAAAAATATGCTTGGAAAAAAGTTATTCCGCATGGTACGAAAAAGAGATGATCGAAAATATCTGTCTCCAGAATCGAAATCGAACTTTGATGGGTGGGTTCATAGGTGTATTTTGACCCGCTGAATCCAAAAATCTAACCTTTGTTACACGAAAATACACCTGGAATGAAGTTATTCCGCATGGTACGAAAAAGAGATGATCGAAAATATTTTTTTTCAGAATCGAAATCGGACTTTGATGGGTGAGTTTCTAGGTGTATTTCGACCGGCTGAATCCGAAAATCCAACCTTTGATGGCCAAAAATATGCTTGGAAAAAAGTTATTTCGCATGGTACGAAAAAGAGATGATCGAAAATATCTGTCTCCAGAATCAAAATCGAACTTTGATGGGTGGGTTTATAGGTGTATTTTGACCCGCTGAATCCAAGAATCCAAGCTTCGATGACCAAAAATATGCTTGGAAAAAAGTTATTTCGCATGGTACGAAAAAGAGATGATCGAAAATATCTGTCTCCAGAATCGAAATCGAACTTTGATGGGTGGGTTTATGGGTGTATTTTGACCCGCTGGATTCAAAAATCCAACCTTTGTTACACGAAAATACACCTGGAATGAAGTTATTTCGCATGGTCCGAAAAAGAGATGATCGAAAATATTTTTTTTCAGAATCAAAATCGGACTTTAATGGGTGAGTTTCTAGGTGTATTCCGACCCGCTGAATCCGAAAATCCAAACTTTGATGACCAAAAATATGCTTGGAAAAAAGTTATTCCGCATGGTACGAAAAAGAGATGATCGAAAATATCTGTCTCCAGAATCGAAATCGAACTTTGATGGGTGGGTTCATAGGTGTATTTTGACCCGCTGAATCCAAAAATCCAACCTTTGTTACACGAAAATACACCTGGAAAGAAGTTATTCCGCATGGTACGAAAAAGAGATGATCGAAAATAGTTTTTTTCAGAATTGAAATCGGACTTTGATGGGTGAGTTTCTAGGTGTATTCCGACCCGCTGAATCCGAAAATCCAACCTCTGATGACCAAAAATATGCTTGGAAAGAAGTTATTCCGCATGGTACGAAAAAGAGATGATCGAAAATATCTGTCTCCAGAATCAAAATCGAACTTTGATGGGTGGGTTTATAGGTGTATTTTGACCCGCTGAATCCGAAAATCCAAGCCTTGATGACCAAAAATATGCTTGGAAAAAAGTTATTTCGCATGGTACGAAAAAGAGATGATCGAAAATATCTGTCTCCAGAATCGAAATCGAACTTTGATGGGTGGGTTTATGGGTGTATTTTGACCCGCTGGATCCAAAAATCCAACCTTTGTTACACGAAAATACACCTGGAATGAAGTTATTTCGCATGGTCCGAAAAAGAGATGATCGAAAATATTTTTTTTCAGAATCAAAATCGGACTTCAATGGGTGAGTTTCTAGGTGTATTCCGACCCGCTGAATCCGAAAATCCAAACTTTGATGACCAAAAATATGCTTGGAAAAAAGTTATTCCGCATGGTACGAAAAAGAGATGATCGAAAATATCTGTCTCCAGAATCGAAATCGAACTTTGATGGGTGGGTTCATAGGTGTATTTTGACCCGCTGAATCCAAAAATCCAACCTTTGTTACACGAAAATACACCTGGAAAGAAGTTATTCCGCATGGTACGAAAAAGAGATGATCGAAAATATTTTTTTTCAGAATCGAAATCGGACTTTGATGGGTGAGTTTCTAGGTGTATTTCGACCGGCTGAATCCGAAAATCCAACCTTTGATGACCAAAAATATGCTTGGAAAAAAGTTATTTCGCATGGTACGAAAAAGAGATGATCGAAAATATCTGTCTCCAGAATCAAAATCGAACTTTGATGGGTGGGTTTATAGGTGTATTTTGACCCGCTGAATCCAAGAATCCAAGCTTCGATGACCAAAAATATGCTTGGAAAAAAGTTATTTCGCATGGTACGAAAAAGAGATGATCGAAAATATCTGTCTCCAGAATCGAAATCGAACTTTGATGGGTGGGTTTATGGGTGTATTTTGACCCGCTGGATTCAAAAATCCAACCTTTGTTACACGAAAATACACCTGGAATGAAGTTATTTCGCATGGTCCGAAAAAGAGATGATCGAAAATATTTTTTTTCAGAATCAAAATCGGACTTTAATGGGTGAGTTTCTAGGTGTATTCCGACCCGCTGAATCCGAAAATCCAAACTTTGATGACCAAAAATATGCTTGGAAAAAAGTTATTCCGCATGGTACGAAAAAGAGATGATCGAAAATATCTGTCTCCAGAATCGAAATCGAACTTTGATGGGTGGGTTCATAGGTGTATTTTGACCCGCTGAATCCAAAAATCCAACCTTTGTTACACGAAAATACACCTGGAAAGAAGTTATTCCGCATGGTACGAAAAAGAGATGATCGAAAATAGTTTTTTTCAGAATTGAAATCGGACTTTGATGGGTGAGTTTCTAGGTGTATTCCGATCCGCTGAATCCGAAAATCCAACCTCTGATGACCAAAAATATGCTTGGAAAGAAGTTATTCCGCATGGTACGAAAAAGAGATGATCGAAAATATCTGTCTCCAGAATCAAAATCGAACTTTGATGGGTGGGTTTATAGGTGTACTTTGACCCGCTGAATCCGACAATCCAAGCCTTGATGACCAAAAATATGCTTGGAAAAAAGTTATTTCGCATGGTCCGAAAAAGAGATGATCGAAAATATTTTTTTTCAGAATCAAAATCGGACTTTAATGGGTGAGTTTCTAGGTGTATTCCGACCCGCTGAATCCGAAAATCCAAACTTTGATGACCAAAAATATGCTTGGAAAAAAGTTATTCCGCATGGTACGAAAAAGAGATGATCGAAAATATCTGTCTCCAGAATCGAAATCGAACTTTGATGGGTGGGTTCATAGGTGTATTTTGACCCGCTGAATCCAAAAATCCAACCTTTGTTACACGAAAATACACCTGGAAAGAAGTTATTCCGCATGGTACGAAAAAGAGATGATCGAAAATAGTTTTTTTCAGAATTGAAATCGGACTTTGATGGGTGAGTTTCTAGGTGTATTCCGACCCGCTGAATCCGAAAATCCAACCTCTGATGACCAAAAATATGCTTGGAAAGAAGTTATTCCGCATGGTACGAAAAAGAGATGATCGAAAATATCTGTCTCCAGAATCAAAATCGAACTTTGATGGGTGGGTTTATAGGTGTATTTTGACCCGCTGAATCCGAAAATCCAAGCCTTGATGACCAAAAATATGCTTGGAAAAAAGTTATTTCGCATGGTACGAAAAAGAGATGATCGAAAATATCTGTCTCCAGAATCGAAATCGAACTTTGATGGGTGGGTTTATGGGTGTATTTTGACCCGCTGGATCCAAAAATCCAACCTTTGTTACACGAAAATACACCTGGAATGAAGTTATTTCGCATGGTCCGAAAAAGAGATGATCGAAAATATTTTTTTTCAGAATCAAAATCGGACTTCAATGGGTGAGTTTCTAGGTGTATTCCGACCCGCTGAATCCGAAAATCCAAACTTTGATGACCAAAAATATGCTTGGAAAAAAGTTATTCCGCATGGTACGAAAAAGAGATGATCGAAAATATCTGTCTCCAGAATCGAAATCGAACTTTGATGGGTGGGTTCATAGGTGTATTTTGACCCGCTGAATCCAAAAATCCAACCTTTGTTACACGAAAATACACCTGGAAAGAAGTTATTCCGCATGGTACGAAAAAGAGATGATCGAAAATATTTTTTTTCAGAATCGAAATCGGACTTTGATGGGTGAGTTTCTAGGTGTATTTCGACCGGCTGAATCCGAAAATCCAACCTTTGATGACCAAAAATATGCTTGGAAAAAAGTTATTTCGCATGGTACGAAAAAGAGATGATCGAAAATATCTGTCTCCAGAATCAAAATCGAACTTTGATGGGTGGGTTTATAGGTGTATTTTGACCCGCTGAATCCAAGAATCCAAGCTTCGATGACCAAAAATATGCTTGGAAAAAAGTTATTTCGCATGGTACGAAAAAGAGATGATCGAAAATATCTGTCTCCAGAATCGAAATCGAACTTTGATGGGTGGGTTTATGGGTGTATTTTGACCCGCTGGATTCAAAAATCCAACCTTTGTTACACGAAAATACACCTGGAATGAAGTTATTTCGCATGGTCCGAAAAAGAGATGATCGAAAATATTTTTTTTCAGAATCAAAATCGGACTTTAATGGGTGAGTTTCTAGGTGTATTCCGACCCGCTGAATCCGAAAATCCAAACTTTGATGACCAAAAATATGCTTGGAAAAAAGTTATTCCGCATGGTACGAAAAAGAGATGATCGAAAATATCTGTCTCCAGAATCGAAATCGAACTTTGATGGGTGGGTTCATAGGTGTATTTTGACCCGCTGAATCCAAAAATCCAACCTTTGTTACACGAAAATACACCTGGAAAGAAGTTATTCCGCATGGTACGAAAAAGAGATGATCGAAAATAGTTTTTTTCAGAATTGAAATCGGACTTTGATGGGTGAGTTTCTAGGTGTATTCCGACCCGCTGAATCCGAAAATCCAACCTCTGATGACCAAAAATATGCTTGGAAAGAAGTTATTCCGCATGGTACGAAAAAGAGATGATCGAAAATATCTGTCTCCAGAATCAAAATCGAACTTTGATGGGTGGGTTTATAGGTGTATTTTGACCCGCTGAATCCGAAAATCCAAGCCTTGATGACCAAAAATATGCTTGGAAAAAAGTTATTTCGCATGGTACGAAAAAGAGATGATCGAAAATATCTGTCTCCAGAATCGAAATCGAACTTTGATGGGTGGGTTTATGGGTGTATTTTGACCCGCTGGATCCAAAAATCCAACCTTTGTTACACGAAAATACACCTGGAATGAAGTTATTTCGCATGGTCCGAAAAAGAGATGATCGAAAATATTTTTTTTCAGAATCAAAATCGGACTTCAATGGGTGAGTTTCTAGGTGTATTCCGACCCGCTGAATCCGAAAATCCAAACTTTGATGACCAAAAATATGCTTGGAAAAAAGTTATTCCGCATGGTACGAAAAAGAGATGATCGAAAATATCTGTCTCCAGAATCGAAATCGAACTTTGATGGGTGGGTTCATAGGTGTATTTTGACCCGCTGAATCCAAAAATCCAACCTTTGTTACACGAAAATACACCTGGAAAGAAGTTATTCCGCATGGTACGAAAAAGAGATGATCGAAAATAGTTTTTATCAGAATTGAAATCGGACTTTGATGGGTGAGTTTCTAGGTGTATTCCGACCCGCTGAATCCGAAAATCCAACCTCTGATGACCAAAAATATGCTTGGAAAGAAGTTATTCCGCATGGTACGAAAAAGAGATGATCGAAAATATCTGTCTCCAGAATCAAAATCGAACTTTGATGGGTGGGTTTATAGGTGTATTTTGACCCGCTGAATCCGAGAATCCAAGCCTTGATGACCAAAAATATGCTTGGAAAAAAGTTATTTCGCATGGTACGAAAAAGAGATGATCGAAAATATCTGTCTCCAGAATCGAAATCGAACTTTGATGGGTGGGTTTATGGGTGTATTTTGACCCGCTGGATCCAAAAATCCAACCTTTGTTACACGAAAATACACCTGGAATGAAGTTATTTCGCATGGTCCGAAAAAGAGATAATCGAAAATATTTTTTTTCAGAATCAAAATCGGACTTTAATGGGTGAGTTTCTAGGTGTATTCCGACCCGCTGAATCCGAAAATCCAAACTTTGATGACCAAAAATATGCTTGGAAAAAAGTTATTCCGCATGGTACGAAAAAGAGATGATCGAAAATATCTGTCTCCAGAATCGAAATCGAACTTTGATGGGTGGGTTCATAGGTGTATTTTGACCCGCTGAATCCAAAAATCCAACCTTTGTTACACGAAAATTCACCTGGAAAGAAGTTATTCCGCATGGTACGAAAAAGAGATGATCGAAAATAGTTTTTTTCAGAATTGAAATCGGACTTTGATGGGTGAGTTTCTAGGTGTATTCCGACCCGCTGAATCCGAAAATCCAACCTCTGATGACCAAAAATATGCTTGGAAAGAAGTTATTCCGCATGGTACGAAAAAGAGATGATCGAAAATATTTTTTTTCAGAATCGAAATTGGACTTTGATGGGTGAGTTTCTAGGTTTATTTCGACCCGCTGAATCCGAAAATCCAACCTCTGATGACCAAAAATATGCTTGGAAAAAAGTTATTCCGCATGGTACGAAAAAGAGATGATCGAAAATATTTTTTTTCAGAATCAAAATCGGACTTTGATGGGTGAGTTTCTAGGTGTATTTCGACCCGCTGAATCCGAAAATCCAAACTTTGATGACCAAAAATATGCTTGGAAAAAAGTTATTTCGCATGGTACGAAAAAGAGATGATCGAAAATATCTGTCTCCAGAATCGAAATCAAACTTTAATGGGTGGGTTTATGGGTGTATTTTGACCCGCTGGATCCAAAAATCCAACCATTGTTACACGAAAATACACCTGGAATGAAGTTATTCCGCATGGTCCGAAAAAGAGATGATCGAAAATATTTTTTTTCAGAATCAAAATCGGACTTTAATGGGTGAGTTTCTAGGTGTATTACGACCCGCTGAATCCGAAAATCCAAACTTTGATGACCAAAAATATGCTTGGAAAAAAGTTATTCCGCATGGTACGAAAAAGAGATGATCGAAAATATCTGTCTCCAGAATCGAAATCGAACTTTGATGGATGGGTTCATAGGTGTATTTTGACCCGCTGAATCCGAAAATCCAAACTTTGATGACCAAAAATATGCTTGGAAAAAAGTTATTTCGCATGGTACGAAAAAGAGATGATCGAAAATATCTGTCTCCAGAATCGAAATCGAACTTTGATGGGTGGGTTCATAGGTGTATTTTGACCCGCTGAATCCAAAAATCCAACCTTTGTTACACGCAAATACACCTGGAAAGAAGTTATTCCGCATGGTACGAAAAAGAGATGATCGAAAATATTTTTTTTCAGAATCGAAATCGGACTTTGATGGGTGAGTTTCTAGGTGTATTTCGACCCGCTGAATCCGAAAATCCAACCTCTGATGACCAAAAATATGCTTGGAAAAAAGTTATTTCGCATGGTACGAAACAGAGATGATCGGAAATATCTGTCTCCAGAATCGGAATCGAACTTTGATGGGTGTGTTCATAGGTGTATTTTGACCCGCTGAATCCAAAAATCCAACCTTTGTTACACGAAAATACACCTGGAAAGAAGTTATTCCGCATGGTACGAAAAAGAGATGATCGAAAATATTTTTTTTCAGAATCGAAATCGGACTTTGATGGGTGAGTTTCTAGGTGTATTTCGACCGGCTGAATCCGAAAATCCAACCTTTGATGACCAAAAATATGCTTGGAAAAAAGTTATTTCGCATGGTACGAAAAAGAGATGATCGAAAATATCTGTCTCCAGAATCAAAATCGAACTTTGATGGGTGGGTTTATAGGTGTATTTTGACCCGCTGAATCCGAGAATCCAAGCCTTGATGACCAAAAATATGCTTGGAAAAAAGTTATTTCGCATGGTACGAAAAAGAGATGATCGAAAATATCTGTCTCCAGAATCGAAATCGAACTTTGATGGGTGGGTTTATGGGTGTATTTTGACCCGCTGGATCCAAAAATCCAACCTTTGTTACACGAAAATACACCTGGAATGAAGTTATTTCGCATGGTCCGAAAAAGAGATGATCGAAAATATTTTTTTTCAGAATCAAAATCGGACTTTCATGGGTGAGTTTCTAGGTGTATTCCGACCCGCTGAATCCGAAAATCCAAACTTTGATGACCAAAAATATGCTTGGAAAAATGTTATTCCGCATGGTACGAAAAAGAGATGATCGAAAATATCTGTCTCCAGAATCGAAATCGAACTTTGATGGGTGGGTTCATAGGTGTATTTTGACCCGCTGAATCCAAAAATCCAACCTTTGTTACACGAAAATACACCTGGAAAGAAGTTATTCCGCATGGTACGAAAAAGAGATGATCGAAAATAGTTTTTTTCAGAATTGAAATCGGACTTTGATGGGTGAGTTTCTAGGTGTATTACGACCCGCTGAATCCGAAAATCCAACCTCTGATGGCCAAAAATATGCTTGGAAAAAAGTTATTCCGCATGGTCCGAAAAAGAGATGATCGAAAATATTTTTTTTCAGAATCAAAATCGGACTTTAATGGGTGAGTTTCTAGGTGTATTCCGACCCGCTGAATCCGAAAATCCAAACTTTGATGACCAAAAATATGCTTGGAAAAAAGTTATTCCGCATGGTACGAAAAAGAGATGATCGAAAATATCTGTCTCCAGAATCGAAATCGAACTTTGATGGGTGGGTTCATAGGTGTATTTTGACCCGCTGAATCCAAAAATCCAACCTTTGTTACACGAAAATTCACCTGGAAAGAAGTTATTCCGCATGGTACGAAAAAGAGATGATCGAAAATAGTTTTTTTCAGAATTGAAATCGGACTTTGATGGGTGAGTTTCTAGGTGTATTCCGACCCGCTGAATCCGAAAATCCAACCTCTGATGACCAAAAATATGCGTGGAAAGAAGTTATTCCGCATGGTACGAAAAAGAGATGATCGAAAATATTTTTTTTCAGAATCGAAATTGGACTTTGATGGGTGAGTTTCTAGGTTTATTTCGACCCGCTGAATCCGAAAATCCAACCTCTGATGACCAAAAATATGCTTGGAAAAAAGTTATTCCGCATGGTACGAAAAAGAGATGATCGAAAATATTTTTTTTCAGAATCAAAATCGGACTTTGATGGGTGAGTTTCTAGGTGTATTTCGACCCGCTGAATCCGAAAATCCAAACTTTGATGACCAAAAATATGCTTGGAAAAAAGTTATTTCGCATGGTACGAAAAAGAGATGATCGAAAATATCTGTCTCCAGAATCGGAATCAAACTTTAATGGGTGGGTTTATGGGTGTATTTTGACCCGCTGGATCCAAAAATCCAACCATTGTTACACGAAAATACACCTGGAATGAAGTTATTCCGCATGGTCCGAAAAAGAGATGATCGAAAATATTTTTTTTCAGAATCAAAATCGGACTTTAATGGGTGAGTTTCTAGGTGTATTACGACCCGCTGAATCCGAAAATCCAAACTTTGATGACCAAAAATATGCTTGGAAAAAAGTTATTCCGCATGGTACGAAAAAGAGATGATCGAAAATATCTGTCTCCAGAATCGAAATCGAACTTTGATGGATGGGTTCATAGGTGTATTTTGACCCGCTGAATCCGAAAATCCAAACTTTGATGACCAAAAATATGCTTGGAAAAAAGTTATTTCGCATGGTACGAAAAAGAGATGATCGAAAATATCTGTCTCCAGAATCGAAATCGAACTTTGATGGGTGGGTTCATAGGTGTATTTTGACCCGCTGAATCCAAAAATCCAACCTTTGTTACACGCAAATACACCTGGAAAGAAGTTATTCCGCATGGTACGAAAAAGAGATGATCGAAAATATTTTTTTTCAGAATCGAAATCGGACTTTGATGGGTTAGTTTCTAGGTGTATTTCGACCCGCTGAATCCGAAAATCCAACCTCTGATGACCAAAAATATGCTTGGAAAAAAGTTATTTCGCATGGTACGAAAAAGAGATGATCGGAAATATCTGTCTCCAGAATCGGAATCGAACTTTGATGGGTGTGTTCATAGGTGTATTTTGACCCGCTGAATCCAAAAATCCAACCTTTGTTACACGAAAATACACCTGGAAAGAAGTTATTCCGCATGGTACGAAAAAGAGATGATCGAAAATATTTTTTTTCAGAATCGAAATCGGACTTTGATGGGTGAGTTTCTAGGTGTATTTCGACCGGCTGAATCCGAAAATCCAACCTTTGATGACCAAAAATATGCTTGGAAAAAAGTTATTTCGCATGGTACGAAAAAGAGATGATCGAAAATATCTGTCTCCAGAATCAAAATCGAACTTTGATGGGTGGGTTTATAGGTGTATTTTGACCCGCTGAATCCGAGAATCCAAGCCTTGATGACCAAAAATATGCTTGGAAAAAAGTTATTTCGCATGGTACGAAAAAGAGATGATCGAAAATATCTGTCTCCAGAATCGAAATCGAACTTTGATGGGTGGGTTTATGGGTGTATTTTGACCCGCTGGATCCAAAAATCCAACCTTTGTTACACGAAAATACACCTGGAATGAAGTTATTTCGCATGGTCCGAAAAAGAGATGATCGAAAATATTTTTTTTCAGAATCAAAATCGGACTTTCATGGGTGAGTTTCTAGGTGTATTCCGACCCGCTGAATCCGAAAATCCAAACTTTGATGACCAAAAATATGCTTGGAAAAATGTTATTCCGCATGGTACGAAAAAGAGATGATCGAAAATATCTGTCTCCAGAATCGAAATCGAACTTTGATGGGTGGGTTCATAGGTGTATTTTGACCCGCTGAATCCAAAAATCCAACCTTTGTTACACGAAAATACACCTGGAAAGAAGTTATTCCGCATGGTACGAAAAAGAGATGATCGAAAATAGTTTTTTTCAGAATTGAAATCGGACTTTGATGGGTGAGTTTCTAGGTGTATTCCGACCCGCTGAATCCGAAAATCCAACCTCTGATGACCAAAAATATGCTTGGAAAAAAGTTATTCCGCATGGTACGAAAAAGAGATGATCGAAAATATTTTTTTTCAGAATCAAAATCGGACTTTGATGGGTGAGTTTCTAGGTGTATTCCGACCCGCTGAATCCGAAAATCCAAACTTTGATGACCAAAAATATGCTTGGAAAAAAGTTATTTCGCATGGTACGAAAAAGAGATGATCGAAAATATCTGTCTCCAGAATCGAAATCGAACTTTGATGGGTGGGTTTATGGGTGTATTTTGACCCGCTGGATCCAAAAATCCAACCTTTGTTACACGAAAATACACCTGGAATGAAGTTATTTCGCATGGTCCGAAAAAGAGATGATCGAAAATATTTTTTTTCAGAATCAAAATCGGACTTTAATGGGTGAATTTCTAGGTGTATTCCGACCCGCTGAATCCGAAAATCCAAACTTTGATGACCAAAAATATGCTTGGAAAAAAGTTATTCCGCATGGTACGAAAAAGAGATGATCGGAAATATCTGTCTCCAGAATCGAAATCGAACTTTGATGGGTGGGTTTATAGGTGTATTTTGACCCGCTGAATCCGAAAATCCAAGCCTTGATGACCAAAAATATGCTTGGAAAAAAGTTATTTCGCATGGTACGAAAAAGAGATGATCGAAAATATCTGTCTCCAGAATCGAAATCGAACTTTGATGGGTGGGTTTATGGGTGTATTTTGACCCGCTGGATCCAAAAATCCAACCTTTGTTACACGAAAATACACCTGGAATGAAGTTATTTCGCATGGTCCGAAAAAGAGATGATCGAAAATATTTTTTTTCAGAATCAAAATCGGACTTCAATGGGTGAGTTTCTAGGTGTATTCCGACCCGCTGAATCCGAAAATCCAAACTTTGATGACCAAAAATATGCTTGGAAAAAAGTTATTCCGCATGGTACGAAAAAGAGATGATCGAAAATATCTGTCTCCAGAATCGAAATCGAACTTTGATGGGTGGGTTCATAGGTGTATTTTGACCCGCTGAATCCAAAAATCCAACCTTTGTTACACGAAAATACACCTGGAAAGAAGTTATTCCGCATGGTACGAAAAAGAGATGATCGAAAATAGTTTTTATCAGAATTGAAATCGGACTTTGATGGGTGAGTTTCTAGGTGTATTCCGACCCGCTGAATCCGAAAATCCAACCTCTGATGACCAAAAATATGCTTGGAAAGAAGTTATTCCGCATGGTACGAAAAAGAGATGATCGAAAATATCTGTCTCCAGAATCAAAATCGAACTTTGATGGGTGGGTTTATAGGTGTATTTTGACCCGCTGAATCCGAGAATCCAAGCCTTGATGACCAAAAATATGCTTGGAAAAAAGTTATTTCGCATGGTACGAAAAAGAGATGATCGAAAATATCTGTCTCCAGAATCGAAATCGAACTTTGATGGGTGGGTTTATGGGTGTATTTTGACCCGCTGGATCCAAAAATCCAACCTTTGTTACACGAAAATACACCTGGAATGAAGTTATTTCGCATGGTCCGAAAAAGAGATAATCGAAAATATTTTTTTTCAGAATCAAAATCGGACTTTAATGGGTGAGTTTCTAGGTGTATTCCGACCCGCTGAATCCGAAAATCCAAACTTTGATGACCAAAAATATGCTTGGAAAAAAGTTATTCCGCATGGTACGAAAAAGAGATGATCGAAAATATCTGTCTCCAGAATCGAAATCGAACTTTGATGGGTGGGTTCATAGGTGTATTTTGACCCGCTGAATCCAAAAATCCAACCTTTGTTACACGAAAATTCACCTGGAAAGAAGTTATTCCGCATGGTACGAAAAAGAGATGATCGAAAATAGTTTTTTTCAGAATTGAAATCGGACTTTGATGGGTGAGTTTCTAGGTGTATTCCGACCCGCTGAATCCGAAAATCCAACCTCTGATGACCAAAAATATGCTTGGAAAGAAGTTATTCCGCATGGTACGAAAAAGAGATGATCGAAAATATTTTTTTTCAGAATCGAAATTGGACTTTGATGGGTGAGTTTCTAGGTTTATTTCGACCCGCTGAATCCGAAAATCCAACCTCTGATGACCAAAAATATGCTTGGAAAAAAGTTATTCCGCATGGTACGAAAAAGAGATGATCGAAAATATTTTTTTTCAGAATCAAAATCGGACTTTGATGGGTGAGTTTCTAGGTGTATTTCGACCCGCTGAATCCGAAAATCCAAACTTTGATGACCAAAAATATGCTTGGAAAAAAGTTATTTCGCATGGTACGAAAAAGAGATGATCGAAAATATCTGTCTCCAGAATCGAAATCAAACTTTAATGGGTGGGTTTATGGGTGTATTTTGACCCGCTGGATCCAAAAATCCAACCATTGTTACACGAAAATACACCTGGAATGAAGTTATTCCGCATGGTCCGAAAAAGAGATGATCGAAAATATTTTTTTTCAGAATCAAAATCGGACTTTAATGGGTGAGTTTCTAGGTGTATTACGACCCGCTGAATCCGAAAATCCAAACTTTGATGACCAAAAATATGCTTGGAAAAAAGTTATTCCGCATGGTACGAAAAAGAGATGATCGAAAATATCTGTCTCCAGAATCGAAATCGAACTTTGATGGATGGGTTCATAGGTGTATTTTGACCCGCTGAATCCGAAAATCCAAACTTTGATGACCAAAAATATGCTTGGAAAAAAGTTATTTCGCATGGTACGAAAAAGAGATGATCGAAAATATCTGTCTCCAGAATCGAAATCGAACTTTGATGGGTGGGTTCATAGGTGTATTTTGACCCGCTGAATCCAAAAATCCAACCTTTGTTACACGCAAATACACCTGGAAAGAAGTTATTCCGCATGGTACGAAAAAGAGATGATCGAAAATATTTTTTTTCAGAATCGAAATCGGACTTTGATGGGTGAGTTTCTAGGTGTATTTCGACCCGCTGAATCCGAAAATCCAACCTCTGATGACCAAAAATATGCTTGGAAAAAAGTTATTTCGCATGGTACGAAAAAGAGATGATCGGAAATATCTGTCTCCAGAATCGGAATCGAACTTTGATGGGTGTGTTCATAGGTGTATTTTGACCCGCTGAATCCAAAAATCCAACCTTTGTTACACGAAAATACACCTGGAAAGAAGTTATTCCGCATGGTACGAAAAAGAGATGATCGAAAATATTTTTTTTCAGAATCGAAATCGGACTTTGATGGGTGAGTTTCTAGGTGTATTTCGACCGGCTGAATCCGAAAATCCAACCTTTGATGACCAAAAATATGCTTGGAAAAAAGTTATTTCGCATGGTACGAAAAAGAGATGATCGAAAATATCTGTCTCCAGAATCAAAATCGAACTTTGATGGGTGGGTTTATAGGTGTATTTTGACCCGCTGAATCCGAGAATCCAAGCCTTGATGACCAAAAATATGCTTGGAAAAAAGTTATTTCGCATGGTACGAAAAAGAGATGATCGAAAATATCTGTCTCCAGAATCGAAATCGAACTTTGATGGGTGGGTTTATGGGTGTATTTTGACCCGCTGGATCCAAAAATCCAACCTTTGTTACACGAAAATACACCTGGAATGAAGTTATTTCGCATGGTCCGAAAAAGAGATGATCGAAAATATTTTTTTTCAGAATCAAAATCGGACTTTCATGGGTGAGTTTCTAGGTGTATTCCGACCCGCTGAATCCGAAAATCCAAACTTTGATGACCAAAAATATGCTTGGAAAAATGTTATTCCGCATGGTACGAAAAAGAGATGATCGAAAATATCTGTCTCCAGAATCGAAATCGAACTTCGATGGGTGGGTTCATAGGTGTATTTTGACCCGCTGAATCCAAAAATCCAACCTTTGTTACACGAAAATACACCTGGAAAGAAGTTATTCCGCATGGTACGAAAAAGAGATGATCGAAAATAGTTTTTTTCAGAATTGAAATCGGACTTTGATGGGTGAGTTTCTAGGTGTATTACGACCCGCTGAATCCGAAAATCCAACCTCTGATGGCCAAAAATATGCTTGGAAAAAAGTTATTCCGCATGGTCCGAAAAAGAGATGATCGAAAATATTTTTTTTCAGAATCAAAATCGGACTTTAATGGGTGAGTTTCTAGGTGTATTCCGACCCGCTGAATCCGAAAATCCAAACTTTGATGACCAAAAATATGCTTGGAAAAAAGTTATTCCGCATGGTACGAAAAAGAGATGATCGAAAATATCTGTCTCCAGAATCGAAATCGAACTTTGATGGGTGGGTTCATAGGTGTATTTTGACCCGCTGAATCCAAAAATCCAACCTTTGTTACACGAAAATTCACCTGGAAAGAAGTTATTCCGCATGGTACGAAAAAGAGATGATCGAAAATAGTTTTTTTCAGAATTGAAATCGGACTTTGATGGGTGAGTTTCTAGGTGTATTCCGACCCGCTGAATCCGAAAATCCAACCTCTGATGACCAAAAATATGCGTGGAAAGAAGTTATTCCGCATGGTACGAAAAAGAGATGATCGAAAATATTTTTTTTCAGAATCGAAATTGGACTTTGATGGGTGAGTTTCTAGGTTTATTTCGACCCGCTGAATCCGAAAATCCAACCTCTGATGACCAAAAATATGCTTGGAAAAAAGTTATTCCGCATGGTACGAAAAAGAGATGATCGAAAATATTTTTTTTCAGAATCAAAATCGGACTTTGATGGGTGAGTTTCTAGGTGTATTTCGACCCGCTGAATCCGAAAATCCAAACTTTGATGACCAAAAATATGCTTGGAAAAAAGTTATTTCGCATGGTACGAAAAAGAGATGATCGAAAATATCTGTCTCCAGAATCGAAATCAAACTTTAATGGGTGGGTTTATGGGTGTATTTTGACCCGCTGGATCCAAAAATCCAACCATTGTTACACGAAAATACACCTGGAATGAAGTTATTCCGCATGGTCCGAAAAAGAGATGATCGAAAATATTTTTTTTCAGAATCAAAATCGGACTTTAATGGGTGAGTTTCTAGGTGTATTACGACCCGCTGAATCCGAAAATCCAAACTTTGATGACCAAAAATATGCTTGGAAAAAAGTTATTCCGCATGGTACGAAAAAGAGATGATCGAAAATATCTGTCTCCAGAATCGAAATCGAACTTTGATGGATGGGTTCATAGGTGTATTTTGACCCGCTGAATCCGAAAATCCAAACTTTGATGACCAAAAATATGCTTGGAAAAAAGTTATTTCGCATGGTACGAAAAAGAGATGATCGAAAATATCTGTCTCCAGAATCGAAATCGAACTTTGATGGGTGGGTTCATAGGTGTATTTTGACCCGCTGAATCCAAAAATCCAACCTTTGTTACACGCAAATACACCTGGAAAGAAGTTATTCCGCATGGTACGAAAAAGAGATGATCGAAAATATTTTTTTTCAGAATCGAAATCGGACTTTGATGGGTTAGTTTCTAGGTGTATTTCGACCCGCTGAATCCGAAAATCCAACCTCTGATGACCAAAAATATGCTTGGAAAAAAGTTATTTCGCATGGTACGAAAAAGAGATGATCGGAAATATCTGTCTCCAGAATCGGAATCGAACTTTGATGGGTGTGTTCATAGGTGTATTTTGACCCGCTGAATCCAAAAATCCAACCTTTGTTACACGAAAATACACCTGGAAAGAAGTTATTCCGCATGGTACGAAAAAGAGATGATCGAAAATATTTTTTTTCAGAATCGAAATCGGACTTTGATGGGTGAGTTTCTAGGTGTATTTCGACCGGCTGATCCCGAAAATCCAACCTTTGATGACCAAAAATATGCTTGGAAAAAAGTTATTTCGCATGGTACGAAAAAGAGATGATCGAAAATATCTGTCTCCAGAATCAAAATCGAACTTTGATGGGTGGGTTTATAGGTGTATTTTGACCCGCTGAATCCGAGAATCCAAGCCTTGATGACCAAAAATATGCTTGGAAAAAAGTTATTTCGCATGGTACGAAAAAGAGATGATCGAAAATATCTGTCTCCAGAATCGAAATCGAACTTTGATGGGTGGGTTTATGGGTGTATTTTGACCCGCTGGATCCAAAAATCCAACCTTTGTTACACGAAAATACACCTGGAATGAAGTTATTTCGCATGGTCCGAAAAAGAGATGATCGAAAATATTTTTTTTCAGAATCAAAATCGGACTTTCATGGGTGAGTTTCTAGGTGTATTCCGACCCGCTGAATCCGAAAATCCAAACTTTGATGACCAAAAATATGCTTGGAAAAATGTTATTCCGCATGGTACGAAAAAGAGATGATCGAAAATATCTGTCTCCAGAATCGAAATCGAACTTTGATGGGTGGGTTCATAGGTGTATTTTGACCCGCTGAATCCAAAAATCCAACCTTTGTTACACGAAAATACACCTGGAAAGAAGTTATTCCGCATGGTACGAAAAAGAGATGATCGAAAATAGTTTTTTTCAGAATTGAAATCGGACTTTGATGGGTGAGTTTCTAGGTGTATTCCGACCCGCTGAATCCGAAAATCCAACCTCTGATGACCAAAAATATGCTTGGAAAAAAGTTATTCCGCATGGTACGAAAAAGAGATGATCGAAAATATTTTTTTTCAGAATCAAAATCGGACTTTGATGGGTGAGTTTCTAGGTGTATTCCGACCCGCTGAATCCGAAAATCCAAACTTTGATGACCAAAAATATGCTTGGAAAAAAGTTATTTCGCATGGTACGAAAAAGAGATGATCGAAAATATCTGTCTCCAGAATCGAAATCGAACTTTGATGGGTGGGTTTATGGGTGTATTTTGACCCGCTGGATCCAAAAATCCAACCTTTGTTACACGAAAATACACCTGGAATGAAGTTATTTCGCATGGTCCGAAAAAGAGATGATCGAAAATATTTTTTTTCAGAATCAAAATCGGACTTTAATGGGTGAATTTCTAGGTGTATTCCGACCCGCTGAATCCGAAAATCCAAACTTTGATGACCAAAAATATGCTTGGAAAAAAGTTATTCCGCATGGTACGAAAAAGAGATGATCGGAAATATCTGTCTCCAGAATCGAAATCGAACTTTGATGGGTGGGTTCACAGGTGTATTTTGACCCGCTGAATCCAAAAATCCAACCTTTGTTGCACGAAAATACACCTGGAAAGAAGTTATTCCGCATGGTACGAAAAAGAGATGATCGAAAATATTTTTTTTCAGAATCGAAATCGGACTTTGATGGGTGAGTTTCTAGGTGTATTTCAACCCGCTGAATCCGAAAATTCAACCTCTGATGACCAAAAATATGCTTGGAAAAAAGTTATTTCGCATGGTACGGAAAAGAGATGATCGAAAATATCTGTCTCCAGAATCGAAATCGAACTTTGATGGATGGGTTCATAGGTGTATTTTGACCCGCTGAATCCGAAAATCCAAACTTTGATGACCAAAAATATGCTTGGAAAAAAGTTATTTCGCATGGAACGAAAAAGAGATGATCGAAAATATCTGTCTCCAGAATCGAAATGGATATTTGATGGGTGGGTTTATAGGTGTATTTTGTCCCGCTGAATCCGAGAATCCAAGCTTTGATGACCAAAAATATGCTCGGAAAAAAGTTATTTCGCATGGTACGAAAAAGAGATGATCGGAAATATCTGTCTCCAGAATCGAAATCGAACTTTGATGGGTGGGTTCATAGGTGTATTTTGACCCGCTGAATCCAAAAATCCAACCTTTGTTACACGAAAATACACCTGGAAAGAAGTTATTTCGCATGGTACGAAAAAGAGATGATCGAAAATATTTTTTTTCAGAATCGAAATTGGACTTTGATGGGTGAGTTTCTAGGTGTATTTCGACCCGCTGAATCCGAAAATCCAACCTCTGATGACCAAAAATATGCTTGGAAAAAAGTTATTCCGCATGGTACGAAAAAGAGATGATCGAAAATATTTTTTTTCAGAATCAAAATCGGACTTTGATGGGTGAGTTTCTAGGTGTATTCCGACCCGCTGAATCCGAAAATCCAAACTTTGATGACCAAAAATATGCTTGGAAAAAAGTTATTTCGCATGATACGAAAAAGAGATGATCGAAAATATCTGTCTCCAGAATCGAAATCGAACTTTGATGGGTGGGTTTATGGGTGTATTTTGACCCGCTGGATCCAAAAATCCAACCTTTGTTACACGAAAATACACCTGGAATGAAGTTATTTCGCATGGTCCGAAAAAGAGATGATCGAAAATATTTTTTTTCAGAATCAAAATCGGACTTTGATGGGTGAGTTTCTAGGTGTATTTCGACCCGCTGAATCCGAAAATCCAACCTCTGATGACCAAAAATATGCTTGGAAAAAAGTTATTTCGCATGGTACGAAAAAGAGATGATCGAAAATATCTGTCTCCAGAATCGGAATCGAACTTTGATGGGTGTGTTCATAGGTGTATTTTGACCCGCTGAATCCAAAAATCCAACCTTTGTTACACGAAAATACACCTGGAAAGAAGTTATTTCGCATGGTACGAAAAAGAGATGATCGAAAATATTTTTTCTCAGAATCGAAATCGGACTTTGATGGGTGAGTTTCTGGGTGTATTTCGACCGGGTGAATCCGAAAATCCAACCTTTGATGACCAAAAATATGCTTGGAAAGAAGTTATTTCGCATGGTACGAAAAAGAGATGATCGAAAATATCTGTCTTCAGAATCAAAATCGAACTTTGATGGGTGGGTTTATAGGTGTATTTTGACCCGCTGAATCCGAGAATCCGAGCCTTGATGACCAAAAATATGCTTGGAAAAAAGTTATTTCGCATGGTACGAAAAAGAGATGATCGAAAATATCTGTCTTCAGAATCAAAATCGAACTTTGATGGGTGGGTTTATAGGTGTATTTTGACCCGCTGAATCCGAGAATCCGAGCCTTGATGACCAAAAATATGTTCGGAAAAAAGTTATTCCGCATGGTACGAAAAAGAGATGATCGAAAATATCTGTCTCCAGAATCGAAATCGAACTTTTATGGGTGGGTTCATAGGTGTATTTTGACCCGCTGAATCCAAAAATCCAACCTTTGTTACACGAAAATACACCTGGAAAGAAGTTATTCCGCATGGTACGAAAAAGAGATGATCGAAAATAGTTTTTTTCAGAATTGAAATCGGACTTTGATGGGTGAGTTTCTAGGTGTATTCCGACCCGCTGAATCCGAAAATCCAACCTCTGATGACCAAAAATATGCTTGGAACGAAGTTATTCCGCATGGTACGAAAAAGAGATGATCGAAAATATTTTTTTTCAGAATCGAAATTGGACTTTGATGGGTGAGTTTCTAGGTGTATTTCGACCCGCTGAATCCGAAAATCCAACCTCTGATGACCAAAAATATGCTTGGAAAAAAGTTATTCCGCATGGTACGAAAAAGAGATGATCGAAAATATTTTTTTTCAGAATCAAAATCGGACTTTGATGGGTGAGTTTCTAGGTGTATTTCGACCCGCTGAATCCGAAAATCCAAACTTTGATGACCAAAAATATGCTTGGAAAAAAGTTATTTCGCATGGTACGAAAAAGAGATGATCGAAAATATCTGTCTCCAGAATCGAAATCAAACTTTAATGGGTGGGTTTATGGGTGTATTTTGACCCGCTGGATCCAAAAATCCAACCATTGTTACACGAAAATACACCTGGAATGAAGTTATTCCGCATGGTCCGAAAAAGAGATGATCGAAAATATTTTTTTTCAGAATCAAAATCGGACTTTAATGGGTGAGTTTCTAGGTGTATTACGACCCGCTGAATCCGAAAATCCAAACTTTGATGACCAAAAATATGCTTGGAAAAAAGTTATTCCGCATGGTACGAAAAAGAGATGATCGAAAATATCTGTCTCCAGAATCGAAATCGAACTTTGATGGATGGGTTCATAGGTGTATTTTGACCCGCTGAATCCGAAAATCCAAACTTTGATGACCAAAAATATGCTTGGAAAAAAGTTATTTCGCATGGTACGAAAAAGAGATGATCGAAAATATCTGTCTCCAGAATCGAAATCGAACTTTGATGGGTGGGTTCATAGGTGTACTTTGACCCGCTGAATCCAAAAATCCAACCTTTGTTACACGCAAATACACCTGGAAAGAAGTTATTCCGCATGGTACGAAAAAGAGATGATCGAAAATATTTTTTTTCAGAATCGAAATCGGACTTTGATGGGTGAGTTTCTAGGTGTATTTCGACCCGCTGAATCCGAAAATCCAACCTCTGATGACCAAAAATATGCTTGGAAAAAAGTTATTCCGCATGGTACGAAAAAGAGATGATCGAAAATATTTTTTTTCAGAATCAAAATCGGACTTTGATGGGTGAGTTTCTAGGTGTATTCCGACCCGCTGAATCCGAAAATCCAAACTTTGATGACCAAAAATATGCTTGGAAAAAAGTTATTTCGCATGATACGAAAAAGAGATGATCGAAAATATCTGTCTCCAGAATCGAAATCGAACTTTGATGGGTGGGTTTATGGGTGTATTTTGACCCGCTGGATCCAAAAATCCAACCTTTGTTACACGAAAATACACCTGGAATGAAGTTATTTCGCATGGTCCGAAAAAGAGATGATCGAAAATATTTTTTTTCAGAATCAAAATCGGACTTTGATGGGTGAGTTTCTAGGTGTATTTCGACCCGCTGAATCCGAAAATCCAACCTCTGATGACCAAAAATATGCTTGGAAAAAAGTTATTTCGCATGGTACGAAAAAGAGATGATCGAAAATATCTGTCTCCAGAATCGGAATCGAACTTTGATGGGTGTGTTCATAGGTGTATTTTGACCCGCTGAATCCAAAAATCCAACCTTTGTTACACGAAAATACACCTGGAAAGAAGTTATTTCGCATGGTACGAAAAAGAGATGATCGAAAATATTTTTTCTCAGAATCGAAATCGGACTTTGATGGGTGAGTTTCTGGGTGTATTTCGACCGGGTGAATCCGAAAATCCAACCTTTGATGACCAAAAATATGCTTGGAAAGAAGTTATTTCGCATGGTACGAAAAAGAGATGATCGAAAATATCTGTCTTCAGAATCAAAATCGAACTTTGATGGGTGGGTTTATAGGTGTATTTTGACCCGCTGAATCCGAGAATCCGAGCCTTGATGACCAAAAATATGCTTGGAAAAAAGTTATTTCGCATGGTACGAAAAAGAGATGATCGAAAATATCTGTCTTCAGAATCAAAATCGAACTTTGATGGGTGGGTTTATAGGTGTATTTTGACCCGCTGAATCCGAGAATCCGAGCCTTGATGACCAAAAATATGTTCGGAAAAAAGTTATTCCGCATGGTACGAAAAAGAGATGATCGAAAATATCTGTCTCCAGAATCGAAATCGAACTTTTATGGGTGGGTTCATAGGTGTATTTTGACCCGCTGAATCCAAAAATCCAACCTTTGTTACACGAAAATACACCTGGAAAGAAGTTATTCCGCATGGTACGAAAAAGAGATGATCGAAAATAGTTTTTTTCAGAATTGAAATCGGACTTTGATGGGTGAGTTTCTAGGTGTATTCCGACCCGCTGAATCCGAAAATCCAACCTCTGATGACCAAAAATATGCTTGGAACGAAGTTATTCCGCATGGTACGAAAAAGAGATGATCGAAAATATTTTTTTTCAGAATCGAAATTGGACTTTGATGGGTGAGTTTCTAGGTGTATTTCGACCCGCTGAATCCGAAAATCCAACCTCTGATGACCAAAAATATGCTTGGAAAAAAGTTATTCCGCATGGTACGAAAAAGAGATGATCGAAAATATTTTTTTTCAGAATCAAAATCGGACTTTGATGGGTGAGTTTCTAGGTGTATTTCGACCCGCTGAATCCGAAAATCCAAACTTTGATGACCAAAAATATGCTTGGAAAAAAGTTATTTCGCATGGTACGAAAAAGAGATGATCGAAAATATCTGTCTCCAGAATCGAAATCAAACTTTAATGGGTGGGTTTATGGGTGTATTTTGACCCGCTGGATCCAAAAATCCAACCATTGTTACACGAAAATACACCTGGAATGAAGTTATTCCGCATGGTCCGAAAAAGAGATGATCGAAAATATTTTTTTTCAGAATCAAAATCGGACTTTAATGGGTGAGTTTCTAGGTGTATTACGACCCGCTGAATCCGAAAATCCAAACTTTGATGACCAAAAATATGCTTGGAAAAAAGTTATTCCGCATGGTACGAAAAAGAGATGATCGAAAATATCTGTCTCCAGAATCGAAATCGAACTTTGATGGATGGGTTCATAGGTGTATTTTGACCCGCTGAATCCGAAAATCCAAACTTTGATGACCAAAAATATGCTTGGAAAAAAGTTATTTCGCATGGTACGAAAAAGAGATGATCGAAAATATCTGTCTCCAGAATCGAAATCGAACTTTGATGGGTGGGTTCATAGGTGTACTTTGACCCGCTGAATCCAAAAATCCAACCTTTGTTACACGCAAATACACCTGGAAAGAAGTTATTCCGCATGGTACGAAAAAGAGATGATCGAAAATATTTTTTTTCAGAATCGAAATCGGACTTTGATGGGTGAGTTTCTAGGTGTATTTCGACCCGCTGAATCCGAAAATCCAACCTCTGATGACCAAAAATATGCTTGGAAAAAAGTTATTTCGCATGGTACGAAAAAGAGATGATCGGAAATATCTGTCTCCAGAATCGGAATCGAACTTTGATGGGTGTGTTCATAGGTGTATTTTGACCCGCTGAATCCAAAAATCCAACCTTTGTTACACGAAAATACACCTGGAAAGAAGTTATTCCGCATGGTACGAAAAAGAGATGATCGAAAATATTTTTTTTCAGAATCGAAATCGGACTTTGATGGGTGAGTTTCTAGGTGTATTTCGACCGGCTGAATCCGAAAATCCAACCTTTGATGACCAAAAATATGCTTGGAAAAAAGTTATTTCGCATGGTACGAAAAAGAGATGATCGAAAATATCTGTCTCCAGAATCAAAATCGAACTTTGATGGGTGGGTTTATAGGTGTATTTTGACCCGCTGAATCCGAGAATCCAAGCCTTGATGACCAAAAATATGCTTGGAAAAAAGTTATTTCGCATGGTACGAAAAAGAGATGATCGAAAATATCTGTCTCCAGAATCGAAATCGAACTTTGATGGGTGGGTTTATGGGTGTATTTTGACCCGCTGGATCCAAAAATCCAACCTTTGTTACACGAAAATACACCTGGAATGAAGTTATTTCGCATGGTCCGAAAAAGAGATGATCGAAAATATTTTTTTTCAGAATCAAAATCGGACTTTCATGGGTGAGTTTCTAGGTGTATTCCGACCCGCTGAATCCGAAAATCCAAACTTTGATGACCAAAAATATGCTTGGAAAAATGTTATTCCGCATGGTACGAAAAAGAGATGATCGAAAATATCTGTCTCCAGAATCGAAATCGAACTTTGATGGGTGGGTTCATAGGTGTATTTTGACCCGCTGAATCCAAAAATCCAACCTTTGTTACACGAAAATACACCTGGAAAGAAGTTATTCCGCATGGTACGAAAAAGAGATGATCGAAAATAGTTTTTTTCAGAATTGAAATCGGACTTTGATGGGTGAGTTTCTAGGTGTATTCCGACCCGCTGAATCCGAAAATCCAACCTCTGATGACCAAAAATATGCTTGGAAAAAAGTTATTCCGCATGGTCCGAAAAAGAGATGATCGAAAATATTTTTTTTCAGAATCAAAATCGGACTTTAATGGGTGAGTTTCTAGGTGTATTCCGACCCGCTGAATCCGAAAATCCAAACTTTGATGACCAAAAATATGCTTGGAAAAAAGTTATTCCGCATGGTACGAAAAAGAGATGATCGAAAATATCTGTCTCCAGAATCGAAATCGAACTTTGATGGGTGGGTTCATAGGTGTATTTTGACCCGCTGAATCCAAAAATCCAACCTTTGTTACACGAAAATTCACCTGGAAAGAAGTTATTCCGCATGGTACGAAAAAGAGATGATCGAAAATAGTTTTTTTCAGAATTGAAATCGGACTTTGATGGGTGAGTTTCTAGGTGTATTCCGACCCGCTGAATCCGAAAATCCAACCTCTGATGACCAAAAATATGCTTGGAAAGAAGTTATTCCGCATGGTACGAAAAAGAGATGATCGAAAATATTTTTTTTCAGAATCGAAATTGGACTTTGATGGGTGAGTTTCTAGGTTTATTTCGACCCGCTGAATCCGAAAATCCAACCTCTGATGACCAAAAATATGCTTGGAAAAAAGTTATTCCGCATGGTACGAAAAAGAGATGATCGAAAATATTTTTTTTCAGAATCAAAATCGGACTTTGATGGGTGAGTTTCTAGGTGTATTTCGACCCGCTGAATCCGAAAATCCAAACTTTGATGACCAAAAATATGCTTGGAAAAAAGTTATTTCGCATGGTACGAAAAAGAGATGATCGAAAATATCTGTCTCCAGAATCGAAATCAAACTTTAATGGGTGGGTTTATGGGTGTATTTTGACCCGCTGGATCCAAAAATCCAACCATTGTTACACGAAAATACACCTGGAATGAAGTTATTCCGCATGGTCCGAAAAAGAGATGATCGAAAATATTTTTTTTCAGAATCAAAATCGGACTTTAATGGGTGAGTTTCTAGGTGTATTACGACCCGCTGAATCCGAAAATCCAAACTTTGATGACCAAAAATATGCTTGGAAAAAAGTTATTCCGCATGGTACGAGAAAGAGATGATCGAAAATATCTGTCTCCAGAATCGAAATCGAACTTTGATGGATGGGTTCATAGGTGTATTTTGACCCGCTGAATCCGAAAATCCAAACTTTGATGACCAAAAATATGCTTGGAAAAAAGTTATTTCGCATGGTACGAAAAAGAGATGATCGAAAATATCTGTCTCCAGAATCGAAATCGAACTTTGATGGGTGGGTTCATAGGTGTATTTTGACCCGCTGAATCCAAAAATCCAACCTTTGTTACACGCAAATACACCTGGAAAGAAGTTATTCCGCATGGTACGAAAAAGAGATGATCGAAAATATTTTTTTTCAGAATCGAAATCGGACTTTGATGGGTGAGTTTCTAGGTGTATTTCGACCCGCTGAATCCGAAAATCCAACCTCTGATGACCAAAAATATGCTTGGAAAAAAGTTATTTCGCATGGTACGAAAAAGAGATGATCGGAAATATCTGTCTCCAGAATCGGAATCGAACTTTGATGGGTGTGTTCATAGGTGTATTTTGACCCGCTGAATCCAAAAATCCAACCTTTGTTACACGAAAATACACCTGGAAAGAAGTTATTCCGCATGGTACGAAAAAGAGATGATCGAAAATATTTTTTTTCAGAATCGAAATCGGACTTTGATGGGTGAGTTTCTAGGTGTATTTCGACCGGCTGAATCCGAAAATCCAACCTTTGATGACCAAAAATATGCTTGGAAAAAAGTTATTTCGCATGGTACGAAAAAGAGATGATCGAAAATATCTGTCTCCAGAATCAAAATCGAACTTTGATGGGTGGGTTTATAGGTGTATTTTGACCCGCTGAATCCGAGAATCCAAGCCTTGATGACCAAAAATATGCTTGGAAAAAAGTTATTTCGCATGGTACGAAAAAGAGATGATCGAAAATATCTGTCTCCAGAATCGAAATCGAACTTTGATGGGTGGGTTTATGGGTGTATTTTGACCCGCTGGATCCAAAAATCCAACCTTTGTTACACGAAAATACACCTGGAATGAAGTTATTTCGCATGGTCCGAAAAAGAGATGATCGAAAATATTTTTTTTCAGAATCAAAATCGGACTTTCATGGGTGAGTTTCTAGGTGTATTCCGACCCGCTGAATCCGAAAATCCAAACTTTGTTGACCAAAAATATGCTTGGAAAAATGTTATTCCGCATGGTACGAAAAAGAGATGATCGAAAATATCTGTCTCCAGAATCGAAATCGAACTTTGATGGGTGGGTTCATAGGTGTATTTTGACCCGCTGAATCCAAAAATCCAACCTTTGTTACACGAAAATACACCTGGAAAGAAGTTATTCCGCATGGTACGAAAAAGAGATGATCGAAAATAGTTTTTTTCAGAATTGAAATCGGACTTTGATGGGTGAGTTTCTAGGTGTATTCCGACCCGCTGAATCCGAAAATCCAACCTCTGATGACCAAAAATATGCTTGGAAAAAAGTTATTCCGCATGGTACGAAAAAGAGATGATCGAAAATATTTTTTTTCAGAATCAAAATCGGACTTTGATGGGTGAGTTTCTAGGTGTATTCCGACCCGCTGAATCCGAAAATCCAAACTTTGATGACCAAAAATATGCTTGGAAAAAAGTTATTTCGCATGGTACGAAAAAGAGATGATCGAAAATATCTGTCTCCAGAATCGAAATCGAACTTTGATGGGTGGGTTTATGGGTGTATTTTGACCCGCTGGATCCAAAAATCCAACCTTTGTTACACGAAAATACACCTGGAATGAAGTTATTTCGCATGGTCCGAAAAAGAGATGATCGAAAATATTTTTTTTCAGAATCAAAATCGGACTTTAATGGGTGAATTTCTAGGTGTATTCCGACCCGCTGAATCCGAAAATCCAAACTTTGATGACCAAAAATATGCTTGGAAAAAAGTTATTCCGCATGGTACGAAAAAGAGATGATCGGAAATATCTGTCTCCAGAATCGAAATCGAACTTTGATGGGTGGGTTCACAGGTGTATTTTGACCCGCTGAATCCAAAAATCCAACCTTTGTTACACGAAAATACACCTGGAAAGAAGTTATTCCGCATGGTACGAAAAAGAGATGATCGAAAATATTTTTTTTCAGAATCGAAATCGGACTTTGATGGGTGAGTTTCTAGGTGTATTTCAACCCGCTGAATCCGAAAATTCAACCTCTGATGACCAAAAAAATGCTTGGAAAAAAGTTATTTCGCATGGTACGGAAAAGAGATGATCGAAAATATCTGTCTCCAGAATCGAAATCGAACTTTGATGGATGGGTTCATAGGTGTATTTTGACCCGCTGAATCCGAAAATCCAAACTTTGATGACCAAAAATATGCTTGGAAAAAAGTTATTTCGCATGGAACGAAAAAGAGATGATCGAAAATATCTGTCTCCAGAATCGAAATGGATATTTGATGGGTGGGTTTATAGGTGTATTTTGTCCCGCTGAATCCGAGAATCCAAGCTTTGATGACCAAAAATATGCTCGGAAAAAAGTTATTTCGCATGGTACGAAAAAGAGATGATCGGAAATATCTGTCTCCAGAATCGAAATCGAACTTTGATGGGTGGGTTCATAGGTGTATTTTGACCCGCTGAATCCAAAAATCCAACCTTTGTTACACGAAAATACACCTGGAAAGAAGTTATTTCGCATGGTACGAAAAAGAGATGATCGAAAATATTTTTTTTCAGAATCGAAATTGGACTTTGATGGGTGAGTTTCTAGGTGTATTTCGACCCGCTGAATCCGAAAATCCAACCTCTGATGACCAAAAATATGCTTGGAAAAAAGTTATTCCGCATGGTACGAAAAAGAGATGATCGAAAATATTTTTTTTCAGAATCAAAATCGGACTTTGATGGGTGAGTTTCTAGGTGTATTCCGACCCGCTGAATCCGAAAATCCAAACTTTGATGACCAAAAATATGCTTGGAAAAAAGTTATTTCGCATGATACGAAAAAGAGATGATCGAAAATATCTGTCTCCAGAATCGAAATCGAACTTTGATGGGTGGGTTTATGGGTGTATTTTGACCCGCTGGATCCAAAAATCCAACCTTTGTTACACGAAAATACACCTGGAATGAAGTTATTTCGCATGGTCCGAAAAAGAGATGATCGAAAATATTTTTTTTCAGAATCAAAATCGGACTTTGATGGGTGAGTTTCTAGGTGTATTTCGACCCGCTGAATCCGAAAATCCAACCTCTGATGACCAAAAATATGCTTGGAAAAAAGTTATTTCGCATGGTACGAAAAAGAGATGATCGAAAATATCTGTCTCCAGAATCGGAATCGAACTTTGATGGGTGTGTTCATAGGTGTATTTTGACCCGCTGAATCCAAAAATCCAACCTTTGTTACACGAAAATACACCTGGAAAGAAGTTATTTCGCATGGTACGAAAAAGAGATGATCGAAAATATTTTTTCTCAGAATCGAAATCGGACTTTGATGGGTGAGTTTCTGGGTGTATTTCGACCGGGTGAATCCGAAAATCCAACCTTTGATGACCAAAAATATGCTTGGAAAGAAGTTATTTCGCATGGTACGAAAAAGAGATGATCGAAAATATCTGTCTTCAGAATCAAAATCGAACTTTGATGGGTGGGTTTATAGGTGTATTTTGACCCGCTGAATCCGAGAATCCGAGCCTTGATGACCAAAAATATGCTTGGAAAAAAGTTATTTCGCATGGTACGAAAAAGAGATGATCGAAAATATCTGTCTTCAGAATCAAAATCGAACTTTGATGGGTGGGTTTATAGGTGTATTTTGACCCGCTGAATCCGAGAATCCGAGCCTTGATGACCAAAAATATGTTCGGAAAAAAGTTATTCCGCATGGTACGAAAAAGAGATGATCGAAAATATCTGTCTCCAGAATCGAAATCGAACTTTGATGGGTGGGTTCATAGGTGTATTTTGACCCGCTGAATCCGAAAATCCAACCTTTGTTACACGAAAATACACCTGGAAAGAAGTTATTCCGCATGGTACGAAAAAGAGATGATCGAAAATAGTTTTTTTCAGAATTGAAATCGGACTTTGATGGGTGAGTTTCTAGGTGTATTCCGACCCGCTGAATCCGAAAATCCAACCTCTGATGACCAAAAATATGCTTGGAAAGAAGTTATTCCGCATGGTACGAAAAAGAGATGATCGAAAATATTTTTTTTCAGAATCGAAATTGGACTTTGATGGGTGAGTTTCTAGGTGTATTTCGACCCGCTGAATCCGAAAATCCAACCTCTGATGACCAAAAATATGCTTGGAAAAAAGTTATTCCGCATGGTACGAAAAAGAGATGATCGAAAATATTTTTTTTCAGAATCAAAATCGGACTTTGATGGGTGAGTTTCTAGGTGTATTTCGACCCGCTGAATCCGGAAATCCAAACTTTGATGACCAAAAATATGCTTGGAAAAAAGTTATTTCGCATGGTACGAAAAAGAGATGATCGAAAATATCTGTCTCCAGAATCGGAATCGAACTTTAATGGGTGGGTTTATGGGTGTATTTTGACCCGCTGGATCCAAAAATCCAACCATTGTTACACGAAAATACACCTGGAAAGAAGTTATTCCGCATGGTCCGAAAAAGAGATGATCGAAAATATTTTTTTTCAGAATCGAAATCGGACTTTGATGGGTGAGTTTCTAGGTGTATTTCGACCGGCTGAATCCGAAAATCCAACCTTTGATGACCAAAAATATGCTTGGAAAAAAGTTATTTCGCATGGTACGAAAAAGAGATGATCGAAAATATCTGTCTCCAGAATCAAAATCGAACTTTGATGGGTGGGTTTATAGGTGTATTTTGACCCGCTGAATCCAAGAATCCAAGCTTCGATGACCAAAAATATGCTTGGAAAAAAGTTATTTCGCATGGTACGAAAAAGAGATGATCGAAAATATCTGTCTCCAGAATCGAAATCGAACTTTGATGGGTGGGTTTATGGGTGTATTTTGACCCGCTGGATCCAAAAATCCAACCTTTGTTACACGAAAATACACCTGGAATGAAGTTATTTCGCATGGTCCGAAAAAGAGATGATCGAAAATATTTTTTTTCAGAATCAAAATCGGACTTTAATGGGTGAGTTTCTAGGTGTATTCCGACCCGCTGGATCCGAAAATCCAAACTTTGATGACCAAAAATATGCTTGGAAAAAAGTTATTCCGCATGGTACGAAAAAGAGATGATCGAAAATATCTGTCTCCAGAATCGAAATCGAACTTTGATGGGTGGGTTCATAGGTGTATTTTGACCCGCTGAATCCAAAAATCCAACCTTTGATACACGAAAATACACCTGGAAAGAAGTTATTCCGCATGGTACGAAAAAGAGATGATCGAAAATAGTTTTTTTCAGAATTGAAATCGGACTTTGATGGGTGAGTTTCTAGGTGTATTCCGACCCGCTGAATCCGAAAATCCAACCTCTGATGACCAAAAATATGCTTGGAAAGAAGTTATTCCGCATGGTACGAAAAAGAGATGATCGAAAATATCTGTCTCCAGAATCAAAATCGAACTTTGATGGGTGGGTTTATAGGTGTATTTTGACCCGCTGAATCCGAGAATCCAAGCCTTGATGACCAAAAATATGCTTGGAAAAAAGTTATTTCGCATGGTACGAAAAAGAGATGATCGAAAATATCTGTCTCCAGAATCGAAATCGAACTTTGATGGGTGGGATTATGGGTGTATTTTGACCCGCTGGATCCAAAAATCCAACCTTTGTTACACGAAAATACACCTGGAATGAAGTTATTTCGCATGGTCCGAAAAAGAGATGATCGAAAATATTTTTTTTCAGAATCAAAATCGGACTTCAATGGGTGAGTTTCTAGGTGTATTCCGACCCGCTGAATCCGAAAATCCAAACTTTGATGACCAAAAATATGCTTGGAAAAAAGTTATTTCGCATGGTACGAAAAAGAGATGATCGAAAATATCTGTCTCCAGAATCGAAATCGAACTCTGATGGGTGGGTTCATAGGTGTATTTTGACCCGCTGAATCCAAAAATCCAACCTTTGTTACACGAAAATACACCTGGAAAGAAGTTATTCCGCATGGTACGAAAAAGAGATGATCGAAAATATCTGTCTCCAGAATCAAAATCGAACTTTGATGGGTGGGTTTATAGGTGTATTTTGACCCGCTGAATCCGAGAATCCAAGCCTTGATGTCCAAAAATATGCTTGGAAAAAAGTTATTTCGCATGGTACGAAAAAGAGATGATCGAAAATATCTGTCTCCAGAATCGAAATCGAACTTTGATGGGTGGGTTTATGGGTGTATTTTGACCCGCTGGATCCAAAAATCCAACCTTTGTTACACGAAAATACACCTGGAATGAAGTTATTTCGCATGGTCCGAAAAAGAGATGATCGAAAATATTTTTTTTCAGAATCAAAATCGGACTTCAATGGGTGAGTTTCTAGGTGTATTCCGACCCGCTGAATCCGAAAATCCAAACTTTGATGACCAAAAATATGCTTGGAAAAAAGTTATTCCGCATGGTACGAAAAAGAGATGATCGAAAATATCTGTCTCCAGAATCGAAATCGAACTTTGATGGGTGGGTTCATAGGCGTATTTTGACCCGCTGAATCCAAAAATCCAACCTTTGTTACACGAAAATACACCTGGAAAGAAGTTATTCCGCATGGTACGAAAAAGAGATGATCGAAAATAGTTTTTTTCAGAATTGAAATCGGACTTTGATGGGTGAGTTTCTAGGTGTATTCCGACCCGCTGAATCCGAAAATCCAACCTCTGATGACCAAAAATATGCTTGGAAAGAAGTTATTCCGCATGGTACGAAAAAGAGATGATCGAAAATATCTGTCTCCAGAATCAAAATCGAACTTTGATGGGTGGGTTTATAGGTGTATTTTGACCCGCTGAATCCGAGAATCCAAGCCTTGATGACCAAAAATATGCTTGGAAAAAAGTTATTTCGCATGGTACGAAAAAGAGATGATCGAAAATATCTGTCTCCAGAATCGAAATCGAACTTTGATGGGTGGGTTTATGGGTGTATTTTGACCCGCTGGATCCAAAAATCCAACCTTTGTTACACGAAAATACACCTGGAATGAAGTTATTTCGCATGGTCCGAAAAAGAGATGATCGAAAATATTTTTTTTCAGAATCAAAATCGGACTTTAATGGGTGAGTTTCTAGGTGTATTCCGACCCGCTGAATCCGAAAATCCAAACTTTGATGACCAAAAATATGCTTGGAAAAAAGTTATTCCGCATGGTACGAAAAAGAGATGATCGAAAATATCTGTCTCCAGAATCGAAATCGAACTTTGATGGGTGGGTTCATAGGTGTATTTTGACCCGCTGAATCCAAAAATCCAACCTTTGTTACACGAAAATTCACCTGGAAAGAAGTTATTCCGCATGGTACGAAAAAGAGATGATCGAAAATAGTTTTTTTCAGAATTGAAATCGGACTTTGATGGGTGAGTTTCTAGGTGTATTCCGACCCGCTGAATCCGAAAATCCAACCTCTGATGACTAAAAATATGCTTGGAAAGAAGTTATTCCGCATGGTACGAAAAAGAGATGATCGAAAATATTTTTTTTCAGAATCGAAATTGGACTTTGATGGGTGAGTTTCTAGGTTTATTCCGACCCGCTGAATCCGAAAATCCAACCTCTGATGACCAAAAATATGCTTGGAAAAAAGTTATTCCGCATGGTACGAAAAAGAGATGATCGAAAATATTTTTTTTCAGAATCAAAATCGGACTTTGATGGGTGAGTTTCTAGGTGTATTTCGACCCGCTGAATCCGAAAATCCAAACTTTGATGACCAAAAATATGCTTGGAAAAAAGTTATTTCGCATGGTACGAAAAAGAGATGATCGAAAATATCTGTCTCCAGAATCGAAATCAAACTTTAATGGGTGGGTTTATGGGTGTATTTTGACCCGCTGGATCCAAAAATCCAACCATTGTTACACGAAAATACACCTGGAATGAAGTTATTCCGCATGGTCCGAAAAAGAGATGATCGAAAATATTTTTTTTCAGAATCAAAATCGGACTTTAATGGGTGAGTTTCTAGGTGTATTACGACCCGCTGAATCCGAAAATCCAAACTTTGATGACCAAAAATATGCTTGGAAAAAAGTTATTCCGCATGGTACGAAAAAGAGATGATCGAAAATATCTGTCTCCAGAATCGAAATCGAACTTTGATGGATGGGTTCATAGGTGTATTTTGACCCGCTGAATCCGAAAATCCAAACTTTGATGACCAAAAATATGCTTGGAAAAAAGTTATTTCGCATGGTACGAAAAAGAGATGATCGAAAATATCTGTCTCCAGAATCGAAATCGAACTTTGATGGGTGGGTTCATAGGTGTATTTTGACCCGCTGAATCCAAAAATCCAACCTTTGTTACACGCAAATACGCCTGGAAAGAAGTTATTCCGCATGGTACGAAAAAGAGATGATCGAAAATATTTTTTTTCAGAATCGAAATCGGACTTTGATGGGTGAGTTTCTAGGTGTATTTCGACCCGCTGAATCCGAAAATCCAACCTCTGATGACCAAAAATATGCTTGGAAAAAAGTTATTTCGCATGGTACGAAAAAGAGATGATCGGAAATATCTGTCTCCAGAATCGGAATCGAACTTTGATGGGTGTGTTCATAGGTGTATTTTGACCCGCTGAATCCAAAAATCCAACCTTTGTTACACGAAAATACACCTGGAAAGAAGTTATTCCGCATGGTACGAAAAAGAGATGATCGAAAATATTTTTTTTCAGAATCGAAATCCGACTTTGATGGGTGAGTTTCTAGGTGTATTTCGACCGGCTGAATCCGAAAATCCAACCTTTGATGACCAAAAATATGCTTGGAAAAAAGTTATTTCGCATGGTACGAAAAAGAGATGATCGAAAATATCTGTCTCCAGAATCAAAATCGAACTTTGATGGGTGGGTTTATAGGTGTATTTTGACCCGCTGAATCCGAGAATCCAAGCCTTGATGACCACAAATATGCTTGGAAAAAAGTTATTTCGCATGGTACGAAAAAGAGATGATCGAAAATATCTGTCTCCAGAATCGAAATCGAACTTTGATGGGTGGGTTTATGGGTGTATTTTGACCCGCTGGATCCAAAAATCCAACCTTTGTTACACGAAAATACACCTGGAATGAAGTTATTTCGCATGGTCCGAAAAAGAGATGATCGAAAATATTTTTTTTCAGAATCAAAATCGGACTTTCATGGGTGAGTTTCTAGGTGTATTCCGACCCGCTGAATCCGAAAATCCAAACTTTGATGACCAAAAATATGCTTGGAAAAAAGTTATTCCGCATGGTACGAAAAAGAGATGATCGAAAATATCTGTCTCCAGAATCGGAATCGAACTTTGATGGGTGGGTTCATAGGTGTATTTTGACCCGCTGAATCCAAAAATCCAACCTTTGTTACACGAAAATACACCTGGAAAGAAGTTATTCCGCATGGTACGAAAAAGAGATGATCGAAAATAGTTTTTTTCAGAATTGAAATCGGACTTTGATGGGTGAGTTTCTAGGTGTATTCCGACCCGCTGAATCCGAAAATCCAACCTCTGATGACCAAAAATATGCTTGGAAAAAAGTTATTCCGCATGGTACGAAAAAGAGAAGATCGAAAATATTTTTTTTCAGAATCAAAATCGGACTTTGATGGGTGAGTTTCTAGGTGTATTCCGACCCGCTGAATCCGAAAATCCAAACTTTGATGACCAAAAATATGCTTGGAAAAAAGTTATTTCGCATGGTACGAAAAAGAGATGATCGAAAATATCTGTCTCCAGAATCGAAATCGAACTTTGATGGGTGGGTTTATGGGTGTATTTTGACCCGCTGGATCCAAAAATCCAACCTTTGTTACACGAAAATACACCTGGAATGAAGTTATTTCGCATGGTCCGAAAAAGAGATGATCGAAAATATTTTTTTTCAGAATCAAAATCGGACTTTAATGGGTGAATTTCTAGGTGTATTCCGACCCGCTGAATCCGAAAATCCAAACTTTGATGACCAAAAATATGCTTGGAAAAAAGTTATTCCGCATGGTACGAAAAAGAGATGATCGGAAATATCTGTCTCCAGAATCGAAATCGAACTTTGATGGGTGGGTTCACAGGTGTATGTTGACCCGCTGAATCCAAAAATCCAACCTTTGTTACACGAAAATACACCTGGAAAGAAGTTATTCCGCATGGTACGAAAAAGAGATGATCGAAAATATTTTTTTTCAGAATCGAAATCGGACTTTGATGGGTGAGTTTCTAGGTGTATTTCAACCCGCTGAATCCGAAAATCCAACCTCTGATGACCAAAAATATGCTTGGAAAAAAGTTATTTCGCATGGTACGAAAAAGAGATGATCGAAAATATCTGTCTCCAGAATCGAAATCGAACTTTGATGGATGGGTTCATAGGTGTATTTTGACCCGCTGAATCCGAAAATCCAAACTTTGATGACCAAAAACATGCTTGGAAAAAAGTTATTTCGCATGGTACGAAAAAGAGATGATCGAAAATATCTGTCTCCAGAATCGAAATGGATATTTGATGGGTGGGTTTATAGGTGTATTTTGACCCGCTGAATCCGAGAATCCAAGCTTTGATGACCAAAAATATGCTCGGAAAAAAGTTATTTCGCATGGTACGAAAAAGAGATGATCGGAAATATCTGTCTCCAGAATCGAAATCGAACTTTGATGGGTGGGTTCATAGGTGTATTTTGACCCGCTGAATCCAAAAATCCAACCTTTATTACACGAAAATACACCTGGAAAGAAGTTATTTCGCATGGTACGAAAAAGAGATGATCGAAAATATTTTTTTTCAGAATCGAAATTGGACTTTGATGGGTGAGTTTCTAGGTGTATTTCGACCCGCTGAATCCGAAAATCCAACCTCTGATGACCAAAAATATGCTTGGAAAAAAGTTATTCCGCATGGTACGAAAAAGAGATGATCGAAAATATTTTTTTTCAGAATCAAAATCGGACTTTGATGGGTGAGTTTCTAGGTGTATTTCGACCCGCCGAATCCGAAAATCCAAACTTTGATGACCAAAAATATGCTTGGAAAAAAGTTATTTCGCATGATACGAAAAAGAGATGATCGAAAATATCTGTCTCCAGAATCGAAATCGAACTTTGATGGATGGGTTCATAGGTGTATTTTGACCCGCTGAATCCGAAAATCCAAACTTTGATGACCAAAAATATGCTTGGAAAAAAGTTATTTCGCATGGTACGAAAAAGAGATGATCGAAAATATCTGTCTCCAGAATCGAAATCGAACTTTGATGGGTGGGTTCATAGGTGTATTTTGACCTGCTGAATCCAAAAATCCAACCTTTGTTACACGCAAATACGCCTGGAAAGAAGTTATTCCGCATGGTACGAAAAAGAGATGATCGAAAATATTTTTTTTCAGAATCGAAATCGGACTTTGATGGGTGAGTTTCTAGGTGTATTTCGACCCGCTGAATCCGAAAATCCAACCTCTGATGACCAAAAATATGCTTGGAAAAAAGTTATTTCGCATGGTACGAAAAAGAGATGATCGGAAATATCTGTCTCCAGAATCGGAATCGAACTTTGATGGGTGTGTTCATAGGTGTATTTTGACCCGCTGAATCCAAAAATCCAACCTTTGTTACACGAAAATACACCTGGAAAGAAGTTATTCCGCATGGTACGAAAAAGAGATGATCGAAAATATTTTTTTTCAGAATCGAAATCCGACTTTGATGGGTGAGTTTCTAGGTGTATTTCGACCGGCTGAATCCGAAAATCCAACCTTTGATGACCAAAAATATGCTTGGAAAAAAGTTATTTCGCATGGTACGAAAAAGAGATGATCGAAAATATCTGTCTCCAGAATCAAAATCGAACTTTGATGGGTGGGTTTATAGGTGTATTTTGACCCGCTGAATCCGAGAATCCAAGCCTTGATGACCACAAATATGCTTGGAAAAAAGTTATTTCGCATGGTACGAAAAAGAGATGATCGAAAATATCTGTCTCCAGAATCGAAATCGAACTTTGATGGGTGGGTTTATGGGTGTATTTTGACCCGCTGGATCCAAAAATCCAACCTTTGTTACACGAAAATACACCTGGAATGAAGTTATTTCGCATGGTCCGAAAAAGAGATGATCGAAAATATTTTTTTTCAGAATCAAAATCGGACTTTCATGGGTGAGTTTCTAGGTGTATTCCGACCCGCTGAATCCGAAAATCCAAACTTTGATGACCAAAAATATGCTTGGAAAAAAGTTATTCCGCATGGTACGAAAAAGAGATGATCGAAAATATCTGTCTCCAGAATCGGAATCGAACTTTGATGGGTGGGTTCATAGGTGTATTTTGACCCGCTGAATCCAAAAATCCAACCTTTGTTACACGAAAATACACCTGGAAAGAAGTTATTCCGCATGGTACGAAAAAGAGATGATCGAAAATAGTTTTTTTCAGAATTGAAATCGGACTTTGATGGGTGAGTTTCTAGGTGTATTCCGACCCGCTGAATCCGAAAATCCAACCTCTGATGACCAAAAATATGCTTGGAAAAAAGTTATTCCGCATGGTACGAAAAAGAGAAGATCGAAAATATTTTTTTTCAGAATCAAAATCGGACTTTGATGGGTGAGTTTCTAGGTGTATTCCGACCCGCTGAATCCGAAAATCCAAACTTTGATGACCAAAAATATGCTTGGAAAAAAGTTATTTCGCATGGTACGAAAAAGAGATGATCGAAAATATCTGTCTCCAGAATCGAAATCGAACTTTGATGGGTGGGTTTATGGGTGTATTTTGACCCGCTGGATCCAAAAATCCAACCTTTGTTACACGAAAATACACCTGGAATGAAGTTATTTCGCATGGTCCGAAAAAGAGATGATCGAAAATATTTTTTTTCAGAATCAAAATCGGACTTTAATGGGTGAATTTCTAGGTGTATTCCGACCCGCTGAATCCGAAAATCCAAACTTTGATGACCAAAAATATGCTTGGAAAAAAGTTATTCCGCATGGTACGAAAAAGAGATGATCGGAAATATCTGTCTCCAGAATCGAAATCGAACTTTGATGGGTGGGTTCACAGGTGTATGTTGACCCGCTGAATCCAAAAATCCAACCTTTGTTACACGAAAATACACCTGGAAAGAAGTTATTCCGCATGGTACGAAAAAGAGATGATCGAAAATATTTTTTTTCAGAATCGAAATCGGACTTTGATGGGTGAGTTTCTAGGTGTATTTCAACCCGCTGAATCCGAAAATCCAACCTCTGATGACCAAAAATATGCTTGGAAAAAAGTTATTTCGCATGGTACGAAAAAGAGATGATCGAAAATATCTGTCTCCAGAATCGAAATCGAACTTTGATGAATGGGTTCATAGGTGTATTTTGACCCGCTGAATCCGAAAATCCAAACTTTGATGACCAAAAACATGCTTGGAAAAAAGTTATTTCGCATGGTACGAAAAAGAGATGATCGAAAATATCTGTCTCCAGAATCGAAATGGATATTTGATGGGTGGGTTTATAGGTGTATTTTGACCCGCTGAATCCGAGAATCCAAGCTTTGATGACCAAAAATATGCTCGGAAAAAAGTTATTTCGCATGGTACGAAAAAGAGATGATCGGAAATATCTGTCTCCAGAATCGAAATCGAACTTTGATGGGTGGGTTCATAGGTGTATTTTGACCCGCTGAATCCAAAAATCCAACCTTTATTACACGAAAATACACCTGGAAAGAAGTTATTTCGCATGGTACGAAAAAGAGATGATCGAAAATATTTTTTTTCAGAATCGAAATTGGACTTTGATGGGTGAGTTTCTAGGTGTATTTCGACCCGCTGAATCCGAAAATCCAACCTCTGATGACCAAAAATATGCTTGGAAAAAAGTTATTCCGCATGGTACGAAAAAGAGATGATCGAAAATATTTTTTTTCAGAATCAAAATCGGACTTTGATGGGTGAGTTTCTAGGTGTATTTCGACCCGCCGAATCCGAAAATCCAAACTTTGATGACCAAAAATATGCTTGGAAAAAAGTTATTTCGCATGATACGAAAAAGAGATGATCGAAAATATCTGTCTCCAGAATCGAAATCGAACTTTGATGGGTGGGTTTATGGGTGTATTTTGACCCGCTGGATCCAAAAATCCAACCTTTGTTACACGAAAATACACCTGGAATGAAGTTATTTCGCATGGTCCGAAAAAGAGATGATCGAAAATATTTTTTTTCAGAATCAAAATCGGACTTTGATGGGTGAGTTTCTAGGTGTATTTCGACCCGCTGAATCCGAAAATCCAACCTCTGATGACCAAAAATATGCTTGGAAAAAAGTTATTTCGCATGGTACGAAAAAGAGATGATCGAAAATATCTGTCTCCAGAATCGGAATCGAACTTTGATGGGTGTGTTCATAGGTGTATTTTGACCCGCTGAATCCAAAAATCCAACCTTTGTTACACGAAAATACACCTGGAAAGAAGTTATTCCGCATGGTACGAAAAAGAGATGATCGAAAATATTTTTTCTCAGAATCGGAATCGGACTTTGATGGGTGAGTTTCTGGGTGTATTTCGACCGGGTGAATCCGAAAATCCAACCTTTGATGACCAAAAATATGCTTGGAAAGAAGTTATTTCGCATGGTACGAAAAAGAGATGATCGAAAATATCTGTCTTCAGAATCAAAATCGAACTTTGATGGGTGGGTTTATAGGTGTATTTTGACCCGCTGAATCCGAGAATCCGAGCCTTGATGACCAAAAATATGCTTGGAAAAAAGTTATTTCGCATGGTACGAAAAAGAGATGATCGAAAATATCTGTCTCCAGAATCGAAGTGGAACTTTGATGGGTGGGTTTATAGGTGTATTTTGACCCGCTGAATCCAAAAATCCAACCTTTGTTACACGAAAATACACCTGGAAAGAAGTTATTCCGCATGGTACGAAAAAGAGATGATCGAAAATAGTTTTTTTCAGAATTGAAATCGGACTTTGATGGGTGAGTTTCTAGGTGTATTCCGACCCGCTGAATCCGAAAATCCAACCTCTGATGACCAAAAATATGCTTGGAAAAAAGTTATTCCGCATGGTACGAAAAAGAGATGATCGAAAATATTTTTTTTCAGAATCAAAATCGGACTTTGATGGGTGAGTTTCTAGGTGTATTCCGACCCGCTGAATCCGAAAATCCAAACTTTGATGACCAAAAATATGCTTGGAAAAAAGTTATTTCGCATGGTACGAAAAAGAGATGATCGAAAATATCTGTCTCCAGAATCGAAATCGAACTTTGATGGGTGGGTTTATGGGTGTATTTTGACCCGCTGGATCCAAAAATCCAACCTTTGTTACACGAAAATACACCTGGAATGAAGTTATTTCGCATGGTCCGAAAAAGAGATGATCGAAAATATTTTTTTTCAGAATCAAAATCGGACTTTAATGGGTGAATTTCTAGGTGTATTCCGACCCGCTGAATCCGAAAATCCAAACTTTGATGACCAAAAATATGCTTGGAAAAAAGTTATTCCGCATGGTACGAAAAAGAGATGATCGGAAATATCTGTCTCCAGAATCGAAATCGAACTTTGATGGGTGGGTTCACAGGTGTATTTTGACCCGCTGAATCCAAAAATCCAACCTTTGTTACACGAAAATACACCTGGAAAGAAGTTATTCCGCATGGTACGAAAAAGAGATGATCGAAAATATTTTTTTTCAGAATCGAAATCGGACTTTGATGGGTGAGTTTCTAGGTGTATTTCAACCCGCTGAATCCGAAAATTCAACCTCTGATGACCAAAAAAATGCTTGGAAAAAAGTTATTTCGCATGGTACGGAAAAGAGATGATCGAAAATATCTGTCTCCAGAATCGAAATCGAACTTTGATGGATGGGTTCATAGGTGTATTTTGACCCGCTGAATCCGAAAATCCAAACTTTGATGACCAAAAATATGCTTGGAAAAAAGTTATTTCGCATGGAACGAAAAAGAGATGATCGAAAATATCTGTCTCCAGAATCGAAATGGATATTTGATGGGTGGGTTTATAGGTGTATTTTGTCCCGCTGAATCCGAGAATCCAAGCTTTGATGACCAAAAATATGCTCGGAAAAAAGTTATTTCGCATGGTACGAAAAAGAGATGATCGGAAATATCTGTCTCCAGAATCGAAATCGAACTTTGATGGGTGGGTTCATAGGTGTATTTTGACCCGCTGAATCCAAAAATCCAACCTTTGTTACACGAAAATACACCTGGAAAGAAGTTATTTCGCATGGTACGAAAAAGAGATGATCGAAAATATTTTTTTTCAGAATCGAAATTGGACTTTGATGGGTGAGTTTCTAGGTGTATTTCGACCCGCTGAATCCGAAAATCCAACCTCTGATGACCAAAAATATGCTTGGAAAAAAGTTATTCCGCATGGTACGAAAAAGAGATGATCGAAAATATTTTTTTTCAGAATCAAAATCGGACTTTGATGGGTGAGTTTCTAGGTGTATTCCGACCCGCTGAATCCGAAAATCCAAACTTTGATGACCAAAAATATGCTTGGAAAAAAGTTATTTCGCATGATACGAAAAAGAGATGATCGAAAATATCTGTCTCCAGAATCGAAATCGAACTTTGATGGGTGGGTTTATGGGTGTATTTTGACCCGCTGGATCCAAAAATCCAACCTTTGTTACACGAAAATACACCTGGAATGAAGTTATTTCGCATGGTCCGAAAAAGAGATGATCGAAAATATTTTTTTTCAGAATCAAAATCGGACTTTGATGGGTGAGTTTCTAGGTGTATTTCGACCCGCTGAATCCGAAAATCCAACCTCTGATGACCAAAAATATGCTTGGAAAAAAGTTATTTCGCATGGTACGAAAAAGAGATGATCGAAAATATCTGTCTCCAGAATCGGAATCGAACTTTGATGGGTGTGTTCATAGGTGTATTTTGACCCGCTGAATCCAAAAATCCAACCTTTGTTACACGAAAATACACCTGGAAAGAAGTTATTTCGCATGGTACGAAAAAGAGATGATCGAAAATATTTTTTCTCAGAATCGAAATCGGACTTTGATGGGTGAGTTTCTGGGTGTATTTCGACCGGGTGAATCCGAAAATCCAACCTTTGATGACCAAAAATATGCTTGGAAAGAAGTTATTTCGCATGGTACGAAAAAGAGATGATCGAAAATATCTGTCTTCAGAATCAAAATCGAACTTTGATGGGTGGGTTTATAGGTGTATTTTGACCCGCTGAATCCGAGAATCCGAGCCTTGATGACCAAAAATATGCTTGGAAAAAAGTTATTTCGCATGGTACGAAAAAGAGATGATCGAAAATATCTGTCTTCAGAATCAAAATCGAACTTTGATGGGTGGGTTTATAGGTGTATTTTGACCCGCTGAATCCGAGAATCCGAGCCTTGATGACCAAAAATATGTTCGGAAAAAAGTTATTCCGCATGGTACGAAAAAGAGATGATCGAAAATATCTGTCTCCAGAATCGAAATCGAACTTTGATGGGTGGGTTCATAGGTGTATTTTGACCCGCTGAATCCGAAAATCCAACCTTTGTTACACGAAAATACACCTGGAAAGAAGTTATTCCGCATGGTACGAAAAAGAGATGATCGAAAATAGTTTTTTTCAGAATTGAAATCGGACTTTGATGGGTGAGTTTCTAGGTGTATTCCGACCCGCTGAATCCGAAAATCCAACCTCTGATGACCAAAAATATGCTTGGAAAGAAGTTATTCCGCATGGTACGAAAAAGAGATGATCGAAAATATTTTTTTTCAGAATCGAAATTGGACTTTGATGGGTGAGTTTCTAGGTGTATTTCGACCCGCTGAATCCGAAAATCCAACCTCTGATGACCAAAAATATGCTTGGAAAAAAGTTATTCCGCATGGTACGAAAAAGAGATGATCGAAAATATTTTTTTTCAGAATCAAAATCGGACTTTGATGGGTGAGTTTCTAGGTGTATTTCGACCCGCTGAATCCGGAAATCCAAACTTTGATGACCAAAAATATGCTTGGAAAAAAGTTATTTCGCATGGTACGAAAAAGAGATGATCGAAAATATCTGTCTCCAGAATCGGAATCGAACTTTAATGGGTGGGTTTATGGGTGTATTTTGACCCGCTGGATCCAAAAATCCAACCATTGTTACACGAAAATACACCTGGAAAGAAGTTATTCCGCATGGTCCGAAAAAGAGATGATCGAAAATATTTTTTTTCAGAATCGAAATCGGACTTTGATGGGTGAGTTTCTAGGTGTATTTCGACCGGCTGAATCCGAAAATCCAACCTTTGATGACCAAAAATATGCTTGGAAAAAAGTTATTTCGCATGGTACGAAAAAGAGATGATCGAAAATATCTGTCTCCAGAATCAAAATCGAACTTTGATGGGTGGGTTTATAGGTGTATTTTGACCCGCTGAATCCAAGAATCCAAGCTTCGATGACCAAAAATATGCTTGGAAAAAAGTTATTTCGCATGGTACGAAAAAGAGATGATCGAAAATATCTGTCTCCAGAATCGAAATCGAACTTTGATGGGTGGGTTTATGGGTGTATTTTGACCCGCTGGATCCAAAAATCCAACCTTTGTTACACGAAAATACACCTGGAATGAAGTTATTTCGCATGGTCCGAAAAAGAGATGATCGAAAATATTTTTTTTCAGAATCAAAATCGGACTTTAATGGGTGAGTTTCTAGGTGTATTCCGACCCGCTGGATCCGAAAATCCAAACTTTGATGACCAAAAATATGCTTGGAAAAAAGTTATTCCGCATGGTACGAAAAAGAGATGATCGAAAATATCTGTCTCCAGAATCGAAATCGAACTTTGATGGGTGGGTTCATAGGTGTATTTTGACCCGCTGAATCCAAAAATCCAACCTTTGATACACGAAAATACACCTGGAAAGAAGTTATTCCGCATGGTACGAAAAAGAGATGATCGAAAATAGTTTTTTTCAGAATTGAAATCGGACTTTGATGGGTGAGTTTCTAGGTGTATTCCGACCCGCTGAATCCGAAAATCCAACCTCTGATGACCAAAAATATGCTTGGAAAGAAGTTATTCCGCATGGTACGAAAAAGAGATGATCGAAAATATCTGTCTCCAGAATCAAAATCGAACTTTGATGGGTGGGTTTATAGGTGTATTTTGACCCGCTGAATCCGAGAATCCAAGCCTTGATGACCAAAAATATGCTTGGAAAAAAGTTATTTCGCATGGTACGAAAAAGAGATGATCGAAAATATCTGTCTCCAGAATCGAAATCGAACTTTGATGGGTGGGATTATGGGTGTATTTTGACCCGCTGGATCCAAAAATCCAACCTTTGTTACACGAAAATACACCTGGAATGAAGTTATTTCGCATGGTCCGAAAAAGAGATGATCGAAAATATTTTTTTTCAGAATCAAAATCGGACTTCAATGGGTGAGTTTCTAGGTGTATTCCGACCCGCTGAATCCGAAAATCCAAACTTTGATGACCAAAAATATGCTTGGAAAAAAGTTATTTCGCATGGTACGAAAAAGAGATGATCGAAAATATCTGTCTCCAGAATCGAAATCGAACTCTGATGGGTGGGTTCATAGGTGTATTTTGACCCGCTGAATCCAAAAATCCAACCTTTGTTACACGAAAATACACCTGGAAAGAAGTTATTCCGCATGGTACGAAAAAGAGATGATCGAAAATATCTGTCTCCAGAATCAAAATCGAACTTTGATGGGTGGGTTTATAGGTGTATTTTGACCCGCTGAATCCGAGAATCCAAGCCTTGATGTCCAAAAATATGCTTGGAAAAAAGTTATTTCGCATGGTACGAAAAAGAGATGATCGAAAATATCTGTCTCCAGAATCGAAATCGAACTTTGATGGGTGGGTTTATGGGTGTATTTTGACCCGCTGGATCCAAAAATCCAACCTTTGTTACACGAAAATACACCTGGAATGAAGTTATTTCGCATGGTCCGAAAAAGAGATGATCGAAAATATTTTTTTTCAGAATCAAAATCGGACTTCAATGGGTGAGTTTCTAGGTGTATTCCGACCCGCTGAATCCGAAAATCCAAACTTTGATGACCAAAAATATGCTTGGAAAAAAGTTATTCCGCATGGTACGAAAAAGAGATGATCGAAAATATCTGTCTCCAGAATCGAAATCGAACTTTGATGGGTGGGTTCATAGGCGTATTTTGACCCGCTGAATCCAAAAATCCAACCTTTGTTACACGAAAATACACCTGGAAAGAAGTTATTCCGCATGGTACGAAAAAGAGATGATCGAAAATAGTTTTTTTCAGAATTGAAATCGGACTTTGATGGGTGAGTTTCTAGGTGTATTCCGACCCGCTGAATCCGAAAATCCAACCTCTGATGACCAAAAATATGCTTGGAAAGAAGTTATTCCGCATGGTACGAAAAAGAGATGATCGAAAATATCTGTCTCCAGAATCAAAATCGAACTTTGATGGGTGGGTTTATAGGTGTATTTTGACCCGCTGAATCCGAGAATCCAAGCCTTGATGACCAAAAATATGCTTGGAAAAAAGTTATTTCGCATGGTACGAAAAAGAGATGATCGAAAATATCTGTCTCCAGAATCGAAATCGAACTTTGATGGGTGGGTTTATGGGTGTATTTTGACCCGCTGGATCCAAAAATCCAACCTTTGTTACACGAAAATACACCTGGAATGAAGTTATTTCGCATGGTCCGAAAAAGAGATGATCGAAAATATTTTTTTTCAGAATCAAAATCGGACTTTAATGGGTGAGTTTCTAGGTGTATTCCGACCCGCTGAATCCGAAAATCCAAACTTTGATGACCAAAAATATGCTTGGAAAAAAGTTATTCCGCATGGTACGAAAAAGAGATGATCGAAAATATCTGTCTCCAGAATCGAAATCGAACTTTGATGGGTGGGTTCATAGGTGTATTTTGACCCGCTGAATCCAAAAATCCAACCTTTGTTACACGAAAATTCACCTGGAAAGAAGTTATTCCGCATGGTACGAAAAAGAGATGATCGAAAATAGTTTTTTTCAGAATTGAAATCGGACTTTGATGGGTGAGTTTCTAGGTGTATTCCGACCCGCTGAATCCGAAAATCCAACCTCTGATGACTAAAAATATGCTTGGAAAGAAGTTATTCCGCATGGTACGAAAAAGAGATGATCGAAAATATTTTTTTTCAGAATCGAAATTGGACTTTGATGGGTGAGTTTCTAGGTTTATTCCGACCCGCTGAATCCGAAAATCCAACCTCTGATGACCAAAAATATGCTTGGAAAAAAGTTATTCCGCATGGTACGAAAAAGAGATGATCGAAAATATTTTTTTTCAGAATCAAAATCGGACTTTGATGGGTGAGTTTCTAGGTGTATTTCGACCCGCTGAATCCGAAAATCCAAACTTTGATGACCAAAAATATGCTTGGAAAAAAGTTATTTCGCATGGTACGAAAAAGAGATGATCGAAAATATCTGTCTCCAGAATCGAAATCAAACTTTAATGGGTGGGTTTATGGGTGTATTTTGACCCGCTGGATCCAAAAATCCAACCATTGTTACACGAAAATACACCTGGAATGAAGTTATTCCGCATGGTCCGAAAAAGAGATGATCGAAAATATTTTTTTTCAGAATCAAAATCGGACTTTAATGGGTGAGTTTCTAGGTGTATTACGACCCGCTGAATCCGAAAATCCAAACTTTGATGACCAAAAATATGCTTGGAAAAAAGTTATTCCGCATGGTACGAAAAAGAGATGATCGAAAATATCTGTCTCCAGAATCGAAATCGAACTTTGATGGATGGGTTCATAGGTGTATTTTGACCCGCTGAATCCGAAAATCCAAACTTTGATGACCAAAAATATGCTTGGAAAAAAGTTATTTCGCATGGTACGAAAAAGAGATGATCGAAAATATCTGTCTCCAGAATCGAAATCGAACTTTGATGGGTGGGTTCATAGGTGTATTTTGACCCGCTGAATCCAAAAATCCAACCTTTGTTACACGCAAATACGCCTGGAAAGAAGTTATTCCGCATGGTACGAAAAAGAGATGATCGAAAATATTTTTTTTCAGAATCGAAATCGGACTTTGATGGGTGAGTTTCTAGGTGTATTTCGACCCGCTGAATCCGAAAATCCAACCTCTGATGACCAAAAATATGCTTGGAAAAAAGTTATTTCGCATGGTACGAAAAAGAGATGATCGGAAATATCTGTCTCCAGAATCGGAATCGAACTTTGATGGGTGTGTTCATAGGTGTATTTTGACCCGCTGAATCCAAAAATCCAACCTTTGTTACACGAAAATACACCTGGAAAGAAGTTATTCCGCATGGTACGAAAAAGAGATGATCGAAAATATTTTTTTTCAGAATCGAAATCCGACTTTGATGGGTGAGTTTCTAGGTGTATTTCGACCGGCTGAATCCGAAAATCCAACCTTTGATGACCAAAAATATGCTTGGAAAAAAGTTATTTCGCATGGTACGAAAAAGAGATGATCGAAAATATCTGTCTCCAGAATCAAAATCGAACTTTGATGGGTGGGTTTATAGGTGTATTTTGACCCGCTGAATCCGAGAATCCAAGCCTTGATGACCACAAATATGCTTGGAAAAAAGTTATTTCGCATGGTACGAAAAAGAGATGATCGAAAATATCTGTCTCCAGAATCGAAATCGAACTTTGATGGGTGGGTTTATGGGTGTATTTTGACCCGCTGGATCCAAAAATCCAACCTTTGTTACACGAAAATACACCTGGAATGAAGTTATTTCGCATGGTCCGAAAAAGAGATGATCGAAAATATTTTTTTTCAGAATCAAAATCGGACTTTCATGGGTGAGTTTCTAGGTGTATTCCGACCCGCTGAATCCGAAAATCCAAACTTTGATGACCAAAAATATGCTTGGAAAAAAGTTATTCCGCATGGTACGAAAAAGAGATGATCGAAAATATCTGTCTCCAGAATCGGAATCGAACTTTGATGGGTGGGTTCATAGGTGTATTTTGACCCGCTGAATCCAAAAATCCAACCTTTGTTACACGAAAATACACCTGGAAAGAAGTTATTCCGCATGGTACGAAAAAGAGATGATCGAAAATAGTTTTTTTCAGAATTGAAATCGGACTTTGATGGGTGAGTTTCTAGGTGTATTCCGACCCGCTGAATCCGAAAATCCAACCTCTGATGACCAAAAATATGCTTGGAAAAAAGTTATTCCGCATGGTACGAAAAAGAGAAGATCGAAAATATTTTTTTTCAGAATCAAAATCGGACTTTGATGGGTGAGTTTCTAGGTGTATTCCGACCCGCTGAATCCGAAAATCCAAACTTTGATGACCAAAAATATGCTTGGAAAAAAGTTATTTCGCATGGTACGAAAAAGAGATGATCGAAAATATCTGTCTCCAGAATCGAAATCGAACTTTGATGGGTGGGTTTATGGGTGTATTTTGACCCGCTGGATCCAAAAATCCAACCTTTGTTACACGAAAATACACCTGGAATGAAGTTATTTCGCATGGTCCGAAAAAGAGATGATCGAAAATATTTTTTTTCAGAATCAAAATCGGACTTTAATGGGTGAATTTCTAGGTGTATTCCGACCCGCTGAATCCGAAAATCCAAACTTTGATGACCAAAAATATGCTTGGAAAAAAGTTATTCCGCATGGTACGAAAAAGAGATGATCGGAAATATCTGTCTCCAGAATCGAAATCGAACTTTGATGGGTGGGTTCACAGGTGTATGTTGACCCGCTGAATCCAAAAATCCAACCTTTGTTACACGAAAATACACCTGGAAAGAAGTTATTCCGCATGGTACGAAAAAGAGATGATCGAAAATATTTTTTTTCAGAATCGAAATCGGACTTTGATGGGTGAGTTTCTAGGTGTATTTCAACCCGCTGAATCCGAAAATCCAACCTCTGATGACCAAAAATATGCTTGGAAAAAAGTTATTTCGCATGGTACGAAAAAGAGATGATCGAAAATATCTGTCTCCAGAATCGAAATCGAACTTTGATGGATGGGTTCATAGGTGTATTTTGACCCGCTGAATCCGAAAATCCAAACTTTGATGACCAAAAACATGCTTGGAAAAAAGTTATTTCGCATGGTACGAAAAAGAGATGATCGAAAATATCTGTCTCCAGAATCGAAATGGATATTTGATGGGTGGGTTTATAGGTGTATTTTGACCCGCTGAATCCGAGAATCCAAGCTTTGATGACCAAAAATATGCTCGGAAAAAAGTTATTTCGCATGGTACGAAAAAGAGATGATCGGAAATATCTGTCTCCAGAATCGAAATCGAACTTTGATGGGTGGGTTCATAGGTGTATTTTGACCCGCTGAATCCAAAAATCCAACCTTTATTACACGAAAATACACCTGGAAAGAAGTTATTTCGCATGGTACGAAAAAGAGATGATCGAAAATATTTTTTTTCAGAATCGAAATTGGACTTTGATGGGTGAGTTTCTAGGTGTATTTCGACCCGCTGAATCCGAAAATCCAACCTCTGATGACCAAAAATATGCTTGGAAAAAAGTTATTCCGCATGGTACGAAAAAGAGATGATCGAAAATATTTTTTTTCAGAATCAAAATCGGACTTTGATGGGTGAGTTTCTAGGTGTATTTCGACCCGCCGAATCCGAAAATCCAAACTTTGATGACCAAAAATATGCTTGGAAAAAAGTTATTTCGCATGATACGAAAAAGAGATGATCGAAAATATCTGTCTCCAGAATCGAAATCGAACTTTGATGGATGGGTTCATAGGTGTATTTTGACCCGCTGAATCCGAAAATCCAAACTTTGATGACCAAAAATATGCTTGGAAAAAAGTTATTTCGCATGGTACGAAAAAGAGATGATCGAAAATATCTGTCTCCAGAATCGAAATCGAACTTTGATGGGTGGGTTCATAGGTGTATTTTGACCTGCTGAATCCAAAAATCCAACCTTTGTTACACGCAAATACGCCTGGAAAGAAGTTATTCCGCATGGTACGAAAAAGAGATGATCGAAAATATTTTTTTTCAGAATCGAAATCGGACTTTGATGGGTGAGTTTCTAGGTGTATTTCGACCCGCTGAATCCGAAAATCCAACCTCTGATGACCAAAAATATGCTTGGAAAAAAGTTATTTCGCATGGTACGAAAAAGAGATGATCGGAAATATCTGTCTCCAGAATCGGAATCGAACTTTGATGGGTGTGTTCATAGGTGTATTTTGACCCGCTGAATCCAAAAATCCAACCTTTGTTACACGAAAATACACCTGGAAAGAAGTTATTCCGCATGGTACGAAAAAGAGATGATCGAAAATATTTTTTTTCAGAATCGAAATCCGACTTTGATGGGTGAGTTTCTAGGTGTATTTCGACCGGCTGAATCCGAAAATCCAACCTTTGATGACCAAAAATATGCTTGGAAAAAAGTTATTTCGCATGGTACGAAAAAGAGATGATCGAAAATATCTGTCTCCAGAATCAAAATCGAACTTTGATGGGTGGGTTTATAGGTGTATTTTGACCCGCTGAATCCGAGAATCCAAGCCTTGATGACCACAAATATGCTTGGAAAAAAGTTATTTCGCATGGTACGAAAAAGAGATGATCGAAAATATCTGTCTCCAGAATCGAAATCGAACTTTGATGGGTGGGTTTATGGGTGTATTTTGACCCGCTGGATCCAAAAATCCAACCTTTGTTACACGAAAATACACCTGGAATGAAGTTATTTCGCATGGTCCGAAAAAGAGATGATCGAAAATATTTTTTTTCAGAATCAAAATCGGACTTTCATGGGTGAGTTTCTAGGTGTATTCCGACCCGCTGAATCCGAAAATCCAAACTTTGATGACCAAAAATATGCTTGGAAAAAAGTTATTCCGCATGGTACGAAAAAGAGATGATCGAAAATATCTGTCTCCAGAATCGGAATCGAACTTTGATGGGTGGGTTCATAGGTGTATTTTGACCCGCTGAATCCAAAAATCCAACCTTTGTTACACGAAAATACACCTGGAAAGAAGTTATTCCGCATGGTACGAAAAAGAGATGATCGAAAATAGTTTTTTTCAGAATTGAAATCGGACTTTGATGGGTGAGTTTCTAGGTGTATTCCGACCCGCTGAATCCGAAAATCCAACCTCTGATGACCAAAAATATGCTTGGAAAAAAGTTATTCCGCATGGTACGAAAAAGAGAAGATCGAAAATATTTTTTTTCAGAATCAAAATCGGACTTTGATGGGTGAGTTTCTAGGTGTATTCCGACCCGCTGAATCCGAAAATCCAAACTTTGATGACCAAAAATATGCTTGGAAAAAAGTTATTTCGCATGGTACGAAAAAGAGATGATCGAAAATATCTGTCTCCAGAATCGAAATCGAACTTTGATGGGTGGGTTTATGGGTGTATTTTGACCCGCTGGATCCAAAAATCCAACCTTTGTTACACGAAAATACACCTGGAATGAAGTTATTTCGCATGGTCCGAAAAAGAGATGATCGAAAATATTTTTTTTCAGAATCAAAATCGGACTTTAATGGGTGAATTTCTAGGTGTATTCCGACCCGCTGAATCCGAAAATCCAAACTTTGATGACCAAAAATATGCTTGGAAAAAAGTTATTCCGCATGGTACGAAAAAGAGATGATCGGAAATATCTGTCTCCAGAATCGAAATCGAACTTTGATGGGTGGGTTCACAGGTGTATGTTGACCCGCTGAATCCAAAAATCCAACCTTTGTTACACGAAAATACACCTGGAAAGAAGTTATTCCGCATGGTACGAAAAAGAGATGATCGAAAATATTTTTTTTCAGAATCGAAATCGGACTTTGATGGGTGAGTTTCTAGGTGTATTTCAACCCGCTGAATCCGAAAATCCAACCTCTGATGACCAAAAATATGCTTGGAAAAAAGTTATTTCGCATGGTACGAAAAAGAGATGATCGAAAATATCTGTCTCCAGAATCGAAATCGAACTTTGATGGATGGGTTCATAGGTGTATTTTGACCCGCTGAATCCGAAAATCCAAACTTTGATGACCAAAAACATGCTTGGAAAAAAGTTATTTCGCATGGTACGAAAAAGAGATGATCGAAAATATCTGTCTCCAGAATCGAAATGGATATTTGATGGGTGGGTTTATAGGTGTATTTTGACCCGCTGAATCCGAGAATCCAAGCTTTGATGACCAAAAATATGCTCGGAAAAAAGTTATTTCGCATGGTACGAAAAAGAGATGATCGGAAATATCTGTCTCCAGAATCGAAATCGAACTTTGATGGGTGGGTTCATAGGTGTATTTTGACCCGCTGAATCCAAAAATCCAACCTTTATTACACGAAAATACACCTGGAAAGAAGTTATTTCGCATGGTACGAAAAAGAGATGATCGAAAATATTTTTTTTCAGAATCGAAATTGGACTTTGATGGGTGAGTTTCTAGGTGTATTTCGACCCGCTGAATCCGAAAATCCAACCTCTGATGACCAAAAATATGCTTGGAAAAAAGTTATTCCGCATGGTACGAAAAAGAGATGATCGAAAATATTTTTTTTCAGAATCAAAATCGGACTTTGATGGGTGAGTTTCTAGGTGTATTTCGACCCGCCGAATCCGAAAATCCAAACTTTGATGACCAAAAATATGCTTGGAAAAAAGTTATTTCGCATGATACGAAAAAGAGATGATCGAAAATATCTGTCTCCAGAATCGAAATCGAACTTTGATGGGTGGGTTTATGGGTGTATTTTGACCCGCTGGATCCAAAAATCCAACCTTTGTTACACGAAAATACACCTGGAATGAAGTTATTTCGCATGGTCCGAAAAAGAGATGATCGAAAATATTTTTTTTCAGAATCAAAATCGGACTTTGATGGGTGAGTTTCTAGGTGTATTTCGACCCGCTGAATCCGAAAATCCAACCTCTGATGACCAAAAATATGCTTGGAAAAAAGTTATTTCGCATGGTACGAAAAAGAGATGATCGAAAATATCTGTCTCCAGAATCGGAATCGAACTTTGATGGGTGTGTTCATAGGTGTATTTTGACCCGCTGAATCCAAAAATCCAACCTTTGTTACACGAAAATACACCTGGAAAGAAGTTATTCCGCATGGTACGAAAAAGAGATGATCGAAAATATTTTTTCTCAGAATCGGAATCGGACTTTGATGGGTGAGTTTCTGGGTGTATTTCGACCGGGTGAATCCGAAAATCCAACCTTTGATGACCAAAAATATGCTTGGAAAGAAGTTATTTCGCATGGTACGAAAAAGAGATGATCGAAAATATCTGTCTTCAGAATCAAAATCGAACTTTGATGGGTGGGTTTATAGGTGTATTTTGACCCGCTGAATCCGAGAATCCGAGCCTTGATGACCAAAAATATGCTTGGAAAAAAGTTATTTCGCATGGTACGAAAAAGAGATGATCGAAAATATCTGTCTCCAGAATCGAAATCGAACTTTGATGGGTGGGTTTATGGGTGTATTTTGACCCGCTGGATCCAAAAATCCAACCTTTGTTACACGAAAATACACCTGGAAAGAAGTTATTCCGCATGGTACGAAAAAGAGATGATCGAAAATAGTTTTTTTCAGAATTGAAATCGGACTTTGATGGGTGAGTTTCTAGGTGTATTCCGACCCGCTGAATCCGAAAATCCAACCTCTGATGACCAAAAATATGCTTGGAAAGAAGTTATTCCGCATGGTACGAAAAAGAGATGATCGAAAATATTTTTTTTCAGAATCGAAATTGGACTTTGATGGGTGAGTTTCTAGGTATATTTCGACCCGCTGAATCCGAAAATCCAACCTCTGATGACCAAAAATATGCTTGGAAAAAAGTTATTCCGCATGGTACGAAAAAGAGATGATCGAAAATATTTTTTTTCAGAATCAAAATCGGACTGTGATGGGTGAGTTTCTAGGTGTATTTCGACCCGCTGAATCCGAAAATCCAAACTTTGATGACCAAAAATATGCTTGGAAAAAAGTTATTTCGCATGGTACGAAAAAGAGATGATCGAAAATATCTGTCTCCAGAATCGAAATCGAACTTTGATGGGTGGGTTTATGGGTGTATTTTGACCCGCTGGATCCAAAAATCCAACCTTTGTTACACGAAAATACACCTGGAATGAAGTTATTTCGCATGGTCCGAAAAAGAGATGATCGAAAATATTTTTTTTCAGAATCAAAATCGGACTTTAATGGGTGAGTTTCTAGGTGTATTCCGACCCGCTGAATCCGAAAATCCAAACTTTGATGACCATAAATATGCTTGGAAAAAAGTTATTCCGCATGGTACGAAAAAGAGATGATCGAAAATATCTGTCTCCAGAACCGAAATCGAACTTTGATGGATGGGTTCATAGGTGTATTTTGACCCGCTGAATCCGAAAATCCAAACTTTGATGACCAAAAATATGCTTGGAAAAAAGTTATTTCGCATGGTACGAAAAAGAGATGATCGAAAATATCTGTCTCCAGAATCGAAATGGATATTTGATGGGTGGGTTTATAGGTGTATTTTGACCCGCTGAATCCGAGAATCCAAGCTTTGATGACCAAAAATATGCTCGGAAAAAAGTTATTTCGCATGGTACGAAAAAGAGATGATCGGAAATATCTGTCTCCAGAATCGAAATCGAACTTTGATGGGTGGGTTCATAGGTGTATTTTGACCCGCTGAATCCAAAAATCCAACCTTTGTTACACGAAAATACACCTGGAAAGAAGTTATTTCGCATGGTACGAAAAAGAGATGATCGAAAATATTTTTTTTCAGAATCGAAATTGGACTTTGATGGGTGAGTTTCTAGGTGTATTTCGACCCGCTGAATCCGAAAATCCAACCTCTGATGACCAAAAATATGCTTGGAAAAAAGTTATTCCGCATGGTACGAAAAAGAGATGATCGAAAATATTTTTTTTCAGAATCAAAATCGGACTTTGATGGGTGAGTTTCTAGGTGTATTTCGACCCGCTGAATCCGAAAATCCAAACTTTGATGACCAAAAATATGCTTGGAAAAAAGTTATTTCGCATGATACGAAAAAGAGATGATCGAAAATATCTGTCTCCAGAATCGAAATCGAACTTTGATGGGTGGGTTTATGGGTGTATTTTGACCCGCTGGATCCAAAAATCCAACCTTTGTTACACGAAAATACACCTGGAATGAAGTTATTTCGCATGGTCCGAAAAAGAGATGATCGAAAATATTTTTTTTCAGAATCAAAATCGGACTTTGATGGGTGAGTTTCTAGGTGTATTTCGACCCGCTGAATCCGAAAATCCAACCTCTGATGACCAAAAATATGCTTGGAAAAAAGTTATTTCGCATGGTACGAAAAAGAGATGATCGAAAATATCTGTCTCCAGAATCGGAATCGAACTTTGATGGGTGTGTTCATAGGTGTATTTTGACCCGCTGAATCCAAAAATCCAACCTTTGTTACACGAAAATACACCTGGAAAGAAGTTATTCCGCATGGTACGAAAAAGAGATGATCGAAAATATTTTTTCTCAGAATCGAAATCGGACTTTGATGGGTGAGTTTCTGGGTGTATTCCGACCGGGTGAATCCGAAAATCCAACCTTTGATGACCAAAAATATGCTTGGAAAGAAGTTATTTCGCATGGTACGAAAAAGAGATGATCGAAAATATCTGTCTTCAGAATCAAAATCGAACTTTGATGGGTGGGTTTATAGGTGTATTTTGACCCGCTGAATCCGAGAATCCGAGCCTTGATGACCAAAAATATGCTTGGAAAAAAGTTATTTCGCATGGTACGAAAAAGAGATGATCGAAAATATCTGTCTCCAGAATCGAAATCGAACTTTGATGGGTGGGTTTATGGGTGTATTTTGACCCGCTGGATCCAAAAATCCAACCTTTGTTACACGAAAATACACCTGGAAAGAAGTTATTCCGCATGGTACGAAAAAGAGATGATCGAAAATAGTTTTTTTCAGAATTGAAATCGGACTTTGATGGGTGAGTTTCTAGGTGTATTCCGACCCGCTGAATCCGAAAATCCAACCTCTGATGACCAAAAATATGCTTGGAAAGAAGTTATTCCGCATGGTACGAAAAAGAGATGATCGAAAATATTTTTTTTCAGAATCGAAATTGGACTTTGATGGGTGAGTTTCTAGGTATATTTCGACCCGCTGAATCCGAAAATCCAACCTCTGATGACCAAAAATATGCTTGGAAAAAAGTTATTCCGCATGGTACGAAAAAGAGATGATCGAAAATATTTTTTTTCAGAATCAAAATCGGACTGTGATGGGTGAGTTTCTAGGTGTATTTCGACCCGCTGAATCCGAAAATCCAAACTTTGATGACCAAAAATATGCTTGGAAAAAAGTTATTTCGCATGGTACGAAAAAGAGATGATCGAAAATATCTGTCTCCAGAATCGAAATCGAACTTTGATGGGTGGGTTTATGGGTGTATTTTGACCCGCTGGATCCAAAAATCCAACCTTTGTTACACGAAAATACACCTGGAATGAAGTTATTTCGCATGGTCCGAAAAAGAGATGATCGAAAATATTTTTTTTCAGAATCAAAATCGGACTTTAATGGGTGAGTTTCTAGGTGTATTCCGACCCGCTGAATCCGAAAATCCAAACTTTGATGACCATAAATATGCTTGGAAAAAAGTTATTCCGCATGGTACGAAAAAGAGATGATCGAAAATATCTGTCTCCAGAATCGAAATCGAACTTTGATGGATGGGTTCATAGGTGTATTTTGACCCGCTGAATCCGAAAATCCAAACTTTGATGACCAAAAATATGCTTGGAAAAAAGTTATTTCGCATGGTACGAAAAAGAGATGATCGAAAATATCTGTCTCCAGAATCGAAATCGAACTTTGATGGGTGGGTTCATAGGTGTATTTTGACCCGCTGAATCCAAAAATCCAACCTTTGTTACACGCAAATACACCTGGAAAGAAGTTATTCCGCATGGTACGAAAAAGAGATGATCGAAAATATTTTTTTTCAGAATCGAAATCGGACTTTGATGGGTGAGTTTCTAGGTGTATTTCGACCGGCTGAATCCGAAAATCCAACCGTTGATGACCAAAAATATGCTCGAAAAAAGTTATTTCGCATGGTACGAAAAAGAGATGATCGAAAATATCTGTCTCCAGAATCAAAATCGAACTTTGATGGGTGGGTTTATAGGTGTATTTTGACCCGCTGAATCCGAGAATCCAAGCCTTGATGACCAAAAATATGCTTGGAAAAAAGTTATTTCGCATGGTACGAAAAAGAGATGATCGAAAATATCTGTCTCCAGAATCGAAATCGAACTTTGATGGGTGGGTTTATGGGTGTATTTTGACCCGCTGGATCCAAAAATCCAACCTTCGTTACACGAAAATACACCTGGAATGAAGTTATTTCGCATGGTCCGAAAAAGAGATGATCGAAAATATTTTTTTTCAGAATCAAAATCGGACTTTCATGGGTGAGTTTCTAGGTGTATTCCGACCCGCTGAATCCGAAAATCCAAACTTTGATGACCAAAAATATGCTTGGAAAAAAGTTATTCCGCATGGTACGAAAAAGAGATGATCGAAAATATCTGTCTCCAGAATCGAAATCGAACTTTGATGGGTGGGTTCATAGGTGTATTTTGACCCGCTGAATCCAATAATCCAACCTTTGTTACACGAAAATACACCTGGAAAGAAGTTATTCCGCATGGTACGAAAAAGAGATGATCGAAAATAGTTTTTTTCAGAATTGAAATCGGACTTTGATGGGTGAGTTTCTAGGTGTATTCCGACCCGCTGAATCCGAAAATCCAACCTCTGATGACCAAAAATATGCTTGGAAAAAAGTTATTCCGCATGGTACGAAAAAGAGATGATCGAAAATATTTTTTTTCAGAATCAAAATCGGACTTTGATGGGTGAGTTTCTAGGTGTATTCCGACCCGCTGAATCCGAAAATCCAAACTTTGATGACCAAAAATATGCTTGGAAAAAAGTTATTTCGCATGGTACGAAAAAGAGATGATCGAAAATATCTGTCTCCAGAATCGAAATCGAACTTTGATGGGTGGGTTTATGGGTGTATTTTGACCCGCTGGATCCAAAAATCCAACCTTTGTTACACGAAAATACACCTGGAATGAAGTTATTTCGCATGGTCCGAAAAAGAGATGATCGAAAATATTTTTTTTCAGAATCAAAATCGGACTTTAATGGGTGAATGTCTAGGTGTATTCCGACCCGCTGAATCCGAAAATCCAAACTTTGATGACCAAAAATATGCTTGGAAAAAAGTTATTCCGCATGGTACGAAAAAGAGATGATCGGAAATATCTGTCTCCAGAATCGAAATCGAACTTTGATGGGTGGGTTCACAGGTGTATTTTGACCCGCTGAATCCAAAAATCCAACCTTTGTTACACGAAAATACACCTGGAAAGAAGTTATTCCGCATGGTACGAAAAAGAGATGATCGAAAATATTTTTTTTCAGAATCGAAATCGGACTTTGATGGGTGAGTTTCTAGGTGTATTTCAACCCGCTGAATCCGAAAATCCAACCTCTGATGACCAAAAATATGCTTGGAAAAAAGTTATTTAGCATGGTACGAAAAAGAGATGATCGAAAATATCTGTCTCCAGAATCGAAATCGAACTTTGATGGATGGGTTCATAGGTGTATTTTGACCCGCTGAATCCGAAAATCCAAACTTTGATGACCAAAAATATGCTTGGAAAAAAGTTATTTCGCATGGTACGAAAAAGAGATGATCGAAAATATCTGTCTCCAGAATCGAAATGGATATTTGATGGGTGGGTTTATAGGTGTATTTTGACCCGCTGAGTCCGAGAATCCAAGCTTTGATGACCAAAAATATGCTCGGAAAAAAGTTATTTCGCATGGTACGAAAAAGAGATGATCGGAAATATCTGTCTCCAGAATCGAAATCGAACTTTGATGGGTGGGTTCATAGGTGTATTTTGACCCGCTGAATCCAAAAATCCAACCTTTGTTACACGAAAATACACCTGGAAAGAAGTTATTCCGCATGGTACGAAAAAGAGATGATCGAAAATATTTTTTTTCAGAATCGAAATTGGACTTTGATGGGTGAGTTCCTAGGTGTATTTCGACCCGCTGAATCCGAAAATCCAACCTCTGATGACCAAAAATATGCTTGGAAAAAAGTTATTCCGCATGGTACGAAAAAGAGATGATCGAAAATATTTTTTTTCAGAATCAAAATCGGACTTTGATGGGTGAGTTTCTAGGTGTATTTCGACCCGCTGAATCCGAAAATCCAAACTTTGATGACCAAAAATATGCTTGGAAAAAAGTTATTTCGCATGGTACGAAAAAGAGATGATCGAAAATATCTGTCTCCAGAATCGAAATCGAACTTTGATGGGTGGGTTTATGGGTGTATTTTGACCCGCTGGATCCAAAAATCCAACCTTTGTTACACGAAAATACACCTGGAATGAAGTTATTTCGCATGGTCCGAAAAAGAGATGATCGAAAATATTTTTTTTCAGAATCAAAATCGGACTTTGATGGGTGAGTTTCTAGGTGGATTTCGACCCGCTGAATCCGAAAATCCAACCTCTGATGACCAAAAATATGCTTGGAAAGAAGTTATTCCGCATGGTACGAAAAAGAGATGATCGAAAATAGTTTTTTTCAGAATTGAAATCGGACTTTGATGGGTGAGTTTCTAGGTGTATTCCGACCCGCTGAATCCGAAAATCCAACCTCTGATGACCAAAAATATGCTTGGAAAGAAGTTATTCCGCATGGTACGAAAAAGAGATGATCGAAAATATCTGTCTCCAGAATCAAAATCGAACTTTGATGGGTGGGTTTATAGGTGTATTTTGACCCGCTGAATCCGAGAATCCAAGCCTTGATGACCAAAAATATGCTTGGAAAAAAGTTATTTCGCATGGTACGAAAAAGAGATGATCGAAAATATCTGTCTCCAGAATCGGAATCGAACTTTGATGGGTGGGTTTATGGGTGTATTTTGACCCGCTGGATCCAAAAATCCAACCTTTGTTACACGAAAATACACCTGGAATGAAGTTATTTCGCATGGTCCGAAAAAGAGATGATCGAAAATATTTTTTTTCAGAATCAAAATCGGACTTTAATGGGTGAGTTTCTAGGTGTATTCCGACCCGCTGAATCCGAAAATCCATACTTTGATGACCAAAAATATGCTTGGAAAAAAGTTATTCCGCATGGTACGAAAAAGAGATGATCGAAAATATCTGTCTCCAGAATCGAAATCGAACTTTGATGGGTGGGTTCATAGGTGTATTTTGACCCGCTGAATCCAAAAATCCAACCTTTGTTACACGAAAATTCACCTGGAAAGAAGTTATTCCGCATGGTACGAAAAAGAGATGATCGAAAATAGTTTTTTTCAGAATTGAAATCGGACTTTGATGGGTGAGTTTCTAGGTGTATTCCGACCCGCTGAATCCGAAAATCCAACCTCTGATGACCAAAAATATGCTTGGAAAGAAGTTATTCCGCATGGTACGAAAAAGAGATGATCGAAAATATTTTTTTTCAGAATCGAAATTGGACTTTGATGGGTGAGTTTCTAGGTTTATTTCGACCCGCTGAATCCGAAAATCCAACCTCTGATGACCAAAAATATGCTTGGAAAAAAGTTATTCCGCATGGTACGAAAAAGAGATGATCGAAAATATTTTTTTTCAGAATCAAAATCGGACTTTGATGGGTGAGTTTCTAGGTGTATTTCGACCCGCTGAATCCGAAAATCCAAACTTTGATGACCAAAAATATGCTTGGAAAAAAGTTATTTCGCATGGTACGAAAAAGAGATGATCGAAAATATCTGTCTCCAGAATCGAAATCAAACTTTAATGGGTGGGTTTATGGGTGTATTTTGACCCGCTGGATCCAAAAATCCAACCATTGTTACACGAAAATACACCTGGAATGAAGTTATTCCGCATGGTCCGAAAAAGAGATGATCGAAAATATTTTTTTTCAGAATCAAAATCGGACTTTAATGGGTGAGTTTCTAGGTGTATTCCGACCCGCTGAATCCGAAAATCCAAACTTTGATGACCAAAAATATGCTTGGAAAAAAGTTATTCCGCATGGTACGAAAAAGAGATGATCGAAAATATCTGTCTCCAGAATCGAAATCGAACTTTGATGGATGGGTTCATAGGTGTATTTTGACCCGCTAAATCCGAAAATCCAAACTTTGATGACCAAAAATATGCTTGGAAAAAAGTTATTTCGCATGGTACGAAAAAGAGATGATCGAAAATATCTGTCTCCAGAATCGAAATCGATCTTTGATGGGTGGGTTCATAGGTGTATTTTGACCCGCTGAATCCAAAAATCCAACCTTTGTTACACGCAAATACACCTGGAAAGAAGTTATTCCGCATGGTACGAAAAAGAGATGATCGAAAATATTTTTTTTCAGAATCGAAATCGGACTTTGATGGGTGAGTTTCTAGGTGTATTTCGACCCGCTGAATCCGAAAATCCAACCTCTGATGACCAAAAATATGCTTGGAAAAAAGTTATTTCGCATGGTACGAAAAAGAGATGATCGGAAATATCTGTCTCCAGAATCGGAATCGAACTTTGATGGGTGTGTTCATAGGTGTATTTTGACCCGCTGAACCCAAAAATCCAACCTTTGTTACACGAAAATACACCTGGAAAGAAGTTATTCCGCATGGTACGAAAAAGAGATGATCGAAAATATTTTTTTTCAGAATCGAAATCGGACTTTGATGGGTGAGTTTCTAGGTGTATTTCGACCGGCTGAATCCGAAAATCCAACCTTTGATGACCAAAAATATGCTTGGAAAAAAGTTATTTCGCATGGTACGAAAAAGAGATGATCGAAAATATCTGTCTCCAGAATCAAAATCGAACTTTGATGGGTGGGTTTATAGGTGTATTTTGACCCGCTGAATCCGAGAATCCAAGCCTTGATGACCAAAAATATGCTTGGAAAAAAGTTATTTCGCATGGTACGAAAAAGAGATGATCGAAAATATCTGTCTCCAGAATCGAAATCGAACTTTGATGGGTGGGTTTATGGGTGTATTTTGACCCGCTGGATCCAAAAATCCAACCTTTGTTACACGAAAATACACCTGGAATGAAGTTATTTCGCATGGTCCGAAAAAGAGATGATCGAAAATATTTTTTTTCAGAATCAAAATCGGACTTTCATGGGTGAGTTTCTAGGTGTATTCCGACCCGCTGAATCTGAAAATCCAAACTTTGATGACCAAAAATATGCTTGGAAAAAAGTTATTCCGCATGGTACGAAAAAGAGATGATCGAAAATATCTGTCTCCAGAATCGAAATCGAACTTTGATGGGTGGGTTCATAGGTGTATTTTGACCCGCTGAATCCAAAAATCCAACCTTTGTTACACGAAAATACACCTGGAAAGAAGTTATTCCGCATGGTACGAAAAAGAGATGATCGAAAATAGTTTTTTTCAGAATTGAAATCGGACTTTGATGGGTGAGTTTCTAGGTGTATTCCGACCCGCTGAATCCGAAAATCCAACCTCTGATGACCAAAAATATGCTTGGAAAAAAGTTATTCCGCATGGTACGAAAAAGAGATGATCGAAAATATTTTTTTTCAGAATCAAAATCGGACTTTGATGGGTGAGTTTCTAGGTGTATTCCGACCCGCTGAATCCGAAAATCCAAACTTTGATGACCAAAAATATGCTTGGAAAAAAGTTATTTCGCATGGTACGAAAAAGAGATGATCGAAAATATCTGTCTCCAGAATCGAAATCGAACTTTGATGGGTGGGTTTATGGGTGTATTTTGACCCGCTGGATCCAAAAATCCAACCTTTGTTACACGAAAATACACCTGGAATGAAGTTATTTCGCATGGTCCGAAAAAGAGATGATCGAAAATATTTTTTTTCAGAATCAAAATCGGACTTTAATGGGTGAATTTCTAGGTGTATTCCGACCCGCTGAATCCGAAAATCCAAACTTTGATGACCAAAAATATGCTTGGAAAAAAGTTATTCCGCATGGTACGAAAAAGAGATGATCGGAAATATCTGTCTCCAGAATCGAAATCGAACTTTGATGGGTGGGTTCACAGGTGTATGTTGACCCGCTGAATCCAAAAATCCAACCTTTGTTACACGAAAATACACCTGGAAAGAAGTTATTCCGCATGGTACGAAAAAGAGATGATCGAAAATATTTTTTTTCAGAATCGAAATCGGACTTTGATGGGTGAGTTTCTAGGTGTATTTCAACCCGCTGAATCCGAAAATCCAACCTCTGATGACCAAAAATATGCTTGGAAAAAAGTTATTTCGCATGGTACGAAAAAGAGATGATCGAAAATATCTGTCTCCAGAATCGAAATCGAACTTTGATGGATGGGTTCATAGGTGTATTTTGACCCGCTGAATCCGAAAATCCAAACTTTGATGACCAAAAATATGCTTGGAAAAAAGTTATTTCGCATGGTACGAAAAAGAGATGATCGAAAATATCTGTCTCCAGAATCGAAATAGATATTTGATGGGTGGGTTTATAGGTGTATTTTGACCCGCTGAATCCGAGAATCCAAGCTTTGATGACCAAAAATATGCTCGGAAAAAAGTTATTTCGCATGGTACGAAAAAGAGATGATCGGAAATATCTGTCTCCAGAATCGAAATCGAACTGTGATGGGTGGGTTCATAGGTGTATTTTGACCCGCTGGATCCAAAAATCCAACCTTTGTTACACGAAAATACACCTGGAAAGAAGTTATTTCGCATGGTACGAAAAAGAGATGATCGAAAATATTTTTTTTCAGAATCGAAATTGGACTTTGATGGGTGAGTTTCTAGGTGTTTTTTGACCCGCTGAATCCGAAAATCCAACCTCTGATGACCAAAAATATGCTTGGAAAAAAGTTATTCCGCATGGTACGAAAAAGAGATGATCGAAAATATTTTTTTTCAGAATCAAAATCGGACTTTGATGGGTGAGTTTCTAGGTGTATTTCGACCCGCTGAATCCGAAAATCCAAACTTTGATCACCAAAAATATGCTTGGAAAAAAGTTATTTCGCATGATACGAAAAAGAGATGATCGAAAATATCTGTCTCCAGAATCGAAATCGAACTTTGATGGGTGGGTTTATGGGTGTATTTTGACCCGCTGGATCCAAAAATCCAACCTTTGTTACACGAAAATACACCTGGAATGAAGTTATTTCGCATGGTCCGAAAAAGAGATGATCGAAAATATTTTTTTTCAGAATCAAAATCGGACTTTGATGGGTGAGTTTCTAGGTGTATTTCGACCCGCTGAATCCGAAAATCCAACCTCTGATGACCAAAAATATGCTTGGAAAAAAGTTATTTCGCATGGTACGAAAAAGAGATGATCGAAAATATCTGTCTCCAGAATCGGAATCGAACTTTGATGGGTGTGTTCATAGGTGTATTTTGACCCGCTGAATCCAAAAATCCGAACTTTGTTACACGAAAATACACCTGGAAAGAAGTTATTCCGCATGGTACGAAAAAGAGATGATCGAAAATATTTTTTCTCAGAATCGAAATCGGACTTTGATGGGTGAGTTTCTGGGTGTATTTCGACCGGGTGAATCCGAAAATCCAACCTTTGATGACCAAAAATATGCTTGGAAAGAAGTTATTTCGCATGGTACGAAAAAGAGATGATCGAAAATATCTGTCTTCAGAATCAAAATCGAACTTTGATGGGTGGGTTTATAGGTGTATTTTGACCCGCTGAATCCGAGAATCCGAGCCTTGATGACCAAAAATATGCTTGGAAAAAAGTTATTTCGCATGGTACGAAAAAGAGATGATCGAAAATATCTGTCTCCAGAATCGAAATCGAACTTTGATGGGTGGGTTTATGGGTGTATTTTGACCCGCTGGATCCAAAAATCCAACCTTTGTTACACGAAAATACACCTGGAATGAAGTTATTTCGCATGGTACGAAAAAGAGATGATCGAAAATATTTTTTTTCAGAATCAAAATCGGACTTTGATGGGTGAGTTTCTAGGTGTATTTCGACCCGCTGAATCCGAAAATCCAAACTTTGATGACCAAAAATATGCTTGGAAAAAAGTTATTTCGCATGATACGAAAAAGAGATGATCGAAAATATCTGTCTCCAGAATCGAATTCGAACTTTGATGGGTGGGTTTATGGGTGTATTTTGACCCGCTGGATCCAAAAATCCAACCTTTGTTACACGAAAATACACCTGGAATGAAGTTATTTCGCATGGTCCGAAAAAGAGATGATCGAAAATATTTTTTTTCAGAATCAAAATCGGACTTTGATGGGTGAGTTTCTAGGTGTATTTCGACCCGCTGAATCCGAAAATCCAACCTCTGATGACCAAAAATATGCTTGGAAAAAAGTTATTTCGCATGGTACGAAAAAGAGATGATCGAAAATATCTGTCTCCAGAATCGGAATCGAACTTTGATGGGTGTGTTCATAGGTGTATTTTGACCCGCTGAATCCAAAAATCCAACCTTTGTTACACAAAAATACACCTGGAAAGAAGTTATTCCGCATGGTACGAAAAAGAGATGATCGAAAATATTTTTTCTCAGAATCGAAATCGGACTTCGATGGGTGAGTTTCTGGGTGTATTTCGACCGGGTGAATCCGAAAATCCAACCTTTGATGACCAAAAATATGCTTGGAAAGAAGTTATTTCGCATGGTACGAAAAAGAGATGATCGAAAATATCTGTCTTCAGAATCAAAATCGAACTTTGATGGGTGGGTTTATAGGTGTATTTTGACCCGCTGAATCCGAGAATCCGAGCCTTGATGACCAAAAATATGCTTGGAAAAAAGTTATTTCGCATGGTACGAAAAAGAGATGATCGAAAATATCTGTCTCCAGAATCGAAATCGAACTTTGATGGGTGGGTTTATGGGTGTATTTTGACCCGCTGGATCCAAAAATCCAACCTTTGTTACACGAAAATACACCTGGAATGAAGTTATTTCGCATGGTCCGAAAAAGAGATGATCGAAAATATTTTTTTTCAGAATCAAAATCGGACTTTAATGGGTGAGTTTCTAGGTGTATTCCGACCCGCTGAATCCGAAAATCCAAACTTTGATGACCAAAAATATGCTTGGAAAAAAGTTATTCCGCATGGTACGAAAAAGAGATGATCGAAAATATCTGTCTCCAGAATCGAAATCGAACTTTGATGGGTGGGTTCATAGGTGTATTTTGACCCGCTGAATCCAAAAATCCAACCTTTGTTACACGAAAATACACCTGGAAAGAAGTTATTTCGCATGGTACGAAAAAGAGATGATCGAAAATAGTTTTTTTCAGAATTGGAATCGGACTTTGATGGGTGAGTTTCTAGGTGTATTCCGACCCGCTGAATCCGAAAATCCAACCTCTGATGACCAAAAATATGCTTGGAAAGAAGTTATTCCGCATGGTACGAAAAAGAGATGATCGAAAATATTTTTTTTCAGAATCGAAATTGGACTTTGATGGGTGAGTTTCTAGGTGTATTTCGACCCGCTGAATCCGAAAATCCAACCTCTGATGACCAAAAATATGCTTGGAAAAAAGTTATTCCGCATGGTACGAAAAAGAGATGATCGAAAATATTTTTTTTCAGAATCAAAATCGGACTGTGATGGGTGAGTTTCTAGGTGTATTTCGACCCGCTGAATCCGAAAATCCAAACTTTGATGACCAAAAATATGCTTGGAAAAAAGTTATTTCGCATGGTACGAAAAAGAGATGATCGAAAATATCTGTCTCCAGAATCGAAATCGAACTTTGATGGGTGGGTTTATGGGTGTATTTTGACCCGCTGGATCCAAAAATCCAACCTTTGTTACACGAAAATACACCTGGAATGAAGTTATTTCGCATGGTCCGAAAAAGAGATGATCGAAAATATTTTTTTTCAGAATCAAAATCGGACTTTAATGGGTGAGTTTCTAGGTGTATTCCGACCCGCTGAATCCGAAAATCCAAACTTTGATGACCAAAAATATGCTTGGAAAAAAGTTATTCCGCATGGTACGAAAAAGAGATGATCGAAAATATCCGTCTCCAGAATCGAAATCGAACTTTGATGGATGGGTTCATAGGTGTATTTTGACCCGCTGAATCCGAAAATCCAAACTTTGATGACCAAAAATATGCTTGGAAAAAAGTTATTTCGCATGGTACGAAAAAGAGATGATCGAAAATATCTGTCTCCAGAATCGAAATCGATCTTTGATGGGTGGGTTCATAGGTGTATTTTGACCCGCTGAATCCAAAAATCCAACCTTTGTTACACGCAAATACACCTGGAAAGAAGTTATTCCGCATGGTACGAAAAAGAGATGATCGAAAATATTTTTTTTCAGAATCGAAATCGGACTTTGATGGGTGAGTTTCTAGGTGTATTTCGACCCGCTGAATCCGAAAATCCAACCTCTGATGACCAAAAATATGCTTGGAAAAAAGTTATTTCGCATGGTACGAAAAAGAGATGATCGGAAATATCTGTCTCCAGAATCGGAATCGAACTTTGATGGGTGTGTTCATAGGTGTATTTTGACCCGCTGAACCCAAAAATCCAACCTTTGTTACACGAAAATACACCTGGAAAGAAGTTATTCCGCATGGTACGAAAAAGAGATGATCGAAAATATTTTTTTTCAGAATCGAAATCGGACTTTGATGGGTGAGTTTCTAGGTGTATTTCGACCGGCTGAATCCGAAAATCCAACCTTTGATGACCAAAAATATGCTTGGAAAAAAGTTATTTCGCATGGTACGAAAAAGAGATGATCGAAAATATCTGTCTCCAGAATCAAAATCGAACTTTGATGGGTGGGTTTATAGGTGTATTTTGACCCGCTGAATCCGAGAATCCAAGCCTTGATGACCAAAAATATGCTTGGAAAAAAGTTATTTCGCATGGTACGAAAAAGAGATGATCGAAAATATCTGTCTCCAGAATCGAAATCGAACTTTGATGGGTGGGTTTATGGGTGTATTTTGACCCGATGGATCCAAAAATCCAACCTTTGTTACACGAAAATACACCTGGAATGAAGTTATTTCGCATGGTCCGAAAAAGAGATGATCGAAAATATTTTTTTTCAGAATCAAAATCGGACTTTCATGGGTGAGTTTCTAGGTGTATTCCGACCCGCTGAATCTGAAAATCCAAACTTTGATGACCAAAAATATGCTTGGAAAAAAGTTATTCCGCATGGTACGAAAAAGAGATGATCGAAAATATCTGTCTCCAGAATCGAAATCGAACTTTGATGGGTGGGTTCATAGGTGTATTTTGACCCGCTGAATCCAAAAATCCAACCTTTGTTACACGAAAATACACCTGGAAAGAAGTTATTCCGCATGGTACGAAAAAGAGATGATCGAAAATAGTTTTTTTCAGAATTGAAATCGGACTTTGATGGGTGAGTTTCTAGGTGTATTCCGACCCGCTGAATCCGAAAATCCAACCTCTGATGACCAAAAATATGCTTGGAAAAAAGTTATTCCGCATGGTACGAAAAAGAGATGATCGAAAATATTTTTTTTCAGAATCAAAATCGGACTTTGATGGGTGAGTTTCTAGGTGTATTCCGACCCGCTGAATCCGAAAATCCAAACTTTGATGACCAAAAATATGCTTGGAAAAAAGTTATTTCGCATGGTACGAAAAAGAGATGATCGAAAATATCTGTCTCCAGAATCGAAATCGAACTTTGATGGGTGGGTTTATGGGTGTATTTTGACCCGCTGGATCCAAAAATCCAACCTTTGTTACACGAAAATACACCTGGAATGAAGTTATTTCGCATGGTCCGAAAAAGAGATGATCGAAAATATTTTTTTTCAGAATCAAAATCGGACTTTAATGGGTGAATTTCTAGGTGTATTCCGACCCGCTGAATCCGAAAATCCAAACTTTGATGACCAAAAATATGCTTGGAAAGAAGTTATTCCGCATGGTACGAAAAAGAGATGATCGGAAATATCTGTCTCCAGAATCGAAATCGAACTTTGATGGGTGGGTTCACAGGTGTATGTTGACCCGCTGAATCCAAAAATCCAACCTTTGTTACACGAAAATACACCTGGAAAGAAGTTATTCCGCATGGTACGAAAAAGAGATGATCGAAAATATTTTTTTTCAGAATCGAAATCGGACTTTGATGGGTGAGTTTCTAGGTGTATTTCAACCCGCTGAATCCGAAAATCCAACCTCTGATGACCAAAAATATGCTTGGAAAAAAGTTATTTCGCATGGTACGAAAAAGAGATGATCGAAAATATCTGTCTCCAGAATCGAAATCGAACTTTGATGGATGGGTTCATAGGTGTATTTTGACCCGCTGAATCCGAAAATCCAAACTTTGATGACCAAAAATATGCTTGGAAAAAAGTTATTTCGCATGGTACGAAAAAGAGATGATCGAAAATATCTGTCTCCAGAATCGAAATAGATATTTGATGGGTGGGTTTATAGGTGTATTTTGACCCGCTGAATCCGAGAATCCAAGCTTTGATGACCAAAAATATGCTCGGAAAAAAGTTATTTCGCATGGTACGAAAAAGAGATGATCGGAAATATCTGTCTCCAGAATCGAAATCGAACTGTGATGGGTGGGTTCATAGGTGTATTTTGACCCGCTGGATCCAAAAATCCAACCTTTGTTACACGAAAATACACCTGGAACGAAGTTATTTCGCATGGTACGAAAAAGAGATGATCGAAAATATTTTTTTTCAGAATCGAAATTGGACTTTGATGGGTGAGTTTCTAGGTGTTTTTCGACCCGCTGAATCCGAAAATCCAACCTCTGATGACCAAAAATATGCTTGGAAAAAAGTTATTCCGCATGGTACGAAAAAGAGATGATCGAAAATATTTTTTTTCAGAATCAAAATCGGACTTTGATGGGTGAGTTTCTAGGTGTATTTCGACCCGCTGAATCCGAAAATCCAAACTTTGATGACCAAAAATATGCTTGGAAAAAAGTTATTTCGCATGATACGAAAAAGAGATGATCGAAAATATCTGTCTCCAGAATCGAAATCGAACTTTGATGGGTGGGTTTATGGGTGTATTTTGACCCGCTGGATCCAAAAATCCAACCTTTGTTACACGAAAATACACCTGGAATGAAGTTATTTCGCATGGTCCGAAAAAGAGATGATCGAAAATATTTTTTTTCAGAATCAAAATCGGACTTTGATGGGTGAGTTTCTAGGTGTATTTCGACCCGCTGAATCCGAAAATCCAACCTCTGATGACCAAAAATATGCTTGGAAAAAAGTTATTTCGCATGGTACGAAAAAGAGATGATCGAAAATATCTGTCTCCAGAATCGGAATCGAACTTTGATGGGTGTGTTCATAGGTGTATTTTGACCCGCTGAATCCAAAAATCCAACCTTTGTTACACGAAAATACACCTGGAAAGAAGTTATTCCGCATGGTACGAAAAAGAGATGATCGAAAATATTTTTTCTCAGAATCGAAATCGGACTTTGATGGGTGAGTTTCTGGGTGTATTTCGACCGGGTGAATCCGAAAATCCAACCTTTGATGACCAAAAATATGCTTGGAAAGAAGTTATTTCGCATGGTACGAAAAAGAGATGATCGAAAATATCTGTCTTCAGAATCAAAATCGAACTTTGATGGGTGGGTTTATAGGTGTATTTTGACCCGCTGAATCCGAGAATCCGAGCCTTGATGACCAAAAATATGCTTGGAAAAAAGTTATTTCGCATGGTACGAAAAAGAGATGATCGAAAATATCTGTCTCCAGAATCGAAATCGAACTTTGATGGGTGGGTTTATGGGTGTATTTTGACCCGCTGGATCCAAAAATCCAACCTTTGTTACACGAAAATACACCTGGAATGAAGTTATTTCGCATGGTACGAAAAAGAGATGATCGAAAATATTTTTTTTCAGAATCAAAATCGGACTTTGATGGGTGAGTTTCTAGGTGTATTTCGACCCGCTGAATCCGAAAATCCAAACTTTGATGACCAAAAATATGCTTGGAAAAAAGTTATTTCGCATGATACGAAAAAGAGATGATCGAAAATATCTGTCTCCAGAATCGAAATCGAACTTTGATGGGTGGGTTTATGGGTGTATTTTGACCCGCTGGATCCAAAAATCCAACCTTTGTTACACGAAAATACACCTGGAATGAAGTTATTTCGCATGGTCCGAAAAAGAGATGATCGAAAATATTTTTTTTCAGAATCAAAATCGGACTTTGATGGGTGAGTTTCTAGGTGTATTTCGACCCGCTGAATCCGAAAATCCAACCTCTGATGACCAAAAATATGCTTGGAAAAAAGTTATTTCGCATGGTACGAAAAAGAGATGATCGAAAATATCTGTCTCCAGAATCGGAATCGAACTTTGATGGGTGTGTTCATAGGTGTATTTTGACCCGCTGAATCCAAAAATCCAACCTTTGTTACACGAAAATACACCTGGAAAGAAGTTATTCCGCATGGTACGAAAAAGAGATGATCGAAAATATTTTTTCTCAGAATCGAAATCGGACTTCGATGGGTGAGTTTCTGGGTGTATTTCGACCGGGTGAATCCGAAAATCCAACCTTTGATGACCAAAAATATGCTTGGAAAGAAGTTATTTCGCATGGTACGAAAAAGAGATGATCGAAAATATCTGTCTTCAGAATCAAAATCGAACTTTGATGGGTGGGTTTATAGGTGTATTTTGACCCGCTGAATCCGAGAATCCGAGCCTTGATGACCAAAAATATGCTTGGAAAAAAGTTATTTCGCATGGTACGAAAAAGAGATGATCGAAAATATCTGTCTCCAGAATCGAAATCGAACTTTGATGGGTGGGTTTATGGGTGTATTTTGACCCGCTGGATCCAAAAATCCAACCTTTGTTACACGAAAATACACCTGGAATGAAGTTATTTCGCATGGTCCGAAAAAGAGATGATCGAAAATATTTTTTTTCAGAATCAAAATCGGACTTTAATGGGTGAGTTTCTAGGTGTATTCCGACCCGCTGAATCCGAAAATCCAAACTTTGATGACCAAAAATATGCTTGGAAAAAAGCTATTCCGCATGGTACGAAAAAGAGATGATCGAAAATATCTGTCTCCAGAATCGAAATCGAACTTTGATGGGTGGGTTCATAGGTGTATTTTGACCCGCTGAATCCAAAAATCCAACCTTTGTTACACGAAAATACACCTGGAAAGAAGTTATTCCGCATGGTACGAAAAAGAGATGATCGAAAATAGTTTTTTTCAGAATTGAAATCGGACTTTGATGGGTGAGTTTCTAGGTGTATTCCGACCCGCTGAATCCGAAAATCCAACCTCTGATGACCAAAAATATGCTTGGAAAGAAGTTATTCCGCATGGTACGAAAAAGAGATGATCGAAAATATTTTTTTTCAGAGTCGAAATTGGACTTTGATGGGTGAGTTTCTAGGTGTATTTCGACCCGCTGAATCCGAAAATCCAACCTCTGATGACCAAAAATATGCTTGGAAAAAAGTTATTCCGCATGGTACGAAAAAGAGATGATCGAAAATATTTTTTTTCAGAATCAAAATCGGACTGTGATGGGTGAGTTTCTAGGTGTATTTCGACCCGCTGAATCCGAAAATCCAAACTTTGATGACCAAAAATATGCTTGGAAAAAAGTTATTTCGCATGGTACGAAAAAGAGATGATCGAAAATATCTGTCTCCAGAATCGAAATCGAACTTTGATGGGTGGGTTTATGGGTGTATTTTGACCCGCTGGATCCAAAAATCCAACCTTTGTTACACGAAAATACACCTGGAATGAAGTTATTTCGCATGGTCCGAAAAAGAGATGATCGAAAATATTTTTTTTCAGAATCAAAATCGGACTTTAATGGGTGAGTTTCTAGGTGTATTCCGACCCGCTGAATCCGAAAATCCAAACTTTGATGACCAAAAATATGCTTGGAAAAAAGTTATTCCGCATGGTACGAAAAAGAGATGATCGAAAATATCTGTCTCCAGGATCGAAATCGAACTTTGATGGATGGGTTCATAGGTGTATTTTGACCCGCTGAATCCGAAAATCCAAACTTTGATGACCAAAAATATGCTTGGAAAAAAGTTATTTCGCATGGTACGAAAAAGAGATGATCGAAAATATCTGTCTCCAGAATCGAAATCGAACTTTGATGGGTGGGTTCATAGGTGTATTTTGACCCGCTGAATCCAAAAATCCAACCTTTGTTACACGCAAATACACCTGGAAAGAAGTTATTCCGCATGGTACGAAAAAGAGATGATCGAAAATATTTTTTTTCAGAATCGAAATCGGACTTTGATGGGTGAGTTTCTAGGTGTATTTCGACCGGCTGAATCCGAAAATCCAACCGTTGATGACCAAAAATATGCTTGGAAAAAAGTTATTTCGCATGGTACGAAAAAGAGATGATCGAAAATATCTGTCTCCAGAATCAAAATCGATCTTTGATGGGTGGGTTTATAGGTGTATTTTGACCCGCTGAATCCGAGAATCCAAGCCTTGATGACCAAAAATATGCTTGGAAAAAAGTTATTTCGCATGGTACGAAAAAGAGATGATCGAAAATATCTGTCTCCAGAATCGAAATCGAACTTTGATGGGTGGGTTTATGGGTGTATTTTGACCCGCTGGATCCAAAAATCCAACCTTTGTTACACGAAAATACACCTGGAATGAAGTTATTTCGCATGGTCCGAAAAAGAGATGATCGAAAATATTTTTTTTCAGAATCAAAATCGGACTTTCATGGGTGAGTTTCTAGGTGTATTCCGACCCGCTGAATCCGAAAATCCAATCTTTGATGACCAAAAATATGCTTGGAAAAAAGTTATTCCGCATGGTACGAAAAAGAGATGATCGAAAATATCTGTCTCCAGAATCGAAATCGAACTTTGATGGGTGGGTTCATAGGTGTATTTTGACCCGCTGAATCCAAAAATCCAACCTTTGTTACACGAAAATACACCTGGAAAGAAGTTATTCCGCATGGTACGAAAAAGAGATGATCGAAAATAGTTTTTTTCAGAATTGAAATCGGACTTTGATGGGTGAGTTTCTAGGTGTATTCCGACCCGCTGAATCCGAAAATCCAACCTCTGATGACCAAAAATATGCTTGGAAAAAAGTTATTCCGCATGGTACGAAAAAGAGATGATCGAAAATATTTTTTTTCAGAATCAAAATCGGACTTTGATGGGTGAGTTTCTAGGTGTATTCCGACCCGCTGAATCCGAAAATCCAAACTTTGATGACCAAAAATATGCTTGGAAAAAAGTTATTTCGCATGGTACGAAAAACAGATGATCGAAAATATCTGTCTCCAGAATCGAAATCGAACTTTGATGGGTGGGTTTATGGGTGTATTTTGACCCGCTGGATCCAAAAATCCAACCTTTGTTACACGAAAAAACACCTGGAATGAAGTTATTTCGCATGGTCCGAAAAAGAGATGATCGAAAATATTTTTTTTCAGAATCAAAATCGGACTTTAATGGGTGAATGTCTAGGTGTATTCCGACCCGCTGAATCCGAAAATCCAAACTTTGATGACCAAAAATATGCTTGGAAAAAAGTTATTCCGCATGGTACGAAAAAGAGATGATCGGAAATATCTGTCTCCAGAATCGAAATCGAACTTTGATGGGTGGGTTCACAGGTGTATTTTGACCCGCTGAATCCAAAAATCCAACCTTTGTTACACGAAAATACACCTGGAAAGAAGTTATTCCGCATGGTACGAAAAAGAGATGATCGAAAATATTTTTTTTCAGAATCGAAATCGGACTTTGATGGGTGAGTTTCTAGGTGTATTTCAACCCGCTGAATCCGAAAATCCAACCTCTGATGACCAAAAATATGCTTGGAAAAAAGTTATTTCGCATGGTACGAAAAAGAGATGATCGAAAATATCTGTCTCCAGAATCGAAATCGAACTTTGATGGATGGGTTCATAGGTGTATTTTGACCCGCTGAATCCGAAAATCCAAACTTTGATGACCAAAAATATGCTTGGAAAAAAGTTATTTCGCATGGTACGAAAAAGAGATGATCGAAAATATCTGTCTCCAGAATCGAAATGGATATTTGATGGGTGGGTTTATAGGTGTATTTTGACCCGCTGAGTCCGAGAATCCAAGCTTTGATGACCAAAAATATGCTCGGAAAAAAGTTATTTCGCATGGTACGAAAAAGAGATGATCGGAAATATCTGTCTCCAGAATCGAAATCGAACTTTGATGGGTGGGTTCATAGGTGTATTTTGACCCGCTGAATCCAAAAATCCAACCTTTGTTACACGAAAATACACCTGGAAAGAAGTTATTCCGCATGGTACGAAAAAGAGATGATCGAAAATATTTTTTTTCAGAATCGAAATTGGACTTTGATGGGTGAGTTTCTAGGTGTATTTCGACCCGCTGAATCCGAAAATCCAACCTCTGATGACCAAAAATATGCTTGGAAAAAAGTTATTCCGCATGGTACGAAAAAGAGATGATCGAAAATATTTTTTTTCAGAATCAAAATCGGACTTTGATGGGTGAGTTTCTAGGTGTATTTCGACCCGCTGAATCCGAAAATCCAAACTTTGATGACCAAAAATATGCTTGGAAAAAAGTTATTTCGCATGGTACGAAAAAGAGATGATCGAAAATATCTGTCTCCAGAATCGAAATCGAACTTTGATGGGTGGGTTTATAGGTGTATTTTGACCCGCTGAATCCGAGAATCCAAGCCTTGATGACCAAAAATATGCTTGGAAAAAAGTTATTTCGCATGGTACGAAAAAGAGATGATCGAAAATATCTGTCTCCAGAATCGGAATCGAACTTTGATGGGTGGGTTTATGGGTGTATTTTGACCCGCTGGATCCAAAAATCCAACCTTTGTTACACGAAAATACACCTGGAATGAAGTTATTTCGCATGGTCCGAAAAAGAGATGATCGAAAATATTTTTTTTCAGAATCAAAATCGGACTTTCATGGGTGAGTTTCTAGGTGTATTCCGACCCGCTGAATCCGAAAATCCAATCTTTGATGACCAAAAATATGCTTGGAAAAAAGTTATTCCGCATGGTACGAAAAAGAGATGATCGAAAATATCTGTCTCCAGAATCGAAATCGAACTTTGATGGGTGGGTTCATAGGTGTATTTTGACCCGCTGAATCCAAAAATCCAACCTTTGTTACACGAAAATACACCTGGAAAGAAGTTATTCCGCATGGTACGAAAAAGAGATGATCGAAAATAGTTTTTTTCAGAATTGAAATCGGACTTTGATGGGTGAGTTTCTAGGTGTATTCCGACCCGCTGAATCCGAAAATCCAACCTCTGATGACCAAAAATATGCTTGGAAAAAAGTTATTCCGCATGGTACGAAAAAGAGATGATCGAAAATATTTTTTTTCAGAATCAAAATCGGACTTTGATGGGTGAGTTTCTAGGTGTATTCCGACCCGCTGAATCCGAAAATCCAAACTTTGATGACCAAAAATATGCTTGGAAAAAAGTTATTTCGCATGGTACGAAAAAGAGATGATCGAAAATATCTGTCTCCAGAATCGAAATCGAACTTTGATGGGTGGGTTTATGGGTGTATTTTGACCCGCTGGATCCAAAAATCCAACCTTTGTTACACGAAAAAACACCTGGAATGAAGTTATTTCGCATGGTCCGAAAAAGAGATGATCGAAAATATTTTTTTTCAGAATCAAAATCGGACTTTAATGGGTGAATGTCTAGGTGTATTCCGACCCGCTGAATCCGAAAATCCAAACTTTGATGACCAAAAATATGCTTGGAAAAAAGTTATTCCGCATGGTACGAAAAAGAGATGATCGGAAATATCTGTCTCCAGAATCGAAATCGAACTTTGATGGGTGGGTTCACAGGTGTATTTTGACCCGCTGAATCCAAAAATCCAACCTTTGTTACACGAAAATACACCTGGAAAGAAGTTATTCCGCATGGTACGAAAAAGAGATGATCGAAAATATTTTTTTTCAGAATCGAAATCGGACTTTGATGGGTGAGTTTCTAGGTGTATTCCGACCCGCTGAATCCGAAAATCCAACCTCTGATGACCAAAAATATGCTTGGAAAGAAGTTATTCCGCATGGTACGAAAAAGAGATGATCGAAAATATTTTTTTTCAGAGTCGAAATTGGACTTTGATGGGTGAGTTTCTAGGTGTATTTCGACCCGCTGAATCCGAAAATCCAACCTCTGATGACCAAAAATATGCTTGGAAAAAAGTTATTCCGCATGGTACGAAAAAGAGATGATCGAAAATATTTTTTTTCAGAATCAAAATCGGACTGTGATGGGTGAGTTTCTAGGTGTATTTCGACCCGCTGAATCCGAAAATCCAAACTTTGATGACCAAAAATATGCTTGGAAAAAAGTTATTTCGCATGGTACGAAAAAGAGATGATCGAAAATATCTGTCTCCAGAATCGAAATCGAACTTTGATGGGTGGGTTTATGGGTGTATTTTGACCCGCTGGATCCAAAAATCCAACCTTTGTTACACGAAAATACACCTGGAATGAAGTTATTTCGCATGGTCCGAAAAAGAGATGATCGAAAATATTTTTTTTCAGAATCAAAATCGGACTTTAATGGGTGAGTTTCTAGGTGTATTCCGACCCGCTGAATCCGAAAATCCAAACTTTGATGACCAAAAATATGCTTGGAAAAAAGTTATTCCGCATGGTACGAAAAAGAGATGATCGAAAATATCTGTCTCCAGAATCGAAATCGAACTTTGATGGATGGGTTCATAGGTGTATTTTGACCCGCTGAATCCGAAAATCCAAACTTTGATGACCAAAAATATGCTTGGAAAAAAGTTATTTCGCATGGTACGAAAAAGAGATGATCGAAAATATCTGTCTCCAGAATCGAAATCGAACTTTGATGGGTGGGTTCATAGGTGTATTTTGACCCGCTGAATCCAAAAATCCAACCTTTGTTACACGCAAATACACCTGGAAAGAAGTTATTCCGCATGGTACGAAAAAGAGATGATCGAAAATATTTTTTTTCAGAATCGAAATCGGACTTTGATGGGTGAGTTTCTAGGTGTATTTCGACCGGCTGAATCCGAAAATCCAACCGTTGATGACCAAAAATATGCTTGGAAAAAAGTTATTTCGCATGGTACGAAAAAGAGATGATCGAAAATATCTGTCTCCAGAATCAAAATCGATCTTTGATGGGTGGGTTTATAGGTGTATTTTGACCCGCTGAATCCGAGAATCCAAGCCTTGATGACCAAAAATATGCTTGGAAAAAAGTTATTTCGCATGGTACGAAAAAGAGATGATCGAAAATATCTGTCTCCAGAATCGAAATCGAACTTTGATGGGTGGGTTTATGGGTGTATTTTGACCCGCTGGATCCAAAAATCCAACCTTTGTTACACGAAAATACACCTGGAATGAAGTTATTTCGCATGGTCCGAAAAAGAGATGATCGAAAATATTTTTTTTCAGAATCAAAATCGGACTTTCATGGGTGAGTTTCTAGGTGTATTCCGACCCGCTGAATCCGAAAATCCAATCTTTGATGACCAAAAATATGCTTGGAAAAAAGTTATTCCGCATGGTACGAAAAAGAGATGATCGAAAATATCTGTCTCCAGAATCGAAATCGAACTTTGATGGGTGGGTTCATAGGTGTATTTTGACCCGCTGAATCCAAAAATCCAACCTTTGTTACACGAAAATACACCTGGAAAGAAGTTATTCCGCATGGTACGAAAAAGAGATGATCGAAAATAGTTTTTTTCAGAATTGAAATCGGACTTTGATGGGTGAGTTTCTAGGTGTATTCCGACCCGCTGAATCCGAAAATCCAACCTCTGATGACCAAAAATATGCTTGGAAAAAAGTTATTCCGCATGGTACGAAAAAGAGATGATCGAAAATATTTTTTTTCAGAATCAAAATCGGACTTTGATGGGTGAGTTTCTAGGTGTATTCCGACCCGCTGAATCCGAAAATCCAAACTTTGATGACCAAAAATATGCTTGGAAAAAAGTTATTTCGCATGGTACGAAAAAGAGATGATCGAAAATATCTGTCTCCAGAATCGAAATCGAACTTTGATGGGTGGGATTATGGGTGTATTTTGACCCGCTGGATCCAAAAATCCAACCTTTGTTACACGAAAAAACACCTGGAATGAAGTTATTTCGCATGGTCCGAAAAAGAGATGATCGAAAATATTTTTTTTCAGAATCAAAATCGGACTTTAATGGGTGAATGTCTAGGTGTATTCCGACCCGCTGAATCCGAAAATCCAAACTTTGATGACCAAAAATATGCTTGGAAAAAAGTTATTCCGCATGGTACGAAAAAGAGATGATCGGAAATATCTGTCTCCAGAATCGAAATCGAACTTTGATGGGTGGGTTCACAGGTGTATTTTGACCCGCTGAATCCAAAAATCCAACCTTTGTTACACGAAAATACACCTGGAAAGAAGTTATTCCGCATGGTACGAAAAAGAGATGATCGAAAATATTTTTTTTCAGAATCGAAATCGGACTTTGATGGGTGAGTTTCTAGGTGTATTTCAACCCGCTGAATCCGAAAATCCAACCTCTGATGACCAAAAATATGCTTGGAAAAAAGTTATTTCGCATGGTACGAAAAAGAGATGATCGAAAATATCTGTCTCCAGGATCGAAATCGAACTTTGATGGATGGGTTCATAGGTGTATTTTGACCCGCTGAATCCGAAAATCCAAACTTTGATGACCAAAAATATGCTTGGAAAAAAGTTATTTCGCATGGTACGAAAAAGAGATGATCGAAAATATCTGTCTCCAGAATCGAAATGGATATTTGATGGGTGGGTTTATAGGTGTATTTTGACCCGCTGAGTCCGAGAATCCAAGCTTTGATGACCAAAAATATGCTCGGAAAAAAGTTATTTCGCATGGTACGAAAAAGAGATGATCGGAAATATCTGTCTCCAGAATCGAAATCGAACTTTGATGGGTGGGTTCATAGGTGTATTTTGACCCGCTGAATCCAAAAATCCAACCTTTGTTACACGAAAATACACCTGGAAAGAAGTTATTCCGCATGGTACGAAAAAGAGATGATCGAAAATATTTTTTTTCAGAATCGAAATTGGACTTTGATGGGTGAGTTTCTAGGTGTATTTCGACCCGCTGAATCCGAAAATCCAACCTCTGATGACCAAAAATATGCTTGGAAAAAAGTTATTCCGCATGGTACGAAAAAGAGATGATCGAAAATATTTTTTTTCAGAATCAAAATCGGACTTTGATGGGTGAGTTTCTAGGTGTATTTCGACCCGCTGAATCCGAAAATCCAAACTTTGATGACCAAAAATATGCTTGGAAAAAAGTTATTTCGCATGGTACGAAAAAGAGATGATCGAAAATATCTGTCTCCAGAATCGAAATCGAACTTTGATGGGTGGGTTTATAGGTGTATTTTGACCCGCTGAATCCGAGAATCCAAGCCTTGATGACCAAAAATATGCTTGGAAAAAAGTTATTTCGCATGGTACGAAAAAGAGATGATCGAAAATATCTGTCTCCAGAATCGAAATCGAACTTTGATGGGTGGGTTTATGGGTGTATTTTGACCCGCTGGATCCAAAAATCCAACCTTTGTTACACGAAAATACACCTGGAATGAAGTTATTTCGCATGGTCCGAAAAAGAGATGATCGAAAATATTTTTTTTCAGAATCAAAATCGGACTTTCATGGGTGAGTTTCTAGGTGTATTCCGACCCGCTGAATCCGAAAATCCAATCTTTGATGACCAAAAATATGCTTGGAAAAAAGTTATTCCGCATGGTACGAAAAAGAGATGATCGAAAATATCTGTCTCCAGAATCGAAATCGAACTTTGATGGGTGGGTTCATAGGTGTATTTTGACCCGCTGAATCCAAAAATCCAACCTTTGTTACACGAAAATACACCTGGAAAGAAGTTATTCCGCATGGTACGAAAAAGAGATGATCGAAAATAGTTTTTTTCAGAATTGAAATCGGACTTTGATGGGTGAGTTTCTAGGTGTATTCCGACCCGCTGAATCCGAAAATCCAACCTCTGATGACCAAAAATATGCTTGGAAAAAAGTTATTCCGCATGGTACGAAAAAGAGATGATCGAAAATATTTTTTTTCAGAATCAAAATCGGACTTTGATGGGTGAGTTTCTAGGTGTATTCCGACCCGCTGAATCCGAAAATCCAAACTTTGATGACCAAAAATATGCTTGGAAAAAAGTTATTTCGCATGGTACGAAAAAGAGATGATCGAAAATATCTGTCTCCAGAATCGAAATCGAACTTTGATGGGTGGGTTTATGGGTGTATTTTGACCCGCTGGATCCAAAAATCCAACCTTTGTTACACGAAAAAACACCTGGAATGAAGTTATTTCGCATGGTCCGAAAAAGAGATGATCGAAAATATTTTTTTTCAGAATCAAAATCGGACTTTAATGGGTGAATGTCTAGGTGTATTCCGACCCGCTGAATCCGAAAATCCAAACTTTGATGACCAAAAATATGCTTGGAAAAAAGTTATTCCGCATGGTACGAAAAAGAGATGATCGGAAATATCTGTCTCCAGAATCGAAATCGAACTTTGATGGGTGGGTTCACAGGTGTATTTTGACCCGCTGAATCCAAAAATCCAACCTTTGTTACACGAAAATACACCTGGAAAGAAGTTATTCCGCATGGTACGAAAAAGAGATGATCGAAAATATTTTTTTTCAGAATCGAAATCGGACTTTGATGGGTGAGTTTCTAGGTGTATTTCAACCCGCTGAATCCGAAAATCCAACCTCTGATGACCAAAAATATGCTTGGAAAAAAGTTATTTCGCATGGTACGAAAAAGAGATGATCGAAAATATCTGTCTCCAGAATCGAAATCGAACTTTGATGGATGGGTTCATAGGTGTATTTTGACCCGCTGAATCCGAAAATCCAAACTTTGATGACCAAAAATATGCTTGGAAAAAAGTTATTTCGCATGGTACGAAAAAGAGATGATCGAAAATATCTGTCTCCAGAATCGAAATGGATATTTGATGGGTGGGTTTATAGGTGTATTTTGACCCGCTGAGTCCGAGAATCCAAGCTTTGATGACCAAAAATATGCTCGGAAAAAAGTTATTTCGCATGGTACGAAAAAGAGATGATCGGAAATATCTGTCTCCAGAATCGAAATCGAACTTTGATGGGTGGGTTCATAGGTGTATTTTGACCCGCTGAATCCAAAAATCCAACCTTTGTTACACGAAAATACACCTGGAAAGAAGTTATTCCGCATGGTACGAAAAAGAGATGATCGAAAATATTTTTTTTCAGAATCGAAATTGGACTTTGATGGGTGAGTTTCTAGGTGTATTTCGACCCGCTGAATCCGAAAATCCAACCTCTGATGACCAAAAATATGCTTGGAAAAAAGTTATTCCGCATGGTACGAAAAAGAGATGATCGAAAATATTTTTTTTCAGAATCAAAATCGGACTTTGATGGGTGAGTTTCTAGGTGTATTTCGACCCGCTGAATCCGAAAATCCAAACTTTGATGACCAAAAATATGCTTGGAAAAAAGTTATTTCGCATGGTACGAAAAAGAGATGATCGAAAATATCTGTCTCCAGAATCGAAATCGAACTTTGATGGGTGGGTTTATAGGTGTATTTTGACCCGCTGAATCCGAGAATCCAAGCCTTGATGACCAAAAATATGCTTGGAAAAAAGTTATTTCGCATGGTACGAAAAAGAGATGATCGAAAATATCTGTCTCCAGAATCGAAATCGAACTTTGATGGGTGGGTTTATGGGTGTATTTTGACCCGCTGGATCCAAAAATCCAACCTTTGTTACACGAAAATACACCTGGAATGAAGTTATTTCGCATGGTCCGAAAAAGAGATGATCGAAAATATTTGTTTTCAGAATTAAAATCGGACTTTAATGGGTGAGTTTCTAGGTGGATTTCGACCCGCTGAATCCGAAAATCCAACCTCTGATGACCAAAAATATGCTTGGAAAGAAGTTATTTCGCATGGTACGAAAAAGAGATGATCGAAAATATCTGTCTCCAGAATCGAAATCGAACTTTGATGGGTGGGTTTATGGGTGTATTTTGACCCGCTGGATCCAAAAATCCAACCTTTGTTACACGAAAATACACCTGGAATGAAGTTATTTCGCATGGTCCGAAAAAGAGATGATCGAAAATATTTTTTTTCAGAATCAAAATCGGACTTTCATGGGTGAGTTTCTAGGTGTATTCCGACCCGCTGAATCCGAAAATCCAATCTTTGATGACCAAAAATATGCTTGGAAAAAAGTTATTCCGCATGGTACGAAAAAGAGATGATCGAAAATATCTGTCTCCCGAATCGAAATCGAACTTTGATGGGTGGGTTCATAGGTGTATTTTGACCCGCTGAATCCAAAAATCCAACCTTTGTTACACGAAAATACACCTGGAAAGAAGTTATTCCGCATGGTACGAAAAAGAGATGATCGAAAATAGTTTTTTTCAGAATTGAAATCGGACTTTGATGGGTGAGTTTCTAGGTGTATTCCGACCCGCTGAATCCGAAAATCCAACCTCTGATGACCAAAAATATGCTTGGAAAAAAGTTATTCCGCATGGTACGAAAAAGAGATGATCGAAAATATTTTTTTTCAGAATCAAAATCGGACTTTGATGGGTGAGTTTCTAGGTGTATTCCGACCCGCTGAATCCGAAAATCCAAACTTTGATGACCAAAAATATGCTTGGAAAAAAGTTATTTCGCATGGTACGAAAAAGAGATGATCGAAAATATCTGTCTCCAGAATCGAAATCGAACTTTGATGGGTGGGTTTATGGGTGTATTTTGACCCGCTGGATCCAAAAATCCAACCTTTGTTACACGAAAAAACACCTGGAATGAAGTTATTTCGCATGGTCCGAAAAAGAGATGATCGAAAATATTTTTTTTCAGAATCAAAATCGGACTTTAATGGGTGAATGTCTAGGTGTATTCCGACCCGCTGAATCCGAAAATCCAAACTTTGATGACCAAAAATATGCTTGGAAAAAAGTTATTCCGCATGGTACGAAAAAGAGATGATCGGAAATATCTGTCTCCAGAATCGAAATCGAACTTTGATGGGTGGGTTCACAGGTGTATTTTGACCCGCTGAATCCAAAAATCCAACCTTTGTTACACGAAAATACACCTGGAAAGAAGTTATTCCGCATGGTACGAAAAAGAGATGATCGAAAATATTTTTTTTCAGAATTGAAATCGGACTTTGATGGGTGAGTTTCTAGGTGTATTCCGACCCGCTGAATCCGAAAATCCAACCTCTGATGACCAAAAATATGCTTGGAAAGAAGTTATTCCGCATGGTACGAAAAAGAGATGATCGAAAATATCTGTCTCCAGAATCAAAATCGAACTTTGATGGGTGGGTTTATAGGTGTATTTTGACCCGCTGAATCCGAGAATCCAAGCCTTGATGACCAAAAATATGCTTGGAAAAAAGTTATTTCGCATGGTACGAAAAAGAGATGATCGAAAATATCTGTCTCCAGAATCGAAATCGAACTTTGATGGGTGGGTTCATAGGTGTATTTTGACCCGCTGAATCCAAAAATCCAACCTTTGTTACACGCAAATACACCTGGAAAGAAGTTATTCCGCATGGTACGAAAAAGAGATGATCGAAAATATTTTTTTTCAGAATCGAAATCGGACTTTGATGGGTGAGTTTCTAGGTGTATTTCGACCGGCTGAATCCGAAAATCCAACCGTTGATGACCAAAAATATGCTTGGAAAAAAGTTATTTCGCATGGTACGAAAAAGAGATGATCGAAAATATCTGTCTCCAGAATCAAAATCGAACTTTGATGGGTGGGTTTATAGGTGTATTTTGACCCGCTGAATCCGAGAATCCAAGCCTTGATGACCAAAAATATGCTTGGAAAAAAGTTATTTCGCATGGTACGAAAAAGAGATGATCGAAAATATCTGTCTCCAGAATCGAAATCGAACTTTGATGGGTGGGTTTATGGGTGTATTTTGACCCGCTGGATCCAAAAATCCAACCTTTGTTACACGAAAATACACCTGGAATGAAGTTATTTCGCATGGTCCGAAAAAGAGATGATCGAAAATATTTTTTTTCAGAATCAAAATCGGACTTTCATGGGTGAGTTTCTAGGTGTATTCCGACCCGCTGAATCCGAAAATCCAATCTTTGATGACCAAAAATATGCTTGGAAAAAAGTTATTCCGCATGGTACGAAAAAGAGATGATCGAAAATATCTGTCTCCAGAATCGAAATCGAACTTTGATGGGTGGGTTCATAGGTGTATTTTGACCCGCTGAATCCAAAAATCCAACCTTTGTTACACGAAAATACACCTGGAAAGAAGTTATTCCGCATGGTACGAAAAAGAGATGATCGAAAATAGTTTTTTTCAGAATTGAAATCGGACTTTGATGGGTGAGTTTCTAGGTGTATTCCGACCCGCTGAATCCGAAAATCCAACCTCTGATGACCAAAAATATGCTTGGAAAAAAGTTATTCCGCATGGTACGAAAAAGAGATGATCGAAAATATTTTTTTTCAGAATCAAAATCGGACTTTGATGGGTGAGTTTCTAGGTGTATTCCGACCCGCTGAATCCGAACATCCAAGCCTTGATGACCAAAAATATGCTTGGAAAAAAGTTATTTCGCATGGTACGAAAAAGAGATGATCGAAAATATCTGTCTCCAGAATCGAAATCGAACTTTGATGGGTGGGTTTATGGGTGTATTTTGACCCGCTGGATCCAAAAATCCAACCTTTGTTACACGAAAATACACCTGGAATGAAGTTATTTCGCATGGTCCGAAAAAGAGATGATCGAAAATATTTGTTTTCAGAATTAAAATCGGACTTTAATGGGTGAGTTTCTAGGTGGATTTCGACCCGCTGAATCCGAAAATCCAACCTCTGATGACCAAAAATATGCTTGGAAAGAAGTTATTTCGCATGGTACGAAAAAGAGATGATCGAAAATATCTGTCTCCAGAATCGAAATCGAACTTTGATGGGTGGGTTTATGGGTGTATTTTGACCCGCTGGATCCAAAAATCCAACCTTTGTTACACGAAAATACACCTGGAATGAAGTTATTTCGCATGGTCCGAAAAAGAGATGATCGAAAATATTTTTTTTCAGAATCAAAATCGGACTTTCATGGGTGAGTTTCTAGGTGTATTCCGACCCGCTGAATCCGAAAATCCAATCTTTGATGACCAAAAATATGCTTGGAAAAAAGTTATTCCGCATGGTACGAAAAAGAGATGATCGAAAATATCTGTCTCCAGAATCGAAATCGAACTTTGATGGGTGGGTTCATAGGTGTATTTTGACCCGCTGAATCCAAAAATCCAACCTTTGTTACACGAAAATACACCTGGAAAGAAGTTATTCCGCATGGTACGAAAAAGAGATGATCGAAAATAGTTTTTTTCAGAATTGAAATCGGACTTTGATGGGTGAGTTTCTAGGTGTATTCCGACCCGCTGAATCCGAAAATCCAACCTCTGATGACCAAAAATATGCTTGGAAAAAAGTTATTCCGCATGGTACGAAAAAGAGATGATCGAAAATATTTTTTTTCAGAATCAAAATCGGACTTTGATGGGTGAGTTTCTAGGTGTATTCCGACCCGCTGAATCCGAACATCCAAACTTTGATGACCAACAATATGCTTGGAAAAAAGTTATTTCGCATGGTACGAAAAAGAGATGACGAAAATATCTGTCTCCAGAATCGAAATCGAACTTTGATGGGTGGGTTTATGGGTGTATTTTGACCCGCTGGATCCAAAAATCCAACCTTTGTTACACGAAAAAACACCTGGAATGAAGTTATTTCGCATGGTCCGAAAAAGAGATGATCGAAAATATTTTTTTTCAGAATCAAAATCGGACTTTAATGGGTGAATGTCTAGGTGTATTCCGACCCGCTGAATCCGAAAATCCAAACTTTGATGACCAAAAATATGCTTGGAAAAAAGTTATTCCGCATGGTACGAAAAAGAGATGATCGGAAATATCTGTCTCCAGAATCGAAATCGAACTTTGATGGGTGGGTTCACAGGTGTATTTTGACCCGCTGAATCCAAAAATCCAACCTTTGTTACACGAAAATACACCTGGAAAGAAGTTATTCCGCATGGTACGAAAAAGAGATGATCGAAAATATTTTTTTTCAGAATCGAAATCGGACTTTGATGGGTGAGTTTCTAGGTGTATTTCAACCCGCTGAATCCGGAAATCCAACCTCTGATGACCAAAAATATGCTTGGAAAAAAGTTATTTCGCATGGTACGAAAAAGAGATGATCGAAAATATCTGTCTCCAGAATCGAAATCGAACTTTGATGGATGGGTTCATAGGTGTATTTTGACCCGCTGAATCCGAAAATCCAAACTTTGATGACCAAAAATATGCTTGGAAAAAAGTTATTTCGCATGGTACGAAAAAGAGATGATCGAAAATATCTGTCTCCAGAATCGAAATGGATATTTGATGGGTGGGTTTATAGGTGTATTTTGACCCGCTGAGTCCGAGAATCCAAGCTTTGATGACCAAAAATATGCTCGGAAAAAAGTTATTTCGCATGGTACGAAAAAGAGATGATCGGAAATATCTGTCTCCAGAATCGAAATCGAACTTTGATGGGTGGGTTCATAGGTGTATTTTGACCCGCTGAATCCAAAAATCCAACCTTTGTTACACGAAAATTCACCTGGAAAGAAGTTATTCCGCATGGTACGAAAAAGAGATGATCGAAAATATTTTTTTTCAGAATCGAAATTGGACTTTGATGGGTGAGTTTCTAGGTGTATTTCGACCCGCTGAATCCGAAAATCCAACCTCTGATGACCAAAAATATGCTTGGAAAAAAGTTATTCCGCATGGTACGAAAAAGAGATGATCGAAAATATTTTTTTTCAGAATCAAAATCGGACTTTGATGGGTGAGTTTCTAGGTGTATTTCGACCCGCTGAATCCGAAAATCCAAACTTTGATGACCAAAAATATGCTTGGAAAAAAGTTATTTCGCATGGTACGAAAAAGAGATGATCGAAAATATCTGTCTCCAGAATCGAAATCGAACTTTGATGGGTGGGTTTATGGGTGTATTTTGACCCGCTGGATCCAAAAATCCAACCTTTGTTACACGAAAATACACCTGGAATGAAGTTATTTCGCATGGTCCGAAAAAGAGATGATCGAAAATATTTTTTTTCAGAATCAAAATCGGACTTTGATGGGTGAGTTTCTAGGTGGATTTTGACCCGCTGAATCCGAAAATCCAACCTCTGATGACCAAAAATATGCTTGGAAAGAAGTTATTTCGCATGGTACGAAAAAGAGATGATCGAAAATATCTGTCTTCAGAATCAAAATCGAACTTTGATGGGTGGGTTTATAGGTGTATTTTGACCCGCTGAATCCGAGAATCCAAGCCTTGATGACCAAAAATATGCTTGGAAAAAAGTTATTTCGCATGGTACGAAAAAGAGATGATCGAAAATATCTGTCTCCAGAATCGAAATCGAACTTTGATGGGTGGGTTTATGGGTGTATTTTGACCCGCTGGATCCAAAAATCCAACCTTTGTTACACGAAAATACACCTGGAATGAAGTTATTTCGCATGGTCCGAAAAAGAGATGATCGAAAATATTTTTTTTCAGAATTAAAATCGGACTTTAATGGGTGAGTTTCTAGGTGGATTTCGACCCGCTGAATCCGAAAATCCAACCTCTGATGACCAAAAATATGCTTGGAAAGAAGTTATTTCGCATGGTACGAAAAAGAGATGATCGAAAATATCTGTCTCCAGAATCGAAATCGAACTTTGATGGGTGGGTTTATGGGTGTATTTTGACCCGCTGGATCCAAAAATCCAACCTTTGTTACACGAAAATACACCTGGAATGAAGTTATTTCGCATGGTCCGAAAAAGAGATGATCGAAAATATTTTTTTTCAGAATCAAAATCGGACTTTCATGGGTGAGTTTCTAGGTGTATTCCGACCCGCTGAATCCGAAAATCCAATCTTTGATGACCAAAAATATGCTTGGAAAAAAGTTATTCCGCATGGTACGAAAAAGAGATGATCGAAAATATCTGTCTCCAGAATCGAAATCGAACTTTGATGGGTGGGTTCATAGGTGTATTTTGACCCGCTGAATCCAAAAATCCAACCTTTGTTACACGAAAATACACCTGGAAAGAAGTTATTCCGCATGGTACGAAAAAGAGATGATCGAAAATAGTTTTTTTCAGAATTGAAATCGGACTTTGATGGGTGAGTTTCTAGGTGTATTCCGACCCGCTGAATCCGAAAATCCAACCTCTGATGACCAAAAATATGCTTGGAAAAAAGTTATTCCGCATGGTACGAAAAAGAGATGATCGAAAATATTTTTTTTCAGAATCAAAATCGGACTTTGATGGGTGAGTTTCTAGGTGTATTCCGACCCGCTGAATCCGAAAATCCAAACTTTGATGACCAAAAATATGCTTGGAAAAAAGTTATTTCGCATGGTACGAAAAAGAGATGACGAAAATATCTGTCTCCAGAATCGAAATCGAACTTTGATGGGTGGGTTTATGGGTGTATTTTGACCCGCTGGATCCAAAAATCCAACCTTTGTTACACGAAAAAACACCTGGAATGAAGTTATTTCGCATGGTCCGAAAAAGAGATGATCGAAAATATTTTTTTTCAGAATCAAAATCGGACTTTAATGGGTGAATGTCTAGGTGTATTCCGACCCGCTGAATCCGAAAATCCAAACTTTGATGACCAAAAATATGCTTGGAAAAAAGTTATTCCGCATGGTACGAAAAAGAGATGATCGGAAATATCTGTCTCCAGAATCGAAATCGAACTTTGATGGGTGGGTTCACAGGTGTATTTTGACCCGCTGAATCCAAAAATCCAACCTTTGTTACACGAAAATACACCTGGAAAGAAGTTATTCCGCATGGTACGAAAAAGAGATGATCGAAAATATTTTTTTTCAGAATCGAAATCGGACTTTGATGGGTGAGTTTCTAGGTGTATTTCAACCCGCTGAATCCGAAAATCCAACCTCTGATGACCAAAAATATGCTTGGAAAAAAGTTATTTCGCATGGTACGAAAAAGAGATGATCGAAAATATCTGTCTCCAGAATCGAAATCGAACTTTGATGGATGGGTTCATAGGTGTATTTTGACCCGCTGAATCCGAAAATCCAAACTTTGATGACCAAAAATATGCTTGGAAAAAAGTTATTTCGCATGGTACGAAAAAGAGATGATCGAAAATATCTGTCTCCAGAATCGAAATGGATATTTGATGGGTGGGTTTATAGGTGTATTTTGACCCGCTGAGTCCGAGAATCCAAGCTTTGATGACCAAAAATATGCTCGGAAAAAAGTTATTTCGCATGGTACGAAAAAGAGATGATCGGAAATATCTGTCTCCAGAATCGAAATCGAACTTTGATGGGTGGGTTCATAGGTGTATTTTGACCCGCTGAATCCAAAAATCCAACCTTTGTTACACGAAAATACACCTGGAAAGAAGTTATTCCGCATGGTACGAAAAAGAGATGATCGAAAATATTTTTTTTCAGAATCGAAATTGGACTTTGATGGGTGAGTTTCTAGGTGTATTTCGACCCGCTGAATCCGAAAATCCAACCTCTGATGACCAAAAATATGCTTGGAAAAAAGTTATTCCGCATGGTACGAAAAAGAGATGATCGAAAATATTTTTTTTCAGAATCAAAATCGGACTTTGATGGGTGAGTTTCTAGGTGTATTTCGACCCGCTGAATCCGAAAATCCAAACTTTGATGACCAAAAATATGCTTGGAAAAAAGTTATTTCGCATGGTACGAAAAAGAGATGATCGAAAATATCTGTCTCCAGAATCGAAATCGAACTTTGATGGGTGGGTTTATGGGTGTATTTTGACCCGCTGGATCCAAAAATCCAACCTTTGTTACACGAAAATACACCTGGAATGAAGTTATTTCGCATGGTCCGAAAAAGAGATGATCGAAAATATTTTTTTTCAGAATCAAAATCGGACTTTGATGGGTGAGTTTCTAGGTGGATTTTGACCCGCTGAATCCGAAAATCCAACCTCTGATGACCAAAAATATGCTTGGAAAGAAGTTATTTCGCATGGTACGAAAAAGAGATGATCGAAAATATCTGTCTTCAGAATCAAAATCGAACTTTGATGGGTGGGTTTATAGGTGTATTTTGACCCGCTGAGTCCGAGAATCCAAGCTTTGATGACCAAAAATATGCTCGGAAAAAAGTTATTTCGCATGGTACGAAAAAGAGATGATCGGAAATATCTGTCTCCAGAATCGAAATCGAACTTTGATGGGTGGGTTCATAGGTGTATTTTGACCCGCTGAATCCAAAAATCCAACCTTTGTTACACGAAAATACACCTGGAAAGAAGTTATTCCGCATGGTACGAAAAAGAGATGATCGAAAATATTTTTTTTCAGAATCGAAATTGGACTTTGATGGGTGAGTTTCTAGGTGTATTTCGACCCGCTGAATCCGAAAATCCAACCTCTGATGACCAAAAATATGCTTGGAAAAAAGTTATTCCGCATGGTACGAAAAAGAGATGATCGAAAATATTTTTTTTCAGAATCAAAATCGGACTTTGATGGGTGAGTTTCTAGGTGTATTTCGACCCGCTGAATCCGAAAATCCAAACTTTGATGACCAAAAATATGCTTGGAAAAAAGTTATTTCGCATGGTACGAAAAAGAGATGATCGAAAATATCTGTCTCCAGAATCGAAATCGAACTTTGATGGGTGGGTTTATGGGTGTATTTTGACCCGCTGGATCCAAAAATCCAACCTTTGTTACACGAAAATACACCTGGAATGAAGTTATTTCGCATGGTCCGAAAAAGAGATGATCGAAAATATTTTTTTTCAGAATCAAAATCGGACTTTGATGGGTGAGTTTCTAGGTGGATTTTGACCCGCTGAATCCGAAAATCCAACCTCTGATGACCAAAAATATGCTTGGAAAGAAGTTATTTCGCATGGTACGAAAAAGAGATGATCGAAAATATCTGTCTTCAGAATCAAAATCGAACTTTGATGGGTGGGTTTATAGGTGTATTTTGACCCGCTGAATCCGAAAATCCAAGCCTTGATGACCAAAAATATGCTTGGAAAACAGTTATTTCGCATGGTACGAAAAAGAGATGATCGAAAATATCTGTCTCCAGAATCAAAATCGAACTTTGATGGGTGGGTTTATGGGTGTATTTTGACCCGCTGGATCCAAAAATCCAACCTTTGTTACACGAAAATACACCTGGAATGAAGTTATTTCGCATGGTCCGAAAAAGAGATGATCGAAAATATTTTTTTTCAGAATTAAAATCGGACTTTAATGGGTGAGTTTCTAGGTGGATTTCGACCCGCTGAATCCGAAAATCCAACCTCTGATGACCAAAAATATGCTTGGAAAGAAGTTATTTCGCATGGTACGAAAAAGAGATGATCGAAAATATCTGTCTCCAGAATCGAAATCGAACTTTGATGGGTGGGTTTATGGGTGTATTTTGACCCGCTGGATCCAAAAATCCAACCTTTGTTACACGAAAATACACCTGGAATGAAGTTATTTCGCATGGTCCGAAAAAGAGATGATCGAAAATATTTTTTTTCAGAATCAAAATCGGACTTTCATGGGTGAGTTTCTAGGTGTATTCCGACCCGCTGAATCCGAAAATCCAATCTTTGATGACCAAAAATATGCTTGGAAAAAAGTTATTCCGCATGGTACGAAAAAGAGATGATCGAAAATATCTGTCTCCAGAATCGAAATCGAACTTTGATGGGTGGGTTCATAGGTGTATTTTGACCCGCTGAATCCAAAAATCCAACCTTTGTTACACGAAAATACACCTGGAAAGAAGTTATTCCGCATGGTACGAAAAAGAGATGATCGAAAATAGTTTTTTTCAGAATTGAAATCGGACTTTGATGGGTGAGTTTCTAGGTGTATTCCGACCCGCTGAATCCGAAAATCCAACCTCTGATGACCAAAAATATGCTTGGAAAAAAGTTATTCCGCATGGTACGAAAAAGAGATGATCGAAAATATTTTTTTTCAGAATCAAAATCGGACTTTGATGGGTGAGTTTCTAGGTGTATTTCGACCCGCTGAATCCGAAAATCCAAACTTTGATGACCAAAAATATGCTTGGAAAAAAGTTATTTCGCATGGTACGAAAAAGAGATGATCGAAAATATCTGTCTCCAGAATCGAAATCGAACTTTGATGGGTGGGTTTATGGGTGTATTTTGACCCGCTGGATCCAAAATTCCAACCTTTGTTACACGAAAAAACACCTGGAATGAAGTTATTTCGCATGGTCCGAAAAAGAGATGATCGAAAATATTTTTTTTCAGAATCAAAATCGGACTTTAATGGGTGAATGTCTAGGTGTATTCCGACCCGCTGAATCCGAAAATCCAAACTTTGATGACCAAAAATATGCTTGGAAAAAAGTTATTCCGCATGGTACGAAAAAGAGATGATCGGAAATATCTGTCTCCAGAATCGAAATCGAACTTTGATGGGTGGGTTCACAGGTGTATTTTGACCCGCTGAATCCAAAAATCCAACCTTTGTTACACCAAAATACACCTGGAAAGAAGTTATTCCGCATGGTACGAAAAAGAGATGATCGAAAATATTTTTTTTCAGAATTGAAATCGGACTTTGATGGGTGAGTTTCTAGGTGTATTCCGACCCGCTGAATCCGAAAATCCAACCTCTGATGACCAAAAATATGCTTGGAAAGAAGTTATTCCGCATGGTACGAAAGAGAGATGATCGAAAATATCTGTCTCCAGAATCAAAATCGAACTTTGATGGGTGGGTTTATAGGTGTATTTTGACCCGCTGAATCCGAGAATCCAAGCCTTGATGACCAAAAATATGCTTGGAAAAAAGTTATTTCGCATGGTACGAAAAAGAGATGATCGAAAATATCTGTCTCCAGAATCGAAATCGAACTTTGATGGGTGGGTTTATGGGTGTATTTTGACCCGCTGGATCCAAAAATCCAACCTTTGTTACACGAAAATACACCTGGAATGAAGTTATTTCGCATGGTCCGAAAAAGAGATGATCGAAAATATTTTTTTTCAGAATTAAAATCGGACTTTAATGGGTGAGTTTCTAGGTGGATTTCGACCCGCTGAATCCGAAAATTCAACCTCTGATGACCAAAAATATGCTTGGAAAGAAGTTATTTCGCATGGTACGAAAAAGAGATGATCGAAAATATCTGTCTCCAGAATCGAAATCGAACTTTGATGGGTGGGTTTATGGGTGTATTTTGACCCGCTGGATCCAAAAATCCAACCTTTGTTACACGAAAATACACCTGGAATGAAGATATTTCGCATGGTCCGAAAAAGAGATGATCGAAAATATTTTTTTTCAGAATCAAAATCGGACTTTCATGGGTGAGTTTCTAGGTGTATTCCGACCCGCTGAATCCGAAAATCCAATCTTTGATGACCAAAAATATGCTTGGAAAAAAGTTATTCCGCATGGTACGAAAAAGAGATGATCGAAAATATCTGTCTCCAGAATCGAAATCGAACTTTGATGGGTGGGTTCATAGGTGTATTTTGACCCGCTGAATCCAAAAATCCAACCTTTGTTACACGAAAATACACCTGGAAAGAAGTTATTCCGCATGGTACGAAAAAGAGATGATCGAAAATAGTTTTTTTCAGAATTGAAATCGGACTTTGATGGGTGAGTTTCTAGGTGTATTCCGACCCGCTGAATCCGAAAATCCAACCTCTGATGACCAAAAATATGCTTGGAAAAAAGTTATTCCGCATGGTACGAAAAAGAGATGATCGAAAATATTTTTTTTCAGAATCAAAATCGGACTTTGATGGGTGAGTTTCTAGGTGTATTCCGACCCGCTGAATCCGAAAATCCAAACTTTGATGACCAAAAATATGCTTGGAAAAAAGTTATTTCGCATGGTACGAAAAAGAGATGATCGAAAATATCTGTCTCCAGAATCGAAATCGAACTTTGATGGGTGGGTTTATGGGTGTATTTTGACCCGCTGGATCCAAAAATCCAACCTTTGTTACACGAAAAAACACCTGGAATGAAGTTATTTCGCATGGTCCGAAAAAGAGATGATCGAAAATATTTTTTTTCAGAATCAAAATCGGACTTTAATGGGTGAATGTCTAGGTGTATTCCGACCCGCTGAATCCGAAAATCCAAACTTTGATGACCAAAAATATGCTTGGAAAAAAGTTATTCCGCATGGTACGAAAAAGAGATGATCGGAAATATCTGTCTCCAGAATCGAAATCGAACTTTGATGGGTGGGTTCACAGGTGTATTTTGACCCGCTGAATCCAAAAATCCAACCTTTGTTACACCAAAATACACCTGGAAAGAAGTTATTCCGCATGGTACGAAAAAGAGATGATCGAAAATATTTTTTTTCAGAATTGAAATCGGACTTTGATGGGTGAGTTTCTAGGTGTATTCCGACCCGCTGAATCCGAAAATCCAACCTCTGATGACCAAAAATATGCTTGGAAAGAAGTTATTCCGCATGGTACGAAAAAGAGATGATCGAAAATATCTGTCTCCAGAATCAAAATCGAACTTTGATGGGTGGGTTTATAGGTGTATTTTGACCCGCTGAATCCGAGAATCCAAGCCTTGATGACCAAAAATATGCTTGGAAAAAAGTTATTTCGCATGGTACGAAAAAGAGATGATCGAAAATATCTGTCTCCAGAATCGAAATCGAACTTTGATGGGTGGGTTTATGGGTGTATTTTGACCCGCTGGATCCAAAAATCCAACACTTGTTACACGAAAATACACCTGGAATGAAGTTATTTCGCATGGTCCGAAAAAGAGATGATCGAAAATATTTTTTTTCAGAATCAAAATCGGACTTTAATGGGTGAGTTTCTAGGTGGATTTCGACCCGCTGAATCCGAAAATCCAACCTCTGATGACCAAAAATATGCTTGGAAAGAAGTTATTTCGCATGGTACGAAAAAGAGATGATCGAAAATATCTGTCTCCAGAATCGAAATCGAACTTTGATGGGTGGGTTTATGGGTGTATTTTGACCCGCTGGATCCAAAAATCCAACCTTTGTTACACGAAAATACACCTGGAATGAAGTTATTTCGCATGGTCCGAAAAAGAGATGATCGAAAATATTTTTTTTCAGAATTAAAATCGGACTTTAATGGGTGAGTTTCTAGGTGGATTTCGACCCGCTGAATCCGAAAATCCAACCTCTGATGACCAAAAATATGCTTGGAAAGAAGTTATTTCGCATGGTACGAAAAAGAGATGATCGAAAATATCTGTCTCCAGAATCGAAATCGAACTTTGATGGGTGGGTTTATGGGTGTATTTTGACCCGCTGGATCCAAAAATCCAACCTTTGTTACACGAAAATACACCTGGAATGAAGTTATTTCGCATGGTCCGAAAAAGAGATGATCGAAAATATTTTTTTTCAGAATCAAAATCGGACTTTCATGGGTGAGTTTCTAGGTGTATTCCGACCCGCTGAATCCGAAAATCCAATCTTTGATGACCAAAAATATGCTTGGAAAAAAGTTATTCCGCATGGTACGAAAAAGAGATGATCGAAAATATCTGTCTCCAGAATCGAAATCGAACTGTGATGGGTGGGTTCATAGGTGTATTTTGACCCGCTGAATCCAAAAATCCAACCTTTGTTACACGAAAATACACCTGGAAAGAAGTTATTCCGCATGGTACGAAAAAGAGATGATCGAAAATAGTTTTTTTCAGAATTGAAATCGGACTTTGATGGGTGAGTTTCTAGGTGTATTCCGACCCGCTGAATCCGAAAATCCAACCTCTGATGACCAAAAATATGCTTGGAAAAAAGTTATTCCGCATGGTACGAAAAAGAGATGATCGAAAATATTTTTTTTCAGAATCAAAATCGGACTTTGATGGGTGAGTTTCTAGGTGTATTCCGACCCGCTGAATCCGAAAATCCAAACTTTGATGACCAAAAATATGCTTGGAAAAAAGTTATTTCGCATGGTACGAAAAAGAGATGATCGAAAATATCTGTCTCCAGAATCGAAATCGAACTTTGATGGGTGGGTTTATGGGTGTATTTTGACCCGCTAGATCCAAAAATCCAACCTTTGTTACACGAAAAAACACCTGGAATGAAGTTATTTCGCATGGTCCGAAAAAGAGATGATCGAAAATATTTTTTTTCAGAATCAAAATCGGACTTTAATGGGTGAATGTCTAGGTGTATTCCGACCCGCTGAATCCGAAAATCCAAACTTTGATGACCAAAAATATGCTTGGAAAAAAGTTATTCCGCATGGTACGAAAAAGAGATGATCGGAAATATCTGTCTCCAGAATCGAAATCGAACTTTGATGGGTGGGTTCACAGGTGTATTTTGACCCGCTGAATCCAAAAATCCAACCTTTGTTACACCAAAATACACCTGGAAAGAAGTTATTCCGCATGGTACGAAAAAGAGATGATCGAAAATATTTTTTTTCAGAATTGAAATCGGACTTTGATGGGTGAGTTTCTAGGTGTATTCCGACCCGCTGAATCCGAAAATCCAACCTCTGATGACCAAAAATATGCTTGGAAAGAAGTTATTCCGCATGGTACGAAAAAGAGATGATCGAAAATATCTGTCTCCAGAATCAAAATCGAACTTTGATGGGTGGGTTTATAGGTGTATTTTGACCCGCTGAATCCGAGAATCCAAGCCTTGATGACCAAAAATATGCTTGGAAAAAAGTTATTTCGCATGGTACGAAAAAGAGATGATCGAAAATATCTGTCTCCAGAATCGAAATCGAACTTTGATGGGTGGGTTTATGGGTGTATTTTGACCCGCTGGATCCAAAAATCCAACACTTGTTACACGAAAATACACCTGGAATGAAGTTATTTCGCATGGTCCGAAAAAGAGATGATCGAAAATATTTTTTTTCAGAATCAAAATCGGACTTTAATGGGTGAGTTTCTATGTGGATTTCGACCCGCTGAATCCGAAAATCCAACCTCTGATGACCAAAAATATGCTTGGAAAGAAGTTATTTCGCATGGTACGAAAAAGAGATGATCGAAAATATCTGTCTCCAGAATCGAAATCGAACTTTGATGGGTGGGTTTATGGGTGTATTTTGACCCGCTGGATCCAAAAATCCAACCTTTGTTACACGAAAATACACCTGGAATGAAGTTATTTCGCATGGTCCGAAAAAGAGATGATCGAAAATATTTTTTTTCAGAATCAAAATCGGACTTTCATGGGTGAGTTTCTAGGTGTATTCCGACCCGCTGAATCCGAAAATCCAATCTTTGATGACCAAAAATATGCTTGGAAAAAAGTTATTCCGCATGGTACGAAAAAGAGATGATCGAAAATATCTGTCTCCAGAATCGAAATCGAACTTTGATGGGTGGGTTCACAGGTGTATTTTGACCCGCTGAATCCAAAAATCCAACCTTTGTTACACGAAAATACACCTGGAAAGAAGTTATTCCGCATGGTACGAAAAAGAGATGATCGAAAATAGTTTTTTTCAGAATTGAAATCGGACTTTGATGGGTGAGTTTCTAGGTGTATTCCGACCCGCTGAATCCGAAAATCCAACCTCTGATGACCAAAAATATGCTTGGAAAAAAGTTATTCCGCATGGTACGAAAAAGAGATGATCGAAAATATTTTTTTTCAGAATCAAAATCGGACTTTGATGGGTGAGTTTCTAGGTGTATTCCGACCCGCTGAATCCGAAAATCCAAACTTTGATGACCAAAAATATGCTTGGAAAAAAGTTATTTCGCATGGTACGAAAAAGAGATGATCGAAAATATCTGTCTCCAGAATCGAAATCGAACTTTGATGGGTGGGTTTATGGGTGTATTTTGACCCGCTGGATCCAAAAATCCAACCTTTGTTAAACGAAAAAACACCTGGAATGAAGTTATTTCGCATGGTCCGAAAAAGAGATGATCGAAAATATTTTTTTTCAGAATCGAAATCGGACTTTAATGGGTGAATGTCTAGGTGTATTCCGACCCGCTGAATCCGAAAATCCAAACTTTGATGACCAAAAATATGCTTGGAAAAAAGTTATTCCGCATGGTACGAAAAAGAGATGATCGGAAATATCTGTCTCCAGAATCGAAATCGAACTTTGATGGGTGGGTTCACAGGTGTATTTTGACCCGCTGAATCCAAAAATCCAACCTTTGTTACACGAAAATACACCTGGAAAGAAGTTATTCCGCATGGTACGAAAAAGAGATGATCGAAAATATTTTTTTTCAGAATCGAAATCGGACTTTGATGGGTGAGTTTCTAGGTGTATTTCAACCCGCTGAATCCGAAAATCCAACCTCTGATGACCAAAAATATGCTTGGAAAAAAGTTATTTCGCATGGTACGAAAAAGAGATGATCGAAAATATCTGTCTCCAGAATCGAAATCGAACTTTGATGGATGGGTTCATAGGTGTATTTTGACCCGCTGAATCCGAAAATCCAAACTTTGATGACCAAAAATATGCTTGGAAAAAAGTTATTTCGCATGGTACGAAAAAGAGATGATCGAAAATATCTGTCTCCAGAATCGAAATGGATATTTGATGGGTGGGTTTATAGGTGTATTTTGACCCGCTGAGTCCGAGAATCCAAGCTTTGATGACCAAAAATATGCTCGGAAAAAAGTTATTTCGCATGGTACGAAAAAGAGATGATCGGAAATATCTGTCTCCAGAATCGAAATCGAACTTTGATGGGTGGGTTCATAGGTGTATTTTGACCCGCTGAATCCAAAAATCCAACCTTTGTTACACGAAAATACACCTGGAAAGAAGTTATTCCGCATGGTACGAAAAAGAGATGATCGAAAATATTTTTTTTCAGAATCGAAATTGGACTTTGATGGGTGAGTTTCTAGGTGTATTTCGACCCGCTGAATCCGAAAATCCAACCTCTGATGACCAAAAATATGCTTGGAAAAAAGTTATTCCGCATGGTACGAAAAAGAGATGATCGAAAATATTTTTTTTCAGAATCAAAATCGGACTTTGATGGGTGAGTTTCTAGGTGTATTTCGACCCGCTGAATCCGAAAATCCAAACTTTGATGACCAAAAATATGCTTGGAAAAAAGTTATTTCGCATGGTACGAAAAAGAGATGATCGAAAATATCTGTCTCCAGAATCGAAATCGAACTTTGATGGGTGGGTTTATGGGTGTATTTTGACCCGCTGGATCCAAAAATCCAACCTTTGTTACACGAAAATACACCTGGAATGAAGTTATTTCGCATGGTCCGAAAAAGAGATGATCGAAAATATTTTTTTTCAGAATCAAAATCGGACTTTGATGGGTGAGTTTCTAGGTGGATTTCGACCCGCTGAATCCGAAAATCCAACCTCTGATGACCAAAAATATGCTTGGAAAGAAGTTATTTCGCATGGTACGAAAAAGAGATGATCGAAAATATCTGTCTTCAGAATCAAAATCGAACTTTGATGGGTGGGTTTATAGGTGTATTTTGACCCGCTGAATCCGAGAATCCAAGCCTTGATGACCAAAAATATGCTTGGAAAAAAGTTATTTCGCATGGTACGAAAAAGAGATGATCGAAAATATCTGTCTCCAGAATCGAAATCGAACTTTGATGGGTGGGTTTATGGGTGTATTTTGACCCGCTGGATCCAAAAATCCAACCTTTGTTACACGAAAATACACCTGGAATGAAGTTATTTCGCATGGTCCGAAAAAGAGATGATCGAAAATATTTTTTTTCAGAATTAAAATCGGACTTTAATGGGTGAGTTTCTAGGTGTATTCCGACCCGCTGAATCCGAAAATCCAAACTTTGATGACCAAAAATATGCTTGGAAAAAAGTTATTCCGCATGGTACCAAAAAGAGATGATCGAAAATATCTGTCTCCAGAATCGAAATCGAACTTTGATGGGTGGGTTCATAGGTGTATTTTGACCCGCTGAATCCAAAAATCCAACCTTTGTTACACGAAAATACACCTGGAAAGAAGTTATTCCGCATGGTACGAAAAAGAGATGATCGAAAATATTTTTTTTCAGAATTGAAATCGGACTTTGATGGGTGAGTTTCTAGGTGTATTCCGACCCGCTGAATCCGAAAATCCAACCTCTGATGACCAAAAATATGCTTGGAAAGAAGTTATTCCGCATGGTACGAAAAAGAGATGATCGAAAATATCTGTCTCCAGAATCAAAATCGAACTTTGATGGGTGGGTTTATAGGTGTATTTTGACCCGCTGAATCCGAGAATCCAAGCCTTGATGACCAAAAATATGCTTGGAAAAAAGTTATTTCGCATGGTACGAAAAAGGGATGATCGAAAATATCTGTCTCCAGAATCGAAATCGAACTTTGATGGGTGGGTTTATGGGTGTATTTTGACCCGCTGGATCCAAAAATCCAACACTTGTTACACGAAAATACACCTGGAATGAAGTTATTTCGCATGGTCCGAAAAAGAGATGATCGAAAATATTTTTTTTCAGAATCAAAATCGGACTTTAATGGGTGAGTTTCTAGGTGTATTCCGACCCGCTGAATCCGAAAATCCAAACTTTGATGACCAAAAATATGCTTGGAAAAAAGTTATTCCGCATGGTACGAAAAAGAGATGATCGAAAATATCTGTCTCCAGAATCGAAATCGAACTTTGATGGGTGGGTTCATAGGTGTATTTTGACCCGCTGAATCCAAAAATCCTACCTTTGTTACACGAAAATACACCTGGAAAGAAGTTATTCCGCATGGTACGAAAAAGAGATGATCGAAAATAGTTTTTTTCAGAATTGAAATCGGACTTTGATGGGTGAGTTTCTAGGTGTATTCCGACCCGCTGAATCCGAAAATCCAACCTCTGATGACCAAAAATATGCTTGGAAAAAAGTTATTTCGCATGGTACGAAAAAGAGATGATCGAAAATATCTGTCTCCAGAATCGAAATCGAACTTTGATGGATGGGTTCATAGGTGTATTTTGACCCGCTGAATCCGAAAATCCAAACTTTGATGACCAAAAATATGCTTGGAAAAAAGTTATTTCGCATGGTACGAAAAAGAGATGATCGAAAATATCTGTCTCCAGAATCGAAATCGAACTTTGATGGGTGGGTTTATGGGTGTATTTTGACCCGCTGGATCCAAAAATCCAACCTTTGTTACACGAAAATACACCTGGAATGAAGTTATTTCGCATGGTCCGAAAAAGAGATGATCGAAAATATTTTTTTTCAGAATCAAAATCGGACTTTAATGGGTGAATTTCTAGGTGTATTCCGACCCGCTGAATCCGAAAATCCAAACTTTGATGACCAAAAATATGCTTGGAAAAAAGTTATTCCGCATGGTACGAAAAAGAGATGATCGGAAATATCTGTCTCCAGAATCGAAATCGAACTTTGATGGGTGGGTTCACAGGTGTATTTTGACCCGCTGAATCCAAAAATCCAACCTTTGTTACACGAAAATACACCTGGAAAGAAGTTATTCCGCATGGTACGAAAAAGAGATGATCGAAAATATTTTTTTTCAGAATCGAAATCGGACTTTGATGGGTGAGTTTCTAGGTGTATTTCAACCCGCTGAATCCGAAAATCCAACCTCTGATGACCAAAAATATGCTTGGAAAAAAGTTATTTCGCATGGTACGAAAAAGAGATGATCGAAAATATCTGTCTCCAGAATCGAAATCGAACTTTGATGGATGGGTTCATAGGTGTATTTTGACCCGCTGAATCCGAAAATCCAAACTTTGATGACCAAAAATATGCTTGGAAAAAAGTTATTTCGCATGGTACGAAAAAGAGATGATCGAAAATATCTGTCTCCAGAATCGAAATGGATATTTGATGGGTGGGTTTATAGGTGTATTTTGACCCGCTGAGTCCGAGAATCCAAGCTTTGATGACCAAAAATATGCTCGGAAAAAAGTTATTTCGCATGGTACGAAAAAGAGATGATCGGAAATATCTGTCTCCAGAATCGAAATCGAACTTTGATGGGTGGGTTCATAGGTGTATTTTGACCCGCTGAATCCAAAAATCCAACCTTTGTTACACGAAAATACACCTGGAAAGAAGTTATTCCGCATGGTACGAAAAAGAGATGATCGAAAATATTTTTTTTCAGAATCGAAATTGGACTTTGATGGGTGAGTTTCTAGGTGTATTCCGACCCGCTGAATCCGAAAATCCAAACTTTGATGATCAAAAATATGCTTGGAAAAAAGTTATTTCGCATGGTACGAAAAAGAGATGATCGAAAATATCTGTCTCCAGAATCGAAATCGAACTTTGATGGGTGGGTTTATGGGTGTATTTTGACCCGCTGGATCCAAAAATCCAACCTTTGTTACACGAAAAAACACCTGGAATGAAGTTATTTCGCATGGTCCGAAAAAGAGATGATCGAAAATATTTTTTTTCAGAATCAAAATCGGACTTTAATGGGTGAATGTCTAGGTGTATTCCGACCCGCTGAATCCGAAAATCCAAACTTTGATGACCAAAAATATGCTTGGAAAAAAGTTATTCCGCATGGTACGAAAAAGAGATGATCGGAAATATCTGTCTCCAGAATCGAAATCGAACTTTGATGGGTGGGTTCACAGGTGTATTTTGACCCGCTGAATCCAAAAATCCAACCTTTGTTACACCAAAATACACCTGGAAAGAAGTTATTCCGCATGGTACGAAAAAGAGATGATCGAAAATATTTTTTTTCAGAATTGAAATCGGACTTTGATGGGTGAGTTTCTAGGTGTATTCCGACCCGCTGAATCCGAAAATCCAACCTCTGATGACCAAAAATATGCTTGGAAAGAAGTTATTCCGCATGGTACGAAAAAGAGATGATCGAAAATATCTGTCTCCAGAATCAAAATCGAACTTTGATGGGTGGGTTTATAGGTGTATTTTGACCCGCTGAATCCGAGAATCCAAGCCTTGATGACCAAAAATATGCTTGGAAAAAAGTTATTTCGCATGGTACGAAAAAGAGATGATCGAAAATATCTGTCTCCAGAATCGAAATCGAACTTTGATGGGTGGGTTTATGGGTGTATTTTGACCCGCTGGATCCAAAAATCCAACACTTGTTACACGAAAATACACCTGGAATGAAGTTATTTCGCATGGTCCGAAAAAGAGATGATCGAAAATATTTTTTTTCAGAATCAAAATCGGACTTTAATGGGTGAGTTTCTAGGTGGATTTCGACCCGCTGAATCCGAAAAGCCAACCTCTGATGACCAAAAATATGCTTGGAAAGAAGTTATTTCGCATGGTACGAAAAAGAGATGATCGAAAATATCTGTCTCCAGAATCGAAATCGAACTTTGATGGGTGGGTTTATGGGTGTATTTTGACCCGCTGGATCCAAAAATCCAACCTTTGTTACACGAAAATACACCTGGAATGAAGTTATTTCGCATGGTCCGAAAAAGAGATGATCGAAAATATTTTTTTTCAGAATCAAAATCGGACTTTCATGGGTGAGTTTCTAGGTGTATTCCGACCCGCTGAATCCGAAAATCCAATCTTTGATGACCAAAAATATGCTTGGAAAAAAGTTATTCCGCATGGTACGAAAAAGAGATGATCGAAAATATCTGTCTCCAGAATCGAAATCGAACTTTGATGGGTGGGTTCATAGGTGTATTTTGACCCGCTGAATCCAAAAATCCAACCTTTGTTACACGAAAATACACCTGGAAAGAAGTTATTCCGCATGGTACGAAAAAGAGATGATCGAAAATAGTTTTTTTCAGAATTGAAATCGGACTTTGATGGGTGAGTTTCTAGGTGTATTCCGACCCGCTGAATCCGAAAATCCAACCTCTGATGACCAAAAATATGCTTGGAAAAAAGTTATTCCGCATGGTACGAAAAAGAGATGATCGAAAATATTTTTTTTCAGAATCAAAATCGGACTTTGATGGGTGAGTTTCTAGGTGTATTCCGACCCGCTGAATCCGAAAATCCAAACTTTGATGACCAAAAATATGCTTGGAAAAAAGTTATTTCGCATGGTACGAAAAAGAGATGATCGAAAATATCTGTCTCCAGAATCGAAATCGAACTTTGATGGGTGGGTTTATGGGTGTATTTTGACCCGCTGGATCCAAAAATCCAACCTTTGTTAAACGAAAAAACACCTGGAATGAAGTTATTTCGCATGGTCCGAAAAAGAGATGATCGAAAATATTTTTTTTCAGAATCAAAATCGGACTTTAATGGGTGAATGTCTAGGTGTATTCCGACCCGCTGAATCCGAAAATCCAAACTTTGATGACCAAAAATATGCTTGGAAAAAAGTTATTCCGCATGGTACGAAAAAGAGATGATCGGAAATATCTGTCTCCAGAATCGAAATCGAACTTTGATGGGTGGGTTCACAGGTGTATTTTGACCCGCTGAATCCAAAAATCCAACCTTTGTTACACGAAAATACACCTGGAAAGAAGTTATTCCGCATGGTACGAAAAAGAGATGATCGAAAATATTTTTTTTCAGAATCGAAATCGGACTTTGATGGGTGAGTTTCTAGGTGTATTTCAACCCGCTGAATCCGAAAATCCAACCTCTGATGACCAAAAATATGCTTGGAAAAAAGTTATTTCGCATGGTACGAAAAAGAGATGATCGAAAATATCTGTCTCCAGAATCGAAATCGAACTTTGATGGATGGGTTCATAGGTGTATTTTGACCCGCTGAATCCGAAAATCCAAACTTTGATGACCAAAAATATGCTTGGAAAAAAGTTATTTCGCATGGTACGAAAAAGAGATGATCGAAAATATCTGTCTCCAGAATCGAAATGGATATTTGATGGGTGGGTTTATAGGTGTATTTTGACCCGCTGAGTCCGAGAATCCAAGCTTTGATGACCAAAAATATGCTCGGAAAAAAGTTATTTCGCATGGTACGAAAAAGAGATGATCGGAAATATCTGTCTCCAGAATCGAAATCGAACTTTGATGGGTGGGTTCATAGGTGTATTTTGACCCGCTGAATCCAAAAATCCAACCTTTGTTACACGAAAATACACCTGGAAAGAAGTTATTCCGCATGGTACGAAAAAGAGATGATCGAAAATATTTTTTTTCAGAATCGAAATTGGACTTTGATGGGTGAGTTTCTAGGTGTATTTCGACCCGCTGAATCCGAAAATCCAACCTCTGATGACCAAAAATATGCTTGGAAAAAAGTTATTCCGCATGGTACGAAAAAGAGATGATCGAAAATATTTTTTTTCAGAATCAAAATCGGACTTTGATGGGTGAGTTTCTAGGTGTATTTCGACCCGCTGAATCCGAAAATCCAAACTTTGATGACCAAAAATATGCTTGGAAAAAAGTTATTTCGCATGGTACGAAAAAGAGATGATCGAAAATATCTGTCTCCAGAATCGAAATCGAACTTTGATGGGTGGGTTTATGGGTGTATTTTGACCCGCTGGATCCAAAAATCCAACCTTTGTTACACGAAAATACACCTGGAATGAAGTTATTTCGCATGGTCCGAAAAAGAGATGATCGAAAATATTTTTTTTCAGAATCAAAATCGGACTTTGATGGGTGAGTTTCTAGGTGGATTTCGACCCGCTGAATCCGAAAATCCAACCTCTGATGACCAAAAATATGCTTGGAAAGAAGTTATTTCGCATGGTACGAAAAAGAGATGATCGAAAATATCTGTCTTCAGAATCAAAATCGAACTTTGATGGGTGGGTTTATAGGTGTATTTTGACCCGCTGAATCCGAGAATCCAAGCCTTGATGACCAAAAATATGCTTGGAAAAAAGTTATTTCGCATGGTACGAAAAAGAGATGATCGAAAATATCTGTCTCCAGAATCGAAATCGAACTTTGATGGGTGGGTTTATGGGTGTATTTTGACCCGCTGGATCCAAAAATCCAACCTTTGTTACACGAAAATACACCTGGAATGAAGTTATTTCGCATGGTCCGAAAAAGAGATGATCGAAAATATTTTTTTTCAGAATTAAAATCGGACTTTAATGGGTGAGTTTCTAGGTGTATTCCGACCCGCTGAATCCGAAAATCCAAACTTTGATGACCAAAAATATGCTTGGAAAAAAGTTATTCCGCATGGTACCAAAAAGAGATGATCGAAAATATCTGTCTCCAGAATCGAAATCGAACTTTGATGGGTGGGTTCATAGGTGTATTTTGACCCGCTCAATCCAAAAATCCAACCTTTGTTACACGAAAATACACCTGGAAAGAAGTTATTCCGCATGGTACGAAAAAGAGATGATCGAAAATATTTTTTTTCAGAATTGAAATCGGACTTTGATGGGTGAGTTTCTAGGTGTATTCCGACCCGCTGAATCCGAAAATCCAACCTCTGATGACCAAAAATATGCTTGGAAAGAAGTTATTCCGCATGGTACGAAAAAGAGATGATCGAAAATATCTGTCTCCAGAATCAAAATCGAACTTTGATGGGTGGGTTTATAGGTGTATTTTGACCCGCTGAATCCGAGAATCCAAGCCTTGATGACCAAAAATATGCTTGGAAAAAAGTTATTTCGCATGGTACGAAAAAGGGATGATCGAAAATATCTGTCTCCAGAATCGAAATCGAACTTTGATGGGTGGGTTTATGGGTGTATTTTGACCCGCTGGATCCAAAAATCCAACACTTGTTACACGAAAATACACCTGGAATGAAGTTATTTCGCATGGTCCGAAAAAGAGATGATCGAAAATATTTTTTTTCAGAATCAAAATCGGACTTTAATGGGTGAGTTTCTAGGTGTATTCCGACCCGCTGAATCCGAAAATCCAAACTTTGATGACCAAAAATATGCTTGGAAAAAAGTTATTCCGCATGGTACGAAAAAGAGATGATCGAAAATATCTGTCTCCAGAATCGAAATCGAACTTTGATGGGTGGGTTCATAGGTGTATTTTGACCCGCTGAATCCAAAAATCCTACCTTTGTTACACGAAAATACACCTGGAAAGAAGTTATTCCGCATGGTACGAAAAAGAGATGATCGAAAATAGTTTTTTTCAGAATTGAAATCGGACTTTGATGGGTGAGTTTCTAGGTGTATTCCGACCCGCTGAATCCGAAAATCCAACCTCTGATGACCAAAAATATGCTTGGAAAAAAGTTATTTCGCATGGTACGAAAAAGAGATGATCGAAAATATCTGTCTCCAGAATCGAAATCGAACTTTGATGGATGGGTTCATAGGTGTATTTTGACCCGCTGAATCCGAAAATCCAAACTTTGATGACCAAAAATATGCTTGGAAAAAAGTTATTTCGCATGGTACGAAAAAGAGATGATCGAAAATATCTGTCTCCAGAATCGAAATCGAACTTTGATGGGTGGGTTTATGGGTGTATTTTGACCCGCTGGATCCAAAAATCCAACCTTTGTTACACGAAAATACACCTGGAATGAAGTTATTTCGCATGGTCCGAAAAAGAGATGATCGAAAATATTTTTTTTCAGAATCAAAATCGGACTTTAATGGGTGAATTTCTAGGTGTATTCCGACCCGCTGAATCCGAAAATCCAAACTTTGATGACCAAAAATATGCTTGGAAAAAAGTTATTCCGCATGGTACGAAAAAGAGATGATCGGAAATATCTGTCTCCAGAATCGAAATCGAACTTTGATGGGTGGGTTCACAGGTGTATTTTGACCCGCTGAATCCAAAAATCCAACCTTTGTTACACGAAAATACACCTGGAAAGAAGTTATTCCGCATGGTACGAAAAAGAGATGATCGAAAATATTTTTTTTCAGAATCGAAATCGGACTTTGATGGGTGAGTTTCTAGGTGTATTTCAACCCGCTGAATCCGAAAATCCAACCTCTGATGACCAAAAATATGCTTGGAAAAAAGTTATTCCGCATGGTACGAAAAAGAGATGATCGAAAATATTTTTTTTCAGAATCAAAATCGGACTTTGATGGGTGAGTTTCTAGGTGTATTTCGACCCGCTGAATCCGAAAATCCAAACTTTGATGACCAAAAATATGCTTGGAAAAAAGTTATTTCGCATGGTACGAAAAAGAGATGATCGAAAATATCTGTCTCCAGAATCGAAATCGAACTTTGATGGGTGGGTTTATGGGTGTATTTTGACCCGCTGGATCCAAAAATCCAACCTTTGTTACACGAAAATACACCTGGAATGAAGTTATTTCGCATGGTCCGAAAAAGAGATGATCGAAAATATTTTTTTTCAGAATCAAAATCGGACTTTGATGGGTGAGTTTCTAGGTGGATTTCGACCCGCTGAATCCGAAAATCCAACCTCTGATGACCAAAAATATGCTTGGAAAGAAGTTATTTCGCATGGTACGAAAAAGAGATGATCGAAAATATCTGTCTTCAGAATCAAAATCGAACTTTGATGGGTGGGTTTATAGGTGTATTTTGACCCGCTGAATCCGAGAATCCAAGCCTTGATGACCAAAAATATGCTTGGAAAAAAGTTATTTCGCATGGTACGAAAAAGAGATGATCGAAAATATCTGTCTCCAGAATCGAAATCGAACTTTGATGGGTGGGTTTATGGGTGTATTTTGACCCGCTGGATCCAAAAATCCAACCTTTGTTACACGAAAATACACCTGGAATGAAGTTATTTCGCATGGTCCGAAAAAGAGATGATCGAAAATATTTTTTTTCAGAATTAAAATCGGACTTTAATGGGTGAGTTTCTAGGTGTATTCCGACCCGCTGAATCCGAAAATCCAAACTTTGATGACCAAAAATATGCTTGGAAAAAAGTTATTCCGCATGGTACCAAAAAGAGATGATCGAAAATATCTGTCTCCAGAATCGAAATCGAACTTTGATGGGTGGGTTCATGGGTGTATTTTGACCCGCTGAATCCAAAAATCCAACCTTTGTTACACGAAAATACACCTGGAAAGAAGTTATTCCGCATGGTACGAAAAAGAGATGATCGAAAATATTTTTTTTCAGAATTGAAATCGGACTTTGATGGGTGAGTTTCTAGGTGTATTCCGACCCGCTGAATCCGAAAATCCAACCTCTGATGACCAAAAATATGCTTGGAAAGAAGTTATTCCGCATGGTACGAAAAAGAGATGATCGAAAATATCTGTCTCCAGAATCAAAATCGAACTTTGATGGGTGGGTTTATAGGTGTATTTTGACCCGCTGAATCCGAGAATCCAAGCCTTGATGACCAAAAATATGCTTGGAAAAAAGTTATTTCGCATGGTACGAAAAAGGGATGATCGAAAATATCTGTCTCCAGAATCGAAATCGAACTTTGATGGGTGGGTTTATGGGTGTATTTTGACCCGCTGGATCCAAAAATCCAACACTTGTTACACGAAAATACACCTGGAATGAAGTTATTTCGCATGGTCCGAAAAAGAGATGATCGAAAATATTTTTTTTCAGAATCAAAATCGGACTTTAATGGGTGAGTTTCTAGGTGTATTCCGACCCGCTGAATCCGAAAATCCAAACTTTGATGACCAAAAATATGCTTGGAAAAAAGTTATTCCGCATGGTACGAAAAAGAGATGATCGAAAATATCTGTCTCCAGAATCGAAATCGAACTTTGATGGGTGGGTTCATAGGTGTATTTTGACCCGCTGAATCCAAAAATCCTACCTTTGTTACACGAAAATACACCTGGAAAGAAGTTATTCCGCATGGTACGAAAAAGAGATGATCGAAAATAGTTTTTTTCAGAATTGAAATCGGACTTTGATGGGTGAGTTTCTAGGTGTATTCCGACCCGCTGAATCCGAAAATCCAACCTCTGATGACCAAAAATATGCTTGGAAAAAAGTTATTTCGCATGGTACGAAAAAGAGATGATCGAAAATATCTGTCTCCAGAATCGAAATCGAACTTTGATGGATGGGTTCATAGGTGTATTTTGACCCGCTGAATCCGAAAATCCAAACTTTGATGACCAAAAATATGCTTGGAAAAAAGTTATTTCGCATGGTACGAAAAAGAGATGATCGAAAATATCTGTCTCCAGAATCGAAATCGAACTTTGATGGGTGGGTTTATGGGTGTATTTTGACCCGCTGGATCCAAAAATCCAACCTTTGTTACACGAAAATACACCTGGAATGAAGTTATTTCGCATGGTCCGAAAAAGAGATGATCGAAAATATTTTTTTTCAGAATCAAAATCGGACTTTAATGGGTGAATTTCTAGGTGTATTCCGACCCGCTGAATCCGAAAATCCAAACTTTGATGACCAAAAATATGCTTGGAAAAAAGTTATTCCGCATGGTACGAAAAAGAGATGATCGGAAATATCTGTCTCCAGAATCGAAATCGAACTTTGATGGGTGGGTTCACAGGTGTATTTTGACCCGCTGAATCCAAAAATCCAACCTTTGTTACACGAAAATACACCTGGAAAGAAGTTATTCCGCATGGTACGAAAAAGAGATGATCGAAAATATTTTTTTTCAGAATCGAAATCGGACTTTGATGGGTGAGTTTCTAGGTGTATTTCAACCCGCTGAATCCGAAAATCCAACCTCTGATGACCAAAAATATGCTTGGAAAAAAGTTATTTCGCATGGTACGAAAAAGAGATGATCGAAAATATCTGTCTCCAGAATCGAAATCGAACTTTGATGGATGGGTTCATAGGTGTATTTTGACCCGCTGAATCCGAAAATCCAAACTTTGATGACCAAAAATATGCTTGGAAAAAAGTTATTTCGCATGGTACGAAAAAGAGATGATCGAAAATATCTGTCTCCAGAATCGAAATGGATATTTGATGGGTGAGTTTATAGGTGTATTTTGACCCGCTGAGTCCGAGAATCCAAGCTTTGATGACCAAAAATATGCTCGGAAAAAAGTTATTTCGCATGGTACGAAAAAGAGATGATCGGAAATATCTGTCTCCAGAATCGAAATCGAACTTTGATGGGTGGGTTCATAGGTGTATTTTGACCCGCTGAATCCAAAAATCCAACCTTTGTTACACGAAAATACACCTGGAAAGAAGTTATTCCGCATGGTACGAAAAAGAGATGATCGAAAATATTTTTTTTCAGAATCGAAATTGGACTTTGATGGGTGAGTTTCTAGGTGTATTTCGACCCGCTGAATCCGAAAATCCAACCTCTGATGACCAAAAATATGCTTGGAAAAAAGTTATTCCGCATGGTACGAAAAAGAGATGATCGAAAATATTTTTTTTCAGAATCAAAATCGGACTTTGATGGGTGAGTTTCTAGGTGTATTTCGACCCGCTGAATCCGAAAATCCAAACTTTGATGACCAAAAATATGCTTGGAAAAAAGTTATTTCGCATGGTACGAAAAAGAGATGATCGAAAATATCTGTCTCCAGAATCGAAATCGAACTTTGATGGGTGGGTTTATGGGTGTATTTTGACCCGCTGGATCCAAAAATCCAACCTTTGTTACACGAAAATACACCTGGAATGAAGTTATTTCGCATGGTCCGAAAAAGAGATGATCGAAAATATTTTTTTTCAGAATCAAAATCGGACTTTGATGGGTGAGTTTCTAGGTGGATTTCGACCCGCTGAATCCGAAAATCCAACCTCTGATGACCAAAAATATGCTTGGAAAGAAGTTATTTCGCATGGTACGAAAAAGAGATGATCGAAAATATCTGTCTTCAGAATCAAAATCGAACTTTGATGGGTGGGTTTATAGGTGTATTTTGACCCGCTGAATCCGAGAATCCAAGCCTTGATGACCAAAAATATGCTTGGAAAAAAGTTATTCCGCATGGTACGAAAAAGAGATGATCGAAAATATTTTTTTTCAGAATCAAAATCGGACTGTGATGGGTGAGTTTCTAGGTGTATTTCGACCCGCTGAATCCGAAAATCCAAACTTTGATGACCAAAAATATGCTTGGAAAAAAGTTATTTCGCATGGTACGAAAAAGAGATGATCGAAAATATCTGTCTCCAGAATCGAAATCGAACTTTGATGGGTGGGTTTATGGGTGTATTTTGACCCGCTGGATCCAAAAATCCAACCTTTGTTACACGAAAATACACCTGGAATGAAGTTATTTCGCATGGTCCGAAAAAGAGATGATCGAAAATATTTTTTCTCAGAATCAAAATCGGACTTTAATGGGTGAGTTTCTAGGTGTATTCCGACCCGCTGAATCCGAAAATCCAAACTTTGATGACCATAAATATGCTTGGAAAAAAGTTATTCCGCATGGTACGAAAAAGAGATGATCGAAAATATCTGTCTCCAGAATCGAAATCGAACTTTGATGGATGGGTTCATAGGTGTATTTTGACCCGCTGAATCCGAAAATCCAAACTTTGATGACCAAAAATATGCTTGGAAAAAAGTTATTTCGCATGGTACGAAAAAGAGATGATCGAAAATATCTGTCTCCAGAATCGAAATCGAACTTTGATGGGTGGGTTCATAGGTTTATTTTGACCCGCTGAATCCAAAAATCCAACCTTTGTTACACGCAAATACACCTGGAAAGAAGTTATTCCGCATGGTACGAAAAAGAGATGATCGAAAATATTTTTTTTCAGAATCGAAATCGGACTTTGATGGGTGAGTTTCTAGGTGTATTTCGACCGGCTGAATCCGAAAATCCAACCGTTGATGACCAAAAATATGCTTGGAAAAAAGTTATTTCGCATGGTACGAAAAAGAGATGATCGAAAATATCTGTCTCCAGAATCAAAATCGAACTTTGATGGGTGGGTTTATAGGTGTATTTTGACCCGCTGAATCCGAAAATCCAAGCCTTGATGACCAAAAATATGCTTGGAAAAAAGTTATTTCGCATGGTACGAAAAAGAGATGATCGAAAATATCTGTCTCCAGAATCGAAATCGAACTTTGATGGGTGGGTTTATGGGTGTATTTTGACCCGCTGGATCCAAAAATCCAACCTTCGTTACACGAAAATACACCTGGAATGAAGTTATTTCGCATGGTCCGAAAAAGAGATGATCGAAAATATTTTTTTTCAGAATCAAAATCGGACTTTCATGGGTGAGTTTCTAGGTGTATTCCGACCCGCTGAATCCGAAAATCCAAACTTTGATGACCAAAAATATGCTTGGAAAAAAGTTATTCCGCATGGTACGAAAAAGAGATGATCGAAAATATCTGTCTCCAGAATCGAAATCGAACTTTGATGGGTGGGTTCATAGGTGTATTTTGACCCGCTGAATCCAAAAATCCAACCTTTGTTACACGAAAATACACCTGGAAAGAAGTTATTCCGCATGGTACGAAAAAGAGATGATCGAAAATAGTTTTTTTCAGAATTGAAATCGGACTTTGATGGGTGAGTTTCTAGGTGTATTCCGACCCGCTGAATCCGAAAATCCAACCTCTGATGACCAAAAATATGCTTGGAAAAAAGTTATTCCGCATGGTACGAAAAAGAGATGATCGAAAATATTTTTTTTCAGAATCAAAATCGGACTTTGATGGGTGAGTTTCTAGGTGTATTCCGACCCGCTGAATCCGAAAATCCAAACTTTGATGACCAAAAATATGCTTGGAAAAAAGTTATTTCGCATGGTACGAAAAAGAGATGATCGAAAATATCTGTCTCCAGAATCGAAATCGAACTTTGATGGGTGGGTTTATGGGTGTATTTTGACCCGCTGGATCCAAAAATCCAACCTTTGTTACACGAAAATACACCTGGAATGAAGTTATTTCGCATGGTCCGAAAAAGAGATGATCGAAAATATTTTTTTTCAGAATCAAAATCGGACTTTAATGGGTGAATGTCTAGGTGTATTCCGACCCGCTGAATCCGAAAATCCAAACTTTGATGACCAAAAATATGCTTGGAAAAAAGTTATTCCGCATGGTACGAAAAAGAGATGATCGGAAATATCTGTCTCCAGAATCGAAATCGAACTTTGATGGGTGGGTTCACAGGTGTATTTTGACCCGCTGAATCCAAAAATCCAACCTTTGTCACACGAAAATACACCTGGAAAGAAGTTATTCCGCATGGTACGAAAAAGAGATGATCGAAAATATTTTTTTTCAGAATCGAAATCGGACTTTGATGGGTGAGTTTCTAGGTGTATTTCAACCCGCTGAATCCGAAAATCCAACCTCTGATGACCAAAAATATGCTTGGAAAAAAGTTATTTCGCATGGTACGAAAAAGAGATGATCGAAAATATCTGTCTCCAGAATCGAAATCGAACTTTGATGGATGGGTTCATAGGTGTATTTTGACCCGCTGAATCCGAAAATCCAAACTTTGATGACCAAAAATATGCTTGGAAAAAAGTTATTTCGCATGGTACGAAAAAGAGATGATCGAAAATATCTGTCTCCAGAATCGAAATGGATATTTGATGGGTGGGTTTATAGGTGTATTTTGACCCGCTGAGTCCGAGAATCCAAGCTTTGATGACCAAAAATATGCTCGGAAAAAAGTTATTTCGCATGGTACGAAAAAGAGATGATCGGAAATATCTGTCTCCAGAATCGAAATCGAACTTTGATGGGTGGGTTCATAGGTGTATTTTGACCCGCTGAATCCAAAAATCCAACCTTTGTTACACGAAAATACACCTGGAAAGAAGTTATTCCGCATGGTACGAAAAAGAGATGATCGAAAATATTTTTTTTCAGAATCGAAATTGGACTTTGATGGGTGAGTTTCTAGGTGTATTTCGACCCGCTGAATCCGAAAATCCAACCTCTGATGACCAAAAATATGCTTGGAAAAAAGTTATTCCGCATGGTACGAAAAAGAGATGATCGAAAATATTTTTTTTCAGAATCAAAATCGGACTTTGATGGGTGAGTTTCTAGGTGTATTTCGACCCGCTGAATCCGAAAATCCAAACTTTGATGACCAAAAATATGCTTGGAAAAAAGTTATTTCGCATGGTACGAAAAAGAGATGATCGAAAATATTTGTCTCCAGAATCGAAATCGAACTTTGATGGGTGGGTTTATGGGTGTATTTTGACCCGCTGGATCCAAAAATCCAACCTTTGTTACACGAAAATACACCTGGAATGAAGTTATTTCGCATGGTCCGAAAAAGAGATAATCGAAAATATTTTTTTTCAGAATCAAAATCGGACTTTGATGGGTGAGTTTCTAGGTGGATTTCGACCCGCTGAATCCGAAAATCCAACCTCTGATGACCAAAAATATGCTTGGAAAGAAGTTATTCCGCATGGTACGAAAAAGAGATGATCGAAAATAGTTTTTTTCAGAATTGAAATCGGACTTTGATGGGTGAGTTTCTAGGTGTATTCCGACCCGCTGAATCCGAAAATCCAACCTCTGATGACCAAAAATATGCTTGGAAAGAAGTTATTCCGCATGGTACGAAAAAGAGATGATCGAAAATATCTGTCTCCAGAATCAAAATCGAACTTTGATGGGTGGGTTTATAGGTGTATTTTGACCCGCTGAATCCGAGAATCCAAGCCTTGATGACCAAAAATATGCTTGGAAAAAAGTTATTTCGCATGGTACGAAAAAGAGATGATCGAAAATATCTGTCTCCAGAATCGAAATCGAACTTTGATGGGTGGGTTTATGGGTGTATTTTGACCCGCTGGATCCAAAAATCCAACCTTTGTTACACGAAAATACACCTGGAATGAAGTTATTTCGCATGGTCCGAAAAAGAGATGATCGAAAATATTTTTTTTCAGAATCAAAATCGGACTTTAATGGGTGAGTTTCTAGGTGTATTTCGACCCGCTGAATCCGAAAATCCAACCTCTGATGACCAAAAATATGCTTGGAAAAAAGTTATTCCGCATGGTACGAAAAAGAGATGATCGAAAATATTTTTTTTCAGAATCAAAATCGGACTTTGATGGGTGAGTTTCTAGGTGTATTCCGACCCGCTGAATCCGAAAATCCAACCTCTGATGACCAAAAATATGCTTGGAAAAAAGTTATTTCGCATGGTACGAAAAAGAGATGATCGAAAATATCTGTCTCCAGAATCGAAATCGAACTTTGATGGATGGGTTCATAGGTGTATTTTGACCCGCTGAATCCGAAAATCCAAACTTTGATGACCAAAAATATGCTTGGAAAAAAGTTATTTCGCATGGTACGAAAAAGAGATGATCGAAAATATCTGTCTCCAGAATCGAAATGGATATTTGATGGGTGGGTTTATAGGTGTATTTTGACCCGCTGAATCCGAGAATCCAAGCTTTGATGACCAAAAATATGCTCGGAAAAAAGTTATTTCGCATGGTACGAAAAAGAGATGATCGGAAATATCTGTCTCCAGAATCGAAATCGAACTTTGATGGGTGGGTTCATAGGTGTATTTTGACCCGCTGAATCCAAAAATCCAACCTTTGTTACACGAAAATACACCTGGAAAGAAGTTATTTCGCATGGTACGAAAAAGAGATGATCGAAAATATTTTTTTTCAGAATCGAAATTGGACTTTGATGAGTGAGTTTCTAGGTGTATTTCGACCCGCTGAATCCGAAAATCCAACCTCTGATGACCAAAAATATGCTTGGAAAAAAGTTATTCCGCATGGTACGAAAAAGAGATGATCGAAAATATTTTTTTTCAGAATCAAAATCGGACTTTGATGGGTGAGTTTCTAGGTGTATTTCGACCCGCTGAATCCGAAAATCCAAACTTTGATGACCAAAAATATGCTTGGAAAAAAGTTATTTCGCATGATACGAAAAAGAGATGATCGAAAATATCTGTCTCCAGAATCGAAATCGAACTTTGATGGGTGGGTTTATGGGTGTATTTTGACCCGCTGGATCCAAAAATCCAACCTTTGTTACACGAAAATACACCTGGAATGAAGTTATTTCGCATGGTCCGAAAAAGAGATGATCGAAAATGTTTTTTTTCAGAATCAAAATCGGACTTTGATGGGTGAGTTTCTAGGTGTATTTCGACCCGCTGAATCCGAAAATCCAACCTCTGATGACCAAAAATATGCTTGGAAAAAAGTTATTTCGCATGGTACGAAAAAGAGATGATCGAAAATATCTGTCTCCAGAATCGGAATCGAACTTTGATGGGTGTGTTCATAGGTGTATTTTGACCCGCTGAATCCAAAAATCCAACCTTTGTTACACGAAAATACACCTGGAAAGAAGTTATTCCGCATGGTACGAAAAAGAGATGATCGAAAATATTTTTTCTCAGAATCGAAATCGGACTTTGATGGGTGAGTTTCTGGGTGTATTTCGACCGGGTGAATCCGAAAATCCAACCTTTGATGACCAAAAATATGCTTGGAAAGAAGTTATTTCGCATGGTACGAAAAAGAGATGATCGAAAATATCTGTCTTCAGAATCAAAATCGAACTTTGATGGGTGGGCTTATAGGTGTATTTTGACCCGCTGAATCCGAGAATCCGAGCCTTGATGACCAAAAATATGCTTGGAAAAAAGTTATTTCGCATGGTACGAAAAAGAGATGATCGAAAATATCTGTCTCCAGAATCGAAATCGAACTTTGATGGGTGGGTTTATGGGTGTATTTTGACCCGCTGGATCCAAAAATCCAACCTTTGTTACACGAAAATACACCTGGAAAGAAGTTATTCCGCATGGTACGAAAAAGAGATGATCGAAAATAGTTTTTTTCAGAATTGAAATCGGACTTTGATGGGTGAGTTTCTAGGTGTATTCCGACCCGCTGAATCCGAAAATCCAACCTCTGATGACCAAAAATATGCTTGGAAAAAAGTTATTCCGCATGGTACGAAAAAGAGATGATCGAAAATATTTTTTTTCAGAATCAAAATCGGACTTTGATGGGTGAGTTTCTAGGTGTATTCCGACCCGCTGAATCCGAAAATCCAACCTCTGATGACCAAAAATATGCTTGGAAAGAAGTTATTCCGCATGGTACGAAAAAGAGATGATCGAAAATATTTTTTTTCAGAATCGAAATTGGACTTTGATGGGTGAGTTTCTAGGTATATTTCGACCCGCTGAATCCGAAAATCCAACCTCTGATGACCAAAAATATGCTTGGAAAAAAGTTATTCCGCATGGTACGAAAAAGAGATGATCGAAAATATTTTTTTTCAGAATCAAAATCGGACTGTGATGGGTGAGTTTCTAGGTGTATTTCGACCCGCTGAATCCGAAAATCCAAACTTTGATGACCAAAAATATGCTTGGAAAAAAGTTATTTCGCATGGTACGAAAAAGAGATGATCGAAAATATCTGTCTCCAGAATCGAAATCGAACTTTGATGGGTGGGTTTATGGGTGTATTTTGACCCGCTGGATCCAAAAATCCAGCCTTTGTTACACGAAAATACACCTGGAATGAAGTTATTTCGCATGGTCCGAAAAAGAGATGATCGAAAATATTTTTTTTCAGAATCAAAATCGGACTTTAATGGGTGAGTTTCTAGGTGTATTCCGACCCGCTGAATCCGAAAATCCAAACTTTGATGACCATAAATATGCTTGGAAAAAAGTTATTCCGCATGGTACGAAAAAGAGATGATCGAAAATATCTGTCTCCAGAATCGAAATCGAACTTTGATGGATGGGTTCATAGGTGTATTTTGACCCGCTGAATCCGAAAATCCAAACTTTGATGACCAAAAATATGCTTGGAAAAAAGTTATTTCGCATGGTACGAAAAAGAGATGATCGAAAATATCTGTCTCCAGAATCGAAATCGAACTTTGATGGGTGGGTTCATAGGTTTATTTTGACCCGCTGAATCCAAAAATCCAACCTTTGTTACACGCAAATACACCTGGAAAGAAGTTATTCCGCATGGTACGAAAAAGAGATGATCGAAAATATTTTTTTTCAGAATCGAAATCGGACTTTGATGGGTGAGTTTCTAGGTGTATTTCGACCGGCTGAATCCGAAAATCCAACCGTTGATGACCAAAAATATGCTTGGAAAAAAGTTATTTCGCATGGTACGAAAAAGAGATGATCGAAAATATCTGTCTCCAGAATCAAAATCGAACTTTGATGGGTGGGTTTATAGGTGTATTTTGACCCGCTGAATCCGAGAATCCAAGCCTTGATGACCAAAAATATGCTTGGAAAAAAGTTATTTCGCATGGTACGAAAAAGAGATGATCGAAAATATCTGTCTCCAGAATCGAAATCGAACTTTGATGGGTGGGTTTATGGGTGTATTTTGACCCGCTGGATCCAAAAATCCAACCTTCGTTACACGAAAATACACCTGGAATGAAGTTATTTCGCATGGTCCGAAAAAGAGATGATCGAAAATATTTTTTTTCAGAATCAAAATCGGACTTTCATGGGTGAGTTTCTAGGTGTATTCCGACCCGCTGAATCCGAAAATCCAAACTTTGATGACCAAAAATATGCTTGGAAAAAAGTTATTCCGCATGGTACGAAAAAGAGATGATCGAAAATATCTGTCTCCAGAATCGAAATCGAACTTTGATGGGTGGGTTCATAGGTGTATTTTGACCCGCTGAATCCAAAAATCCAACCTTTGTTACACGAAAATACACCTGGAAAGAAGTTATTCCGCATGGTACGAAAAAGAGATGATCGAAAATAGTTTTTTTCAGAATTGAAATCGGACCTTGATGGGTGAGTTTCTAGGTGTATTCCGACCCGCTGAATCCGAAAATCCAACCTCTGATGACCAAAAATATGCTTGGAAAAAAGTTATTCCGCATGGTACGAAAAAGAGATGATCGAAAATATTTTTTTTCAGAATCAAAATCGGACTTTGATGGGTGAGTTTCTAGGTGTATTCCGACCAGCTGAATCCGAAAATCCAAACTTTGATGACCAAAAATATGCTTGGAAAAAAGTTATTTCGCATGGTACGAAAAAGAGATGATCGAAAATATCTGTCTCCAGAATCGAAATCGAACTTTGATGGGTGGGTTTATGGGTGTATTTTGACCCGCTGGATCCAAAAATCCAACCTTTGTTACACGAAAATACACCTGGAATGAAGTTATTTCGCATGGTCCGAAAAAGAAATGATCGAAAATATTTTTTTTCAGAATCAAAATCGGACTTTAATGGGTGAATGTCTAGGTGTATTCCGACCCGCTGAATCCGAAAATCCAAACTTTGATGACCAAAAATATGCTTGGAAAAAAGTTATTCCGCATGGTACGAAAAAGAGATGATCGGAAATATCTGTCTCCAGAATCGAAATCGAACTTTGATGGGTGGGTTCACAGGTGTATTTTGACCCGCTGAATCCAAAAATCCAACCTTTGTTACACGAAAATACACCTGGAAAGAAGTTATTCCGCATGGTACGAAAAAGAGATGATCGAAAATATTTTTTTTCAGAATCGAAATCGGACTTTGATGGGTGAGTTTCTAGGTGTATTTCAACCCGCTGAATCCGAAAATCCAACCTCTGATGACCAAAAATATGCTTGGAAAAAAGTTATTTCGCATGGTACGAAAAAGAGATGATCGAAAATATCTGTCTCCAGAATCGAAATCGAACTTTGATGGATGGGTTCATAGGTGTATTTTGACCCGCTGAATCCGAAAATCCAAACTTTGATGACCAAAAATATGCTTGGAAAAAAGTTATTTCGCATGGTACGAAAAAGAGATGATCGAAAATATCTGTCTCCAGAATCGAAATGGATATTTGATGGGTGGGTTTATAGGTGTATTTTGACCCGCTGAGTCCGAGAATCCAAGCTTTGATGACCAAAAATATGCTCGGAAAAAAGTTATTTCGCATGGTACGAAAAAGAGATGATCGGAAATATCTGTCTCCAGAATCGAAATCGAACTTTGATGGGTGGGTTCATAGGTGTATTTTGACCCGCTGAATCCAAAAATCCAACCTTTGTTACACGAAAATACACCTGGAAAGAAGTTATTCCGCATGGTACGAAAAAGAGATGATCGAAAATATTTTTTTTCAGAATCGAAATTGGACTTTGATGGGTGAGTTTCTAGGTGTATTTCGACCCGCTGAATCCGAAAATCCAACCTCTGATGACCAAAAATATGCTTGGAAAAAAGTTATTCCGCATGGTACGAAAAAGAGATGATCGAAAATATTTTTTTTCAGAATCAAAATCGGTCTTTGATGGGTGAGTTTCTAGGTGTATTTCGACCCGCTGAATCCGAAAATCCAAACTTTGATGACCAAAAATATGCTTGGAAAAAAGTTATTTCGCATGGTACGAAAAAGAGATGATCGAAAATATCTGTCTCCAGAATCGAAATCGAACTTTGATGGGTGGGTTTATGGGTGTATTTTGACCCGCTGGATCCAAAAATCCAACCTTTGTTACACGAAAATGCACCTGGAATGAAGTTATTTCGCATGGTCCGAAAAAGAGATGATCGAAAATATTTTTTTTCAGAATCAAAATCGGACTTTGATGGGTGAGTTTCTAGGTGGATTTCGACCCGCTGAATCCGAAAATCCAACCTCTGATGACCAAAAATATGCTTGGAAAGAAGTTATTCCGCATGGTACGAAAAAGAGATGATCGAAAATAGTTTTTTTCAGAATTGAAATCGGACTTTGATGGGTGAGTTTCTAGGTGTATTCCGACCCGCTGAATCCGAAAATCCAACCTCTGATGACCAAAAATATGCTTGGAAAGAAGTTATTCCGCATGGTACGAAAAAGAGATGATCGAAAATATCTGTCTCCAGAATCAAAATCGAACTTTGATGGGTGGGTTTATAGGTGTATTTTGACCCGCTGAATCCGAGAATCCAAGCCTTGATGACCAAAAATATGCTTGGAAAAAAGTTATTTCGCATGGTACGAAAAAGAGATGATCGAAAATATCTGTCTCCAGAATCGAAATCGAACTTTGATGGGTGGGTTTATGGGTGTATTTTGACCCGCTGGATCCAAAAATCCAACCTTTGTTACACGAAAATACACCTGGAATGAAGTTATTTCGCATGGTCCGAAAAAGAGATGATCGAAAATATTTTTTTTCAGAATCAAAATCGGACTTTAATGGGTGAGTTTCTAGGTGTATTCCGACCCGCTGAATCCGAAAATCCAAACTTTGATGACCAAAAATATGCTTGGAAAAAAGTTATTCCGCATGGTACGAAAAAGAGATGATCGAAAATATCTGTCTCCAGAATCGAAATCGAACTTTGATGGGTGGGTTCATAGGTGTATTTTGACCCGCTGAATCCAAAAATCCAACCTTTGTTACACGAAAATTCACCTGGAAAGAAGTTATTCCGCATGGTACGAAAAAGAGATGATCGAAAATAGTTTTTTTCAGAATTGAAATCGGACTTTGATGGGTGAGTTTCTAGGTGTATTCCGACCCGCTGAATCCGAAAATCCAACCTCTGATGACCAAAAATATGCTTGGAAAGAAGTTATTCCGCATGGTACGAAAAAGAGATGATCGAAAATATTTTTTTTCAGAATCGAAATTGGACTTTGATGGGTGAGTTTCTAGGTTTATTTCGACCCGCTGAATCCGAAAATCCAACCTCTGATGACCAAAAATATGCTTGGAAAAAAGTTATTCCGCATGGTACGAAAAAGAGATGATCGAAAATATTTTTTTTCAGAATCAAAATCGGACTTTGATGGGTGAGTTTCTAGGTGTATTTCGACCCGCTGAATCCGAAAATCCAAACTTTGATGACCAAAAATATGCTTGGAAAAAAGTTATTTCGCATGGTACGAAAAAGAGATGATCGAAAATATCTGTCTCCAGAATCGAAATCAAACTTTAATGGGTGGGTTTATGGGTGTATTTTGACCCGCTGGATCCAAAAATCCAACCATTGTTACACGAAAATACACCTGGAATGAAGTTATTCCGCATGGTCCGAAAAAGAGATGATCGAAAATATTTTTTTTCAGAATCAAAATCGGACTTTAATGGGTGAGTTTCTAGGTGTATTCCGACCCGCTGAATCCGAAAATCCAAACTTTGATGACCAAAAATATGCTTGGAAAAAAGTTATTCCGCATGGTACGAAAAAGAGATGATCGAAAATATCTGTCTCCAGAATCGAAATCGAACTTTGATGGATGGGTTCATAGGTGTATTTTGACCCGCTGAATCCGAAAATCCAAATTTTGATGACCAAAAATATGCTTGGAAAAAAGTTATTTCGCATGGTACGAAAAAGAGATGATCGAAAATATCTGTCTCCAGAATCGAAATCGAACTTTGATGGGTGGGTTCATAGGTGTATTTTGACCCGCTGAATCCAAAAATCCAACCTTTGTTACACGCAAATACACCTGGAAAGAAGTTATTCCGCATGGTACGAAAAAGAGATGATCGAAAATATTTTTTTTCAGAATCGAAATCGGACTTTGATGGGTGAGTTTCTAGGTGTATTTCGACCCGCTGAATCCGAAAATCCAACCTCTGATGACCAAAAATATGCTTGGAAAAAAGTTATTTCGCATGGTACGAAAAAGAGATGATCGGAAATATCTGTCTCCAGAATCGGAATCGAACTTTGATGGGTGTGTTCATAGGTGTATTTTGACCCGCTGAACCCAAAAATCCAACCTTTGTTACACGAAAATACACCTGGAAAGAAGTTATTCCGCATGGTACGAAAAAGAGATGATCGAAAATATTTTTTTTCAGAATCGAAATCGGACTTTGATGGGTGAGTTTCTAGGTGTATTTCGACCGGCTGAATCCGAAAATCCAACCTCTGATGACCAAAAATATGCTTGGAAAAAAGTTATTTCGCATGGTACGAAAAAGAGATGATCGAAAATATCTGTCTCCAGAATCGAAATCGAACTTTGATGGATGGGTTCATAGGTGTATTTTGACCCGCTGAATCCGAAAATCCAAACTTTGATGACCAAAAATATGCTTGGAAAAAAGTTATTTCGCATGGTACGAAAAAGAGATGATCGAAAATATCTGTCTCCAGAATCGAAATGGATATTTGATGGGTGGGTTTATAGGTGTATTTTGACCCGCTGAGTCCGAGAATCCAAGCTTTGATGACCAAAAATATGCTCGGAAAAAAGTTATTTCGCATGGTACGAAAAAGAGATGATCGGAAATATCTGTCTCCAGAATCGAAATCGAACTTTGATGGGTGGGTTCATAGGTGTATTTTGACCCGCTGAATCCAAAAATCCAACCTTTGTTACACGAAAATACACCTGGAAAGAAGTTATTCCGCATGGTACGAAAAAGAGATGATCGAAAATATTTTTTTTCAGAATCGAAATTGGACTTTGATGGGTGAGTTTCTAGGTGTATTTCGACCCGCTGAATCCGAAAATCCAACCTCTGATGACCAAAAATATGCTTGGAAAAAAGTTATTCCGCATGGTACGAAAAAGAGATGATCGAAAATTTTTTTTTTCAGAATCAAAATCGGTCTTTGATGGGTGAGTTTCTAGGTTTATTTCGACCCGCTGAATCCGAAAATCCAAACTTTGATGACCAAAAATATGCTTGGAAAAAAGTTATTTCGCATGGTACGAAAAAGAGATGATCGAAAATATCTGTCTCCAGAATCGAAATCGAACTTTGATGGGTGGGTTTATGGGTGTATTTTGACCCGCTGGATCCAAAAATCCAACCTTTGTTACACGAAAATACACCTGGAATGAAGTTATTTCGCATGGTCCGAAAAAGAGATGATCGAAAATATTTTTTTTCAGAATCAAAATCGGACTTTGATGGGTGAGTTTCTAGGTGGATTTCGACCCGCTGAATCCGAAAATCCAACCTCTGATGACCAAAAATATGCTTGGAAAGAAGTTATTCCGCATGGTACGAAAAAGAGATGATCGAAAATAGTTTTTTTCAGAATTGAAATCGGACTTTGATGGGTGAGTTTCTAGGTGTATTCCGACCCGCTGAATCCGAAAATCCAACCTCTGATGACCAAAAATATGCTTGGAAAGAAGTTATTCCGCATGGTACGAAAAAGAGATGATCGAAAATATCTGTCTCCAGAATCAAAATCGAACTTTGATGGGTGGGTTTATAGGTGTATTTTGACCCGCTGAATCCGAGAATCCAAGCCTTGATGACCAAAAATATGCTTGGAAAAAAGTTATTTCGCATGGTACGAAAAAGAGATGATCGAAAATATCTGTCTCCAGAATCGAAATCGAACTTTGATGGGTGGGTTTATGGGTGTATTTTGACCCGCTGGATCCAAAAATCCAACCTTTGTTACACGAAAATACACCTGGAATGAAGTTATTTCGCATGGTCCGAAAAAGAGATGATCGAAAATATTTTTTTTCAGAATCAAAATCGGACTTTAATGGGTGAGTTTCTAGGTGTATTCCGACCCGCTGAATCCGAAAATCCAAACTTTGATGACCAAAAATATGCTTGGAAAAAAGTTATTCCGCATGGTACGAAAAAGAGATGATCGAAAATATCTGTCTCCAGAATCGAAATCGAACTTTGATGGGTGGGTTCATAGGTGTATTTTGACCCGCTGAATCCAAAAATCCAACCTTTGTTACACGAAAATTCACCTGGAAAGAAGTTATTCCGCATGGTACGAAAAAGAGATGATCGAAAATAGTTTTTTTCAGAATTGAAATCGGACTTTGATGGGTGAGTTTCTAGGTGTATTCCGACCCGCTGAATCCGAAAATCCAACCTCTGATGACCAAAAATATGCTTGGAAAGAAGTTATTCCGCATGGTACGAAAAAGAGATGATCGAAAATATTTTTTTTCAGAATCGGAATTGGACTTTGATGGGTGAGTTTCTAGGTTTATTTCGACCCGCTGAATCCGAAAATCCAACCTCTGATGACCAAAAATATGCTTGGAAAAAAGTTATTCCGCATGGTACGAAAAAGAGATGATCGAAAATATTTTTTTTCAGAATCAAAATCGGACTTTGATGGGTGAGTTTCTAGGTGTATTTCGACCCGCTGAATCCGAAAATCCAAACTTTGATGACCAAAAATATGCTTGGAAAAAAGTTATTTCGCATGGTACGAAAAAGAGATGATCGAAAATATCTGTCTCCAGAATCGAAATCAAACTTTAATGGGTGGGTTTATGGGTGTATTTTGACCCGCTGGATCCAAAAATCCAACCATTGTTACACGAAAATACACCTGGAATGAAGTTATTCCGCATGGTCCGAAAAAGAGATGATCGAAAATATTTTTTTTCAGAATCAAAATCGGACTTTAATGTGTGAGTTTCTAGGTGTATTCCGACCCGCTGAATCCGAAAATCCAAACTTTGATGACCAAAAATATGCTTGGAAAAAAGTTATTCCGCATGGTACGAAAAAGAGATGATCGAAAATATCTGTCTCCAGAATCGAAATCGAACTTTGATGGATGGGTTCATAGGTGTATTTTGACCCGCTGAATCCGAAAATCCAAATTTTGATGACCAAAAATATGCTTGGAAAAAAGTTATTTCGCATGGTACGAAAAAGAGATGATCGAAAATATCTGTCTCCAGAATCGAAATCGAACTTTGATGGGTGGGTTCATAGGTGTATTTTGACCCGCTGAATCCAAAAATCCAACCTTTGTTACACGCAAATACACCTGGAAAGAAGTTATTCCGCATGGTACGAAGAAGAGATGATCGAAAATATTTTTTTTCAGAATCGAAATCGGACTTTGATGGGTGAGTTTCTAGGTGTATTTCGACCCGCTGAATCCGAAAATCCAACCTCTGATGACCAAAAATATGCTTGGAAAAAAGTTATTTCGCATGGTACGAAAAAGAGATGATCGGAAATATCTGTCTCCAGAATCGGAATCGAACTTTGATGGGTGTGTTCATAGGTGTATTTTGACCCGCTGAACCCAAAAATCCAACCTTTGTTACACGAAAATACACCTGGAAAGAAGTTATTCCGCATGGTACGAAAAAGAGATGATCGAAAATATTTTTTTTCAGAATCGAAATCGGACTTTGATGGGTGAGTTTCTAGGTGTATTTCGACCGGCTGAATCCGAAAATCCAACCTTTGATGACCAAAAATATGCTTGGAAAAAAGTTATTTCGCATGGTACGAAAAAGAGATGATCGAAAATATCTGTCTCCAGAATCAAAATCGAACTTTGATGGGTGGGTTTATAGGTGTATTTTGACCCGCTGAATCCGAGAATCCAAGCCTTGATGACCAAAAATATGCTTGGAAAAAAGTTATTTCGCATGGTACGAAAAAGAGATGATCGAAAATATCTGTCTCCAGAATCGAAATCGAACTTTGATGGGTGGGTTTATGGGTGTATTTTGACCCGCTGGATCCAAAAATCCAACCTTTGTTACACGAAAATACACCTGGAATGAAGTTATTTCGCATGGTCCGAAAAAGAGATGATCGAAAATATTTTTTTTCAGAATCAAAATCGGACTTTCATGGGTGAGTTTCTAGGTGTATTCCGACCCGCTGAATCCGAAAATCCAAACTTTGATGACCAAAAATATGCTTGGAAAAAAGTTATTCCGCATGGTACGAAAAAGAGATGATCGAAAATATCTGTCTCCAGAATCGAAATCGAACTTTGATGGGTGGGTTCATAGGTGTATTTTGACCCGCTGAATCCAAAAATCCAACCTTTGTTACACGAAAATACACCTGGAAAGAAGTTATTTCGCATGGTACGAAAAAGAGATGATCGAAAATATTTTTTTTCAGAATCGAAATTGGACTTTGATGGGTGAGTTTCTAGGTGTTTTTCGACCCGCTGAATCCGAAAATCCAACCTCTGATGACCAAAAATATGCTTGGAAAAAAGTTATTCCGCATGGTACGAAAAAGAGATGATCGAAAATATTTTTTTTCAGAATCAAAATCGGACTTTGATGGGTGAGTTTCTAGGTGTATTTCGACCCGCTGAATCCTAAAATCCAAACTTTGATGACCAAAAATATGCTTGGAAAAAAGTTATTTCGCATGATACGAAAAAGAGATGATCGAAAATATCTGTCTCCAGAATCGAAATCGAACTTTGATGGGTGGGTTTATGGGTGTATTTTGACCCGCTGGATCCAAAAATCCAACCTTTGTTACACGAAAATACACCTGGAATGAAGTTATTTCGCATGGTCCGAAAAAGAGATGATCGAAAATATTTTTTTTCAGAATCAAAATCGGACTTTGATGGGTGAGTTTCTATGTGTATTTCGACCCGCTGAATCCGAAAATCCAACCTCTGATGACCAAAAATATGCTTGGAAAAAAGTTATTTCGCATGGTACGAAAAAGAGATGATCGAAAATATCTGTCTCCAGAATCGGAATCGAACTTTGATGGGTGTGTTCATAGGTGTATTTTGACCCGCTGAATCCAAAAATCCAACCTTTGTTACACGAAAATACACCTGGAAAGAAGTTATTCCGCATGGTACGAAAAAGAGATGATCGAAAATATTTTTTCTCAGAATCGAAATCGGACTTTGATGGGTGAGTTTCTGGGTGTATTTCGACCGGGTGAATCCGAAAATCCAACCTTTGATGACCAAAAATATGCTTGGAAAGAAGTTATTTCGCATGGTACGAAAAAGAGATGATCGAAAATATCTGTCTCCAGAATCGAAATCGAACTTTGATGGATGGGTTCATAGGTGTATTTTGACCCGCTGAATCCGAAAATCCAAACTTTGATGACCAAAAATATGCTTGGAAAAAAGTTATTTCGCATGGTACGAAAAAGAGATGATCGAAAATATCTGTCTCCAGAATCGAAATGGATATTTGATGGGTGGGTTTATAGGTGTATTTTGACCCGCTGAGTCCGAGAATCCAAGCTTTGATGACCAAAAATATGCTCGGAAAAAAGTTATTTCGCATGGTACGAAAAAGAGATGATCGGAAATATCTGTCTCCAGAATCGAAATCGAACTTTGATGGGTGGGTTCATAGGTGTATTTTGACCCGCTGAATCCAAAAATCCAACCTTTGTTACACGAAAATACACCTGGAAAGAAGTTATTCCGCATGGTACGAAAAAGAGATGATCGAAAATATTTTTTTTCAGAATCGAAATTGGACTTTGATGGGTGAGTTTCTAGGTGTATTTCGACCCGCTGAATCCGAAAATCCAACCTCTGATGACCAAAAATATGCTTGGAAAAAAGTTATTCCGCATGGTACGAAAAAGAGATGATCGAAAATATTTTTTTTCAGAATCAAAATCGGTCTTTGATGGGTGAGTTTCTAGGTGTATTTCGACCCGCTGAATCCGAAAATCCAAACTTTGATGACCAAAAATATGCTTGGAAAAAAGTTATTTCGCATGGTACGAAAAAGAGATGATCGAAAATATCTGTCTCCAGAATCGAAATCGAACTTTGATGGGTGGGTTTATGGGTGTATTTTGACCCGCTGGATCCAAAAATCCAACCTTTGTTACACGAAAATACACCTGGAATGAAGTTATTTCGCATGGTCCGAAAAAGAGATGATCGAAAATATTTTTTTTCAGAATCAAAATCGGACTTTGATGGGTGAGTTTCTAGGTGGATTTCGACCCGCTGAATCCGAAAATCCAACCTCTGATGACCAAAAATATGCTTGGAAAGAATTTATTCCGCATGGTACGAAAAAGAGATGATCGAAAATAGTTTTTTTCAGAATTGAAATCGGACTTTGATGGGTGAGTTTCTAGGTGTATTCCGACCCGCTGAATCCGAAAATCCAACCTCTGATGACCAAAAATATGCTTGGAAAGAAGTTATTCCGCATGGTACGAAAAAGAGATGATCGAAAATATCTGTCTCCAGAATCAAAATCGAACTTTGATGGGTGGGTTTATAGGTGTATTTTGACCCGCTGAATCCGAGAATCCAAGCCTTGATGACCAAAAATATGCTTGGAAAAAAGTTATTTCGCATGGTACGAAAAAGAGATGATCGAAAATATCTGTCTCCAGAATCGAAATCGAACTTTGATGGGTGGGTTTATGGGTGTATTTTGACCCGCTGGATCCAAAAATCCAACCTTTGTTACACGAAAATACACCTGGAATGAAGTTATTTCGCATGGTCCGAAAAAGAGATGATCGAAAATATTTTTTTTCAGAATCAAAATCGGACTTTAATGGGTGAGTTTCTAGGTGTATTCCGACCCGCTGAATCCGAAAATCCAAACTTTGATGACCAAAAATATGCTTGGAAAAAAGTTATTCCGCATGGTACGAAAAAGAGATGATCGAAAATATCTGTCTCCAGAATCGAAATCGAACTTTGATGGGTGGGTTCATAGGTGTATTTTGACCCGCTGAATCCAAAAATCCAACCTTTGTTACACGAAAATTCACCTGGAAAGAAGTTATTCCGCATGGTACGAAAAAGAGATGATCGAAAATAGTTTTTTTCAGAATTGAAATCGGACTTTGATGGGTGAGTTTCTAGGTGTATTCCGACCCGCTGAATCCGAAAATCCAACCTCTGATGACCAAAAATATGCTTGGAAAGAAGTTATTCCGCATGGTACGAAAAAGAGATGATCGAAAATATTTTTTTTCAGAATCGAAATTGGACTTTGATGGGTGAGTTTCTAGGTTTATTTCGACCCGCTGAATCCGAAAATCCAACCTCTGATGACCAAAAATATGCTTGGAAAAAAGTTATTCCGCATGGTACGAAAAAGAGATGATCGAAAATATTTTTTTTCAGAATCAAAATCGGACTTTGATGGGTGAGTTTCTAGGTGTATTTCGACCCGCTGAATCCGAAAATCCAAACTTTGATGACCAAAAATATGCTTGGAAAAAAGTTATTCCGCATGGTACGAAAAAGAGATGATCGAAAATATCTGTCTCCAGAATCGAAATCAAACTTTAATGGGTGGGTTTATGGGTGTATTTTGACCCGCTGGATCCAAAAATCCAACCATTGTTACACGAAAATACACCTGGAATGAAGTTATTCCGCATGGTCCGAAAAAGAGATGATCGAAAATATTTTTTTTCAGAATCAAAATCGGACTTTAATGTGTGAGTTTCTAGGTGTATTCCGACCCGCTGAATCCGAAAATCCAAACTTTGATGACCAAAAATATGCTTGGAAAAAAGTTATTCCGCATGGTACGAAAAAGAGATGATCGAAAATATCTGTCTCCAGAATCGAAATCGAACTTTGATGGATGGGTTCATAGGTGTATTTTGACCCGCTGAATCCGAAAATCCAAATTTTGATGACCAAAAATATGCTTGGAAAAAAGTTATTTCGCATGGTACGAAAAAGAGATGATCGAAAATATCTGTCTCCAGAATCGAAATCGAACTTTGATGGGTGGGTTCATAGGTGTATTTTGACCCGCTGAATCCAAAAATCCAACCTTTGTTACACGCAAATACACCTGGAAAGAAGTTATTCCGCATAATACGAAAAAGAGATGATCGAAAATATTTTTTTTCAGAATCGAAATCGGACTTTGATGGGTGAGTTTCTAGGTGTATTTCGACCCGCTGAATCCGAAAATCCAACCTCTGATGACCAAAAATATGCTTGGAAAAAAGTTATTTCGCATGGTACGAAAAAGAGATGATCGGAAATATCTGTCTCCAGAATCGGAATCGAACTTTGATGGGTGTGTTCATAGGTGTATTTTGACCCGCTGAACCCAAAAATCCAACCTTTGTTACACGAAAATACACCTGGAAAGAAGTTATTCCGCATGGTACGAAAAAGAGATGATCGAAAATATTTTTTTTCAGAATCGAAATCGGACTTTGATGGGTGAGTTTCTAGGTGTATTTCGACCGGCTGAATCCGAAAATCCAACCTTTGATGACCAAAAATATGCTTGGAAAAAAGTTATTTCGCATGGTACGAAAAAGAGATGATCGAAAATATCTGTCTCCAGAATCAAAATCGAACTTTGATGGGTGGGTTTATAGGTGTATTTTGACCCGCTGAATCCGAGAATCCAAGCCTTGATGACCAAAAATATGCTTGGAAAAAAGTTATTTCGCATGGTACGAAAAAGAGATGATCGAAAATATCTGTCTCCAGAATCGAAATCGAACTTTGATGGGTGGGTTTATGGGTGTATTTTGACCCGCTGGATCCAAAAATCCAACCTTTGTTACACGAAAATACACCTGGAATGAAGTTATTTCGCATGGTCCGAAAAAGAGATGATCGAAAATATTTTTTTTCAGAATCAAAATCGGACTTTCATGGGTGAGTTTCTAGGTGTATTCCGACCCGCTGAATCCGAAAATCCAAACTTTGATGACCAAAAATATGCTTGGAAAAAAGTTATTCCGCATGGTACGAAAAAGAGATGATCGAAAATATCTGTCTCCAGAATCGAAATCGAACTTTGATGGGTGGGTTCATAGGTGTATTTTGACCCGCTGAATCCAAAAATCCAACCTTTGTTACACGAAAATACACCTGGAAAGAAGTTATTCCGCATGGTACGAAAAAGAGATGATCGAAAATAGTTTTTTTCAGAATTGAAATCGGACTTTGATGGGTGAGTTTCTAGGTGTATTCCGACCCGCTGAATCCGAAAATCCAACCTCTGATGACCAAAAATATGCTTGGAAAAAAGTTATTCCGCATGGTACGAAAAAGAGATGATCGAAAATATTTTTTTTCAGAATCAAAATCGGACTTTGATGGGTGAGTTTCTAGGTGTATTCCGACCCGCTGAATCCGAAAATCCAAACTTTGATGACCAAAAATATGCTTGGAAAAAAGTTATTCCGCATGGTACGAAAAAGAGATGATCGGAAATATCTGTCTCCAGAATCGAAATCGAACTTTGATGGGTGGGTTCACAGGTGTATGTTGACCCGCTGAATCCAAAAATCCAACCTTTGTTACACGAAAATACACCTGGAAAGAAGTTATTCCGCATGGTACGAAAAAGAGATGATCGAAAATATTTTTTTTCAGAATCGAAATCGGACTTTGATGGGTGAGTTTCTAGGTGTATTTCAACCCGATGAATCCGAAAATCCAACCTCTGATGACCAAAAATATGCTTGGAAAAAAGTTATTTCGCATGGTACGAAAAAGAGATGATCGAAAATATCTGTCTCCAGAATCGAAATCGAACTTTGATGGATGGGTTCATAGGTGTATTTTGACCCGCTGAATCCGAAAATCCAAACTTTGATGACCAAAAATATGCTTGGAAAAAAGTTATTTCGCATGGTACGAAAAAGAGATGATCGAAAATATCTGTCTCCAGAATCGAAATGGATATTTGATGGGTGGGTTTATAGGTGTATTTTGACCCGCTGAATCCGAGAATCCAAGCTTTGATGACCAAAAATATGCTCGGAAAAAAGTTATTTCGCATGGTACGAAAAAGAGATGATCGGAAATATCTGTCTCCAGAATCGAAATCGAACTTTGATGGGTGGGTTCATAGGTGTATTTTGACCCGCTGAATCCAAAAATCCAACCTTTGTTACACGAAAATACACCTGGAAAGAAGTTATTTCGCATGGTCCGAAAAAGAGATGATCGAAAATATTTTTTTTCAGAATCAAAATCGGACTTTGATGGGTGAGTTTCTATGTGTATTTCGACCCGCTGAATCCGAAAATCCAACCTCTGATGACCAAAAATATGCTTGGAAAAAAGTTATTTCGCATGGTACGAAAAAGAGATGATCGAAAATATCTGTCTCCAGAATCGGAATCGAACTTTGATGGGTGTGTTCATAGGTGTATTTTGACCCGCTGAATCCAAAAATCCAACCTTTGTTACACGAAAATACACCTGGAAAGAAGTTATTCCGCATGGTACGAAAAAGAGATGATCGAAAATATTTTTTCTCAGAATCGAAATCGGACTTTGATGGGTGAGTTTCTGGGTGTATTTCGACCGGGTGAATCCGAAAATCCAACCTTTGATGACCAAAAATATGCTTGGAAAGAAGTTATTTCGCATGGTACGAAAAAGAGATGATCGAAAATATCTGTCTCCAGAATCGAAATCGAACTTTGATGGATGGGTTCATAGGTGTATTTTGACCCGCTGAATCCGAAAATCCAAACTTTGATGACCAAAAATATGCTTGGAAAAAAGTTATTTCGCATGGTACGAAAAAGAGATGATCGAAAATATCTGTCTCCAGAATCGAAATGGATATTTGATGGGTGGGTTTATAGGTGTATTTTGACCCGCTGAGTCCGAGAATCCAAGCTTTGATGACCAAAAATATGCTCGGAAAAAAGTTATTTCGCATGGTACGAAAAAGAGATGATCGGAAATATCTGTCTCCAGAATCGAAATCGAACTTTGATGGGTGGGTTCATAGGTGTATTTTGACCCGCTGAATCCAAAAATCCAACCTTTGTTACACGAAAATACACCTGGAAAGAAGTTATTCCGCATGGTACGAAAAAGAGATGATCGAAAATATTTTTTTTCAGAATCGAAATTGGACTTTGATGGGTGAGTTTCTAGGTGTATTTCGACCCGCTGAATCCGAAAATCCAACCTCTGATGACCAAAAATATGCTTGGAAAAAAGTTATTCCGCATGGTACGAAAAAGAGATGATCGAAAATATTTTTTTTCAGAATCAAAATCGGTCTTTGATGGGTGAGTTTCTAGGTGTATTTCGACCCGCTGAATCCGAAAATCCAAACTTTGATGACCAAAAATATGCTTGGAAAAAAGTTATTTCGCATGGTACGAAAAAGAGATGATCGAAAATATCTGTCTCCAGAATCGAAATCGAACTTTGATGGGTGGGTTTATGGGTGTATTTTGACCCGCTGGATCCAAAAATCCAACCTTTGTTACACGAAAATACACCTGGAATGAAGTTATTTCGCATGGTCCGAAAAAGAGATGATCGAAAATATTTTTTTTCAGAATCAAAATCGGACTTTGATGGGTGAGTTTCTAGGTGGATTTCGACCCGCTGAATCCGAAAATCCAACCTCTGATGACCAAAAATATGCTTGGAAAGAATTTATTCCGCATGGTACGAAAAAGAGATGATCGAAAATAGTTTTTTTCAGAATTGAAATCGGACTTTGATGGGTGAGTTTCTAGGTGTATTCCGACCCGCTGAATCCGAAAATCCAACCTCTGATGACCAAAAATATGCTTGGAAAGAAGTTATTCCGCATGGTACGAAAAAGAGATGATCGAAAATATCTGTCTCCAGAATCAAAATCGAACTTTGATGGGTGGGTTTATAGGTGTATTTTGACCCGCTGAATCCGAGAATCCAAGCCTTGATGACCAAAAATATGCTTGGAAAAAAGTTATTTCGCATGGTACGAAAAAGAGATGATCGAAAATATCTGTCTCCAGAATCGAAATCGAACTTTGATGGGTGGGTTTATGGGTGTATTTTGACCCGCTGGATCCAAAAATCCAACCTTTGTTACACGAAAATACACCTGGAATGAAGTTATTTCGCATGGTCCGAAAAAGAGATGATCGAAAATATTTTTTTTCAGAATCAAAATCGGACTTTAATGGGTGAGTTTCTAGGTGTATTCCGACCCGCTGAATCCGAAAATCCAAACTTTGATGACCAAAAATATGCTTGGAAAAAAGTTATTCCGCATGGTACGAAAAAGAGATGATCGAAAATATCTGTCTCCAGAATCGAAATCGAACTTTGATGGGTGGGTTCATAGGTGTATTTTGACCCGCTGAATCCAAAAATCCAACCTTTGTTACACGAAAATTCACCTGGAAAGAAGTTATTCCGCATGGTACGAAAAAGAGATGATCGAAAATAGTTTTTTTCAGAATTGAAATCGGACTTTGATGGCTGAGTTTCTAGGTGTATTCCGACCCGCTGAATCCGAAAATCCAACCTCTGATGACCAAAAATATGCTTGGAAAGAAGTTATTCCGCATGGTACGAAAAAGAGATGATCGAAAATATTTTTTTTCAGAATCGAAATTGGACTTTGATGGGTGAGTTTCTAGGTTTATTTCGACCCGCTGAATCCGAAAATCCAACCTCTGATGACCAAAAATATGCTTGGAAAAAAGTTATTCCGCATGGTACGAAAAAGAGATGATCGAAAATATTTTTTTTCAGAATCAAAATCGGACTTTGATGGGTGAGTTTCTAGGTGTATTTCGACCCGCTGAATCCGAAAATCCAAACTTTGATGACCAAAAATATGCTTGGAAAAAAGTTATTCCGCATGGTACGAAAAAGAGATGATCGAAAATATCTGTCTCCAGAATCGAAATCAAACTTTAATGGGTGGGTTTATGGGTGTATTTTGACCCGCTGGATCCAAAAATCCAACCATTGTTACACGAAAATACACCTGGAATGAAGTTATTCCGCATGGTCCGAAAAAGAGATGATCGAAAATATTTTTTTTCAGAATCAAAATCGGACTTTAATGTGTGAGTTTCTAGGTGTATTCCGACCCGCTGAATCCGAAAATCCAAACTTTGATGACCAAAAATATGCTTGGAAAAAAGTTATTCCGCATGGTACGAAAAAGAGATGATCGAAAATATCTGTCTCCAGAATCGAAATCGAACTTTGATGGATGGGTTCATAGGTGTATTTTGACCCGCTGAATCCGAAAATCCAAATTTTGATGACCAAAAATATGCTTGGAAAAAAGTTATTTCGCATGGTACGAAAAAGAGATGATCGAAAATATCTGTCTCCAGAATCGAAATCGAACTTTGATGGGTGGGTTCATAGGTGTATTTTGACCCGCTGAATCCAAAAATCCAACCTTTGTTACACGCAAATACACCTGGAAAGAAGTTATTCCGCATAATACGAAAAAGAGATGATCGAAAATATTTTTTTTCAGAATCGAAATCGGACTTTGATGGGTGAGTTTCTAGGTGTATTTCGACCCGCTGAATCCGAAAATCCAACCTCTGATGACCAAAAATATGCTTGGAAAAAAGTTATTTCGCATGGTACGAAAAAGAGATGATCGGAAATATCTGTCTCCAGAATCGGAATCGAACTTTGATGGGTGTGTTCATAGGTGTATTTTGACCCGCTGAACCCAAAAATCCAACCTTTGTTGCACGAAAATACACCTGGAAAGAAGTTATTCCGCATGGTACGAAAAAGAGATGATCGAAAATATTTTTTTTCAGAATCGAAATCGGACTTTGATGGGTGAGTTTCTAGGTGTATTTCGACCGGCTGAATCCGAAAATCCAACCTTTGATGACCAAAAATATGCTTGGAAAAAAGTTATTTCGCATGGTACGAAAAAGAGATGATCGAAAATATCTGTCTCCAGAATCAAAATCGAACTTTGATGGGTGGGTTTATAGGTGTATTTTGACCCGCTGAATCCGAGAATCCAAGCCTTGATGACCAAAAATATGCTTGGAAAAAAGTTATTTCGCATGGTACGAAAAAGAGATGATCGAAAATATCTGTCTCCAGAATCGAAATCGAACTTTGATGGGTGGGTTTATGGGTGTATTTTGACCCGCTGGATCCAAAAATCCAACCTTTGTTACACGAAAATACACCTGGAATGAAGTTATTTCGCATGGTCCGAAAAAGAGATGATCGAAAATATTTTTTTTCAGAATCAAAATCGGACTTTCATGGGTGAGTTTCTAGGTGTATTCCGACCCGCTGAATCCGAAAATCCAAACTTTGATGACCAAAAATATGCTTGGAAAAAAGTTATTCCGCATGGTACGAAAAAGAGATGATCGAAAATATCTGTCTCCAGAATCGAAATCGAACTTTGATGGGTGGGTTCATAGGTGTATTTTGACCCGCTGAATCCAAAAATCCAACCTTTGTTACACGAAAATACACCTGGAAAGAAGTTATTCCGCATGGTACGAAAAAGAGATGATCGAAAATAGTTTTTTTCAGAATTGAAATCGGACTTTGATGGGTGAGTTTCTAGGTGTATTCCGACCCGCTGAATCCGAAAATCCAACCTCTGATGACCAAAAATATGCTTGGAAAAAAGTTATTCCGCATGGTACGAAAAAGAGATGATCGAAAATATTTTTTTTCAGAATCAAAATCGGACTTTGATGGGTGAGTTTCTAGGTGTATTCCGACCCGCTGAATCCGAAAATCCAAACTTTGATGACCAAAAATATGCTTGGAAAAAAGTTATTTCGCATGGTACGAAAAAGAGATGATCGAAAATATCTGTCTCCAGAATCGAAATCGAACTTTGATGGGTGGGTTTATGGGTGTATTTTGACCCGCTGGATCCAAAAATCCAACCTTTGTTACACGAAAATACACCTGGAATGAAGTTATTTCGCATGGTCCGAAAAAGAGATGATCGAAAATATTTTTTTTCAGAATCAAAATCGGACTTTAATGGGTGAATTTCTAGGTGTATTCCGACCCGCTGAATCCGAAAATCCAAACTTTGATGACCAAAAATATGCTTGGAAAAAAGTTATTCCGCATGGTACGAAAAAGAGATGATCGGAAATATCTGTCTCCAGAATCGAAATCGAACTTTGATGGGTGGGTTCACAGGTGTATGTTGACCCGCTGAATCCAAAAATCCAACCTTTGTTACACGAAAATACACCTGGAAAGAAGTTATTCCGCATGGTACGAAAAAGAGATGATCGAAAATATTTTTTTTCAGAATCGAAATCGGACTTTGATGGGTGAGTTTCTAGGTGTATTTCAACCCGATGAATCCGAAAATCCAACCTCTGATGACCAAAAATATGCTTGGAAAAAAGTTATTTCGCATGGTACGAAAAAGAGATGATCGAAAATATCTGTCTCCAGAATCGAAATCGAACTTTGATGGATGGGTTCATAGGTGTTTTTTGACCCGCTGAATCCGAAAATCCAAACTTTGATGACCAAAAATATGCTTGGAAAAAAGTTATTTCGCATGGTACGAAAAAGAGATGATCGAAAATATCTGTCTCCAGAATCGAAATGGATATTTGATGGGTGGGTTTATAGGTGTATTTTGACCCGCTGAATCCGAGAATCCAAGCTTTGATGACCAAAAATATGCTCGGAAAAAAGTTATTTCGCATGGTACGAAAAAGAGATGATCGGAAATATCTGTCTCCAGAATCGAAATCGAACTTTGATGGGTGGGTTCATAGGTGTATTTTGACCCGCTGAATCCAAAAATCCAACCTTTGTTACACGAAAATACACCTGGAAAGAAGTTATTTCGCATGGTACGAAAAAGAGATGATCGAAAATATTTTTTTTCAGAATCGAAATTGGACTTTGATGGGTGAGTTTCTAGGTGTTTTTCGACCCGCTGAATCCGAAAATCCAACCTCTGATGACCAAAAATATGCTTGGAAAAAAGTTATTCCGCATGGTACGAAAAAGAGATGATCGAAAATATTTTTTTTCAGAATCAAAATCGGACTTTGATGGGTGAGTTTCTAGGTGTATTTCGACCCGCTGAATCCGAAAATCCAAACTTTGATGACCAAAAATATGATTGGAAAAAAGTTATTTCGCATGATACGAAAAAGAGATGATCGAAAATATCTGTCTCCAGAATCGAAATCGAACTTTGATGGGTGGGTTTATGGGTGTATTTTGACCCGCTGGATCCAAAAATCCAACCTTTGTTACACGAAAATACACCTGGAATGAAGTTATTTCGCATGGTCCGAAAAAGAGATGATCGAAAATATTTTTTTTCAGAATCAAAATCGGACTTTGATGGGTGAGTTTCTAGGTGTATTTCGACCCGCTGAATCCGAAAATCCAACCTCTGATGACCAAAAATATGCTTGGAAAAAAGTTATTTCGCATGGTACGAAAAAGAGATGATCGAAAATATCTGTCTCCAGAATCGGAATCGAACTTTGATGGGTGTGTTCATAGGTGTATTTTGACCCGCTGAATCCAAAAATCCAACCTTTGTTACACGAAAATACACCTGGAAAGAAGTTATTCCGCATGGTACGAAAAAGAGATGATCGAAAATATTTTTTCTCAGAATCGAAATCGGACTTTGATGGGTGAGTTTCTGGGTGTATTTCGACCGGGTGAATCCGAAAATCCAACCTTTGATGACCAAAAATATGCTTGGAAAGAAGTTATTTCGCATGGTACGAAAAAGAGATGATCGAAAATATCTGTCTCCAGAATCAAAATCGAACTTTGATGGGTGGGTTTATAGGTGTATTTTGACCCGCTGAATCCGAGAATCCAAGCCTTGATGACCAAAAATATGCTTGGAAAAAAGTTATTTCGCATGGTACGAAAAAGAGATGATCGAAAATATCTGTCTCCAGAATCGAAATCGAACTTTGATGGGTGGGTTTATGGGTGTATTTTGACCCGCTGGATCCAAAAATCCAACCTTTGTTACACGAAAATACACCTGGAATGAAGTTATTTCGCATGGTCCGAAAAAGAGATGATCGAAAATATTTTTTTTCAGAATCAAAATCGGACTTTAATGGGTGAGTTTCTAGGTGTATTCCGACCCGCTGAATCCGAAAATCCAAACTTTGATGACCAAAAATATGCTTGGAAAAAAGTTATTCCGCATGGTACGAAAAAGAGATGATCGAAAATATCTGTCTCCAGAATCGAAATCGAACTTTGATGGGTGGGTTCATAGGTGTATTTTGACCCGCTGAATCCAAAAATCCAACCTTTGTTACACGAAAATTCACCTGGAAAGAAGTTATTCCGCATGGTACGAAAAAGAGATGATCGAAAATAGTTTTTTTCAGAATTGAAATCGGACTTTGATGGGTGAGTTTCTAGGTGTATTCCGACCCGCTGAATCCGAAAATCCAACCTCTGATGACCAAAAATATGCTTGGAAAGAAGTTATTCCGCATGGTACGAAAAAGAGATGATCGAAAATATTTTTTTTCAGAATCGAAATTGGACTTTGATGGGTGAGTTTCTAGGTTTATTTCGACCCGCTGAATCCGAAAATCCAACCTCTGATGACCAAAAATATGCTTGGAAAAAAGTTATTCCGCATGGTACGAAAAAGAGATGATCGAAAATATTTTTTTTCAGAATCAAAATCGGACTTTGATGGGTGAGTTTCTAGGTGTATTTCGACCCGCTGAATCCGAAAATCCAAACTTTGATGACCAAAAATATGCTTGGAAAAAAGTTATTTCGCATGGTACGAAAAAGAGATGATCGAAAATATCTGTCTCCAGAATCGAAATCAAACTTTAATGGGTGGGTTTATGGGTGTATTTTGACCCGCTGGATCCAAAAATCCAACCATTGTTACACGAAAATACACCTGGAATGAAGTTATTCCGCATGGTCCGAAAAAGAGATGATCGAAAATATTTTTTTTCAGAATCAAAATCGGACTTTAATGTGTGAGTTTCTAGGTGTATTCCGACCCGCTGAATCCGAAAATCCAAACTTTGATGACCAAAAATATGCTTGGAAAAAAGTTATTCCGCATGGTACGAAAAAGAGATGATCGAAAATATCTGTCTCCAGAATCGAAATCGAACTTTGATGGATGGGTTCATAGGTGTATTTTGACCCGCTGAATCCGAAAATCCAAATTTTGATGACCAAAAATATGCTTGGAAAAAAGTTATTTCGCATGGTACGAAAAAGAGATGATCGAAAATATCTGTCTCCAGAATCGAAATCGAACTTTGATGGGTGGGTTCATAGGTGTATTTTGACCCGCTGAATCCAAAAATCCAACCTTTGTTACACGCAAATACACCTGGAAAGAAGTTATTCCGCATAATACGAAAAAGAGATGATCGAAAATATTTTTTTTCAGAATCGAAATCGGACTTTGATGGGTGAGTTTCTAGGTGTATTTCGACCCGCTGAATCCGAAAATCCAACCTCTGATGACCAAAAATATGCTTGGAAAAAAGTTATTTCGCATGGTACGAAAAAGAGATGATCGGAAATATCTGTCTCCAGAATCGGAATCGAACTTTGATGGGTGTGTTCATAGGTGTATTTTGACCCGCTGAACCCAAAAATCCAACCTTTGTTACACGAAAATACACCTGGAAAGAAGTTATTCCGCATGGTACGAAAAAGAGATGATCGAAAATATTTTTTTTCAGAATCGAAATCGGACTTTGATGGGTGAGTTTCTAGGTGTATTTCGACCGGCTGAATCCGAAAATCCAACCTTTGATGACCAAAAATATGCTTGGAAAAAAGTTATTTCGCATGGTACGAAAAAGAGATGATCGAAAATATCTGTCTCCAGAATCAAAATCGAACTTTGATGGGTGGGTTTATAGGTGTATTTTGACCCGCTGAATCCGAGAATCCAAGCCTTGATGACCAAAAATATGCTTGGAAAAAAGTTATTTCGCATGGTACGAAAAAGAGATGATCGAAAATATCTGTCTCCAGAATCGAAATCGAACTTTGATGGGTGGGTTTATGGGTGTATTTTGACCCGCTGGATCCAAAAATCCAACCTTTGTTACACGAAAATACACCTGGAATGAAGTTATTTCGCATGGTCCGAAAAAGAGATGATCGAAAATATTTTTTTTCAGAATCAAAATCGGACTTTCATGGGTGAGTTTCTAGGTGTATTCCGACCCGCTGAATCCGAAAATCCAAACTTTGATGACCAAAAATATGCTTGGAAAAAAGTTATTCCGCATGGTACGAAAAAGAGATGATCGAAAATATCTGTCTCCAGAATCGAAATCGAACTTTGATGGGTGGGTTCATAGGTGTATTTTGACCCGCTGAATCCAAAAATCCAACCTTTGTTACACGAAAATACACCTGGAAAGAAGTTATTCCGCATGGTACGAAAAAGAGATGATCGAAAATAGTTTTTTTCAGAATTGAAATCGGACTTTGATGGGTGAGTTTCTAGGTGTATTCCGACCCGCTGAATCCGAAAATCCAACCTCTGATGACCAAAAATATGCTTGGAAAAAAGTTATTCCGCATGGTACGAAAAAGAGATGATCGAAAATATTTTTTTTCAGAATCAAAATCGGACTTTGATGGGTGAGTTTCTAGGTGTATTCCGACCCGCTGAATCCGAAAATCCAAACTTTGATGACCAAAAATATGCTTGGAAAAAAGTTATTTCGCATGGTACGAAAAAGAGATGATCGAAAATATCTGTCTCCAGAATCGAAATCGAACTTTGATGGGTGGGTTTATGGGTGTATTTTGACCCGCTGGATCCAAAAATCCAACCTTTGTTACACGAAAATACACCTGGAATGAAGTTATTTCGCATGGTCCGAAAAAGAGATGATCGAAAATATTTTTTTTCAGAATCAAAATCGGACTTTAATGGGTGAATTTCTAGGTGTATTCCGACCCGCTGAATCCGAAAATCCAAACTTTGATGACCAAAAATATGCTTGGAAAAAAGTTATTCCGCATGGTACGAAAAAGAGATGATCGGAAATATCTGTCTCCAGAATCGAAATCGAACTTTGATGGGTGGGTTCACAGGTGTATGTTGACCCGCTGAATCCAAAAATCCAACCTTTGTTACACGAAAATACACCTGGAAAGAAGTTATTCCGCATGGTACGAAAAAGAGATGATCGAAAATATTTTTTTTCAGAATCGAAATCGGACTTTGATGGGTGAGTTTCTAGGTGTATTTCAACCCGATGAATCCGAAAATCCAACCTCTGATGACCAAAAATATGCTTGGAAAAAAGTTATTTCGCATGGTACGAAAAAGAGATGATCGAAAATATCTGTCTCCAGAATCGAAATCGAACTTTGATGGATGGGTTCATAGGTGTATTTTGACCCGCTGAATCCGAAAATCCAAACTTTGATGACCAAAAATATGCTTGGAAAAAAGTTATTTCGCATGGTACGAAAAAGAGATGATCGAAAATATCTGTCTCCAGAATCGAAATGGATATTTGATGGGTGGGTTTATAGGTGTATTTTGACCCGCTGAATCCGAGAATCCAAGCTTTGATGACCAAAAATATGCTCGGAAAAAAGTTATTTCGCATGGTACGAAAAAGAGATGATCGGAAATATCTGTCTCCAGAATCGAAATCGAACTTTGATGGGTGGGTTCATAGGTGTATTTTGACCCGCTGAATCCAAAAATCCAACCTTTGTTACACGAAAATACACCTGGAAAGAAGTTATTTCGCATGGTACGAAAAAGAGATGATCGAAAATATTTTTTTTCAGAATCGAAATTGGACTTTGATGGGTGAGTTTCTAGGTGTTTTTCGACCCGCTGAATCCGAAAATCCAACCTCTGATGACCAAAAATATGCTTGGAAAAAAGTTATTCCGCATGGTACGAAAAAGAGATGATCGAAAATATTTTTTTTCAGAATCAAAATCGGACTTTGATGGGTGAGTTTCTAGGTGTATTTCGACCCGCTGAATCCGAAAATCCAAACTTTGATGACCAAAAATATGATTGGAAAAAAGTTATTTCGCATGATACGAAAAAGAGATGATCGAAAATATCTGTCTCCAGAATCGAAATCGAACTTTGATGGGTGGGTTTATGGGTGTATTTTGACCCGCTGGATCCAAAAATCCAACCTTTGTTACACGAAAATACACCTGGAATGAAGTTATTTCGCATGGTCCGAAAAAGAGATGATCGAAAATATTTTTTTTCAGAATCAAAATCGGACTTTGATGGGTGAGTTTCTAGGTGTATTTCGACCCGCTGAATCCGAAAATCCAACCTCTGATGACCAAAAATATGCTTGGAAAAAAGTTATTTCGCATGGTACGAAAAAGAGATGATCGAAAATATCTGTCTCCAGAATCGGAATCGAACTTTGATGGGTGTGTTCATAGGTGTATTTTGACCCGCTGAATCCAAAAATCCAACCTTTGTTACACGAAAATACACCTGGAAAGAAGTTATTCCGCATGGTACGAAAAAGAGATGATCGAAAATATTTTTTCTCAGAATCGAAATCGGACTTTGATGGGTGAGTTTCTGGGTGTATTTCGACCGGGTGAATCCGAAAATCCAACCTTTGATGACCAAAAATATGCTTGGAAAGAAGTTATTTCGCATGGTACGAAAAAGAGATGATCGAAAATATCTGTCTTCAGAATCAAAATCGAACTTTGATGGGTGGGTTTATAGGTGTATTTTGACCCGCTGAATCCGAGAATCCGAGCCTTGATGACCAAAAATATGCTTGGAAAAAAGTTATTTCGCATGGTACGAAAAAGAGATGATCGAAAATATCTGTCTCCAGAATCGAAATCGAACTTTGATGGGTGGGTTTATGGGTGTATTTTGACCCGCTGGATCCAAAAATCCAACCTTTGTTACACGAAAATACACCTGGAATGAAGTTATTTCGCATGGTACGAAAAAGAGATGATCGAAAATATTTTTTTTCCAGAATCAAAATCGGACTTTGATGGGTGAGTTTCTAGGTGTATTTCGACCCGCTGAATCCGAAAATCCAAACTTTGATGACCAAAAATATGCTTGGAAAAAAGTTATTTCGCATGATACGAAAAAGAGATGATCGAAAATATCTGTCTCCAGAATCGAAATCGAACTTTGATGGGTGGGTTTATGGGTGTATTTTGACCCGCTGGATCCAAAAATCCAACCTTTGTTACACGAAAATACACCTGGAATGAAGTTATTTCGCATGGTCCGAAAAAGAGATGATCGAAAATATTTTTTTTCAGAATCAAAATCGGACTTTGATGGGTGAGTTTCTAGGTGTATTTCGACCCGCTGAATCCGAAAATCCAACCTCTGATGACCAAAAATATGCTTGGAAAAAAGTTATTTCGCATGGTACGAAAAAGAGATGATCGAAAATATCTGTCTCCAGAATCGGAATCGAACTTTGATGGGTGTGTTCATAGGGGTATTTTGACCCGCTGAATCCAAAAATCCAACCTTTGTTACACGAAAATACACCTGGAAAGAAGTTATTCCGCATGGTACGAAAAAGAGATGATCGAAAATATTTTTTCTCAGAATCGAAATCGGACTTCGATGGGTGAGTTTCTGGGTGTATTTCGACCGGGTGAATCCGAAAATCCAACCTTTGATGACCAAAAATATGCTTGGAAAGAAGTTATTTCGCATGGTACGAAAAAGAGATGATCGAAAATATCTGTCTTCAGAATCAAAATCGAACTTTGATGGGTGGGTTTATAGGTGTATTTTGACCCGCTGAATCCGAGAATCCGAGCCTTGATGACCAAAAATATGCTTGGAAAAAAGTTATTTCGCATGGTACGAAAAAGAGATGATCGAAAATATCTGTCTCCAGAATCGAAATCGAACTTTGATGGGTGGGTTTATGGGTGTATTTTGACCCGCTGGATCCAAAAATCCAACCTTTGTTACACGAAAATACACCTGGAATGAAGTTATTTCGCATGGTCCGAAAAAGAGATGATCGAAAATATTTTTTTTCAGAATCAAAATCGGACTTTAATGGGTGAGTTTCTAGGTGTATTCCGACCCGCTGAATCCGAAAATCCAAACTTTGATGACCAAAAATATGCTTGGAAAAAAGTTATTCCGCATGGTACGAAAAAGAGATGATCGAAAATATCTGTCTCCAGAATCGAAATCGAACTTTGATGGGTGGGTTCATAGGTGTATTTTGACCCGCTGAATCCAAAAATCCAACCTTTGTTACACGAAAATACACCTGGAAAGAAGTTATTCCGCATGGTACGAAAAAGAGATGATCGAAAATAGTTTTTTTCAGAATTGAAATCGGACTTTGATGGGTGAGTTTCTAGGTGTATTCCGACCCGCTGAATCCGAAAATCCAACCTCTGATGACCAAAAATATGCTTGGAAAGAAGTTATTCCGCATGGTACGAAAAAGAGATGATCGAAAATATTTTTTTTCAGAATCGAAATTGGACTTTGATGGGTGAGTTTCTAGGTGTATTTCGACCCGCTGAATCCGAAAATCCAACCTCTGATGACCAAAAATATGCTTGGAAAAAAGTTATTCCGCATGGTACGAAAAAGAGATGATCGAAAATATTTTTTTTCAGAATCAAAATCGGACTGTGATGGGTGAGTTTCTAGGTGTATTTCGACCCGCTGAATCCGAAAATCCAAACTTTGATGACCAAAAATATGCTTGGAAAAAAGTTATTTCGCATGGTACGAAAAAGAGATGATCGAAAATATCTGTCTCCAGAATCGAAATCGAACTTTGATGGGTGGGTTTATGGGTGTATTTTGACCCGCTGGATCCAAAAATCCAACCTTTGTTACACGAAAATACACCTGGAATGAAGTTATTTCGCATGGTCCGAAAAAGAGATGATCGAAAATATTTTTTTTCAGAATCAAAATCGGACTTTAATGGGTGAGTTTCTAGGTGTATTCCGACCCGCTGAATCCGAAAATCCAAACTTTGATGACCAAAAATATGCTTGGAAAAAAGTTATTCCGCATGGTACGAAAAAGAGATGATCGAAAATATCTGTCTCCAGAATCGAAATCGAACTTTGATGGATGGGTTCATAGGTGCATTTTGACCCGCTGAATCCGAAAATCCAAACTTTGATGACCAAAAATATGCTTGGAAAAAAGTTATTTTGCATGGTACGAAAAAGAGATGATCGAAAATATCTGTCTCCAGAATCGAAATCGAACTTTGATGGGTGGGTTCATAGGTGTATTTTGACCCGCTGAATCCAAAAATCCAACCTTTGTTACACGCAAATACACCTGGAAAGAAGTTATTCCGCATGGTACGAAAAAGAGATGATCGAAAATATTTTTTTTCAGAATCGAAATCGGACTTTGATGGGTGAGTTTCTAGGTGTATTTCGACCGGCTGAATCCGAAAATCCAACCGTTGATGACCAAAAATATGCTTGGAAAAAAGTTATTTCGCATGGTACGAAAAAGAGATGATCGAAAATATCTGTCTCCAGAATCAAAATCGAACTTTGATGGGTGGGTTTATAGGTGTATTTTGACCCGCTGAATCCGAGAATCCAAGCCTTGATGACCAAAAATATGCTTGGAAAAAAGTTATTTCGCATGGTACGAAAAAGAGATGATCGAAAATATCTGTCTCCAGAATCGAAATCGAACTTTGATGGGTGGGTTTATGGGTGTATTTTGACCCGCTGGATCCAAAAATCCAACCTTTGTTACACGAAAATACACCTGGAATGAAGTTATTTCGCATGGTCCGAAAAAGAGATGATCGAAAATATTTTTTTTCAGAATCAAAATCGGACTTTCATGGGTGAGTTTCTAGGTGTATTCCGACCCGCTGAATCCGAAAATCCAATCTTTGATGACCAAAAATATGCTTGGAAAAAAGTTATTCCGCATGGTACGAAAAAGAGATGATCGAAAATATCTGTCTCCAGAATCGAAATCGAACTTTGATGGGTGGGTTCATAGGTGTATTTTGACCCGCTGAATCCAAAAATCCAACCTTTGTTACACGAAAATACACCTGGAAAGAAGTTATTCCGCATGGTACGAAAAAGAGATGATCGAAAATAGTTTTTTTCAGAATTGAAATCGGACTTTGATGGGTGAGTTTCTAGGTGTATTCCGACCCGCTGAATCCGAAAATCCAACCTCTGATGACCAAAAATATGCTTGGAAAAAAGTTATTCCGCATGGTACGAAAAAGAGATGATCGAAAATATTTTTTTTCAGAATCAAAATCGGACTTTGATGGGTGAGTTTCTAGGTGTATTCCGACCCGCTGAATCCGAAAATCCAAACTTTGATGACCAAAAATATGCTTGGAAAAAAGTTATTTCGCATGGTACGAAAAAGAGATGATCGAAAATATCTGTCTCCAGAATCGAAATCGAACTTTGATGGGTGGGTTTATGGGTGTATTTTGACCCGCTGGATCCAAAAATCCAACCTTTGTTACACGAAAAAACACCTGGAATGAAGTTATTTCGCATGGTCCGAAAAAGAGATGATCGAAAATATTTTTTTTCAGAATCAAAATCGGACTTTAACGGGTGAATGTCTAGGTGTATTCCGACCCGCTGAATCCGAAAATCCAAACTTTGATGACCAAAAATATGCTTGGAAAAAAGTTATTCCGCATGGTACGAAAAAGAGATGATCGGAAATATCTGTCTCCAGAATCGAAATCGAACTTTGATGGGTGGGTTCACAGGTGTATTTTGACCCGCTGAATCCAAAAATCCAACCTTTGTTACACGAAAATACACCTGGAAAGAAGTTATTCCGCATGGTACGAAAAAGAGATGATCGAAAATATTTTTTTTCAGAATCGAAATCGGACTTTGATGGGTGAGTTCCTAGGTGTATTTCAACCCGCTGAATCCGAAAATCCAACCTCTGATGACCAAAAATATGCTTGGAAAAAAGTTATTTCGCATGGTACGAAAAAGAGATGATCGAAAATATCTGTCTCCAGAATCGAAATCGAACTTTGATGGATGGGTTCATAGGTGTATTTTGACCCGCTGAATCCGAAAATCCAAACTTTGATGACCAAAAATATGCTTGGAAAAAAGTTATTTCGCATGGTACGAAAAAGAGATGATCGAAAATATCTGTCTCCAGAATCGAAATGGATATTTGATGGGTGGGTTTATAGGTGTATTTTGACCCGCTGAGTCCGAGAATCCAAGCTTTGATGACCAAAAATATGCTCGGAAAAAAGTTATTTCGCATGGTACGAAAAAGAGATGATCGGAAATATCTGTCTCCAGAATCGAAATCGAACTTTGATGGGTGGGTTCATAGGTGTATTTTGACCCGCTGAATCCAAAAATCCAACCTTTGTTACACGAAAATACACCTGGAAAGAAGTTATTCCGCATGGTACGAAAAAGAGATGATCGAAAATATTTTTTTTCAGAATCGAAATTGGACTTTGATGGGTGAGTTTCTAGGTGTATTTCGACCCGCTGAATCCGAAAATCCAACCTCTGATGACCAAAAATATGCTTGGAAAAAAGTTATTCCGCATGGTACGAAAAAGAGATGATCGAAAATATTTTTTTTCAGAATCAAAATCGGACTTTGATGGGTGAGTTTCTAGGTGTATTTCGACCCGCTGAATCCGAAAATCCAAACTTTGATGACCAAAAATATGCTTGGAAAAAAGTTATTTCGCATGGTACGAAAAAGAGATGATCGAAAATATCTGTCTCCAGAATCGAAATCGAACTTTGATGGGTGGGTTTATGGGTGTATTTTGACCCGCTGGATCCAAAAATCCAACCTTTGTTACACGAAAATACACCTGGAATGAAGTTATTTCGCATGGTCCGAAAAAGAGATGATCGAAAATATTTTTTTTCAGAATCAAAATCGGACTTTCATGGGTGAGTTTCTAGGTGTATTCCGACCCGCTGAATCCGAAAATCCAATCTTTGATGACCAAAAATATGCTTGGAAAAAAGTTATTCCGCATGGTACGAAAAAGAGATGATCGAAAATATCTGTCTCCAGAATCGAAATCGAACTTTGATGGGTGGGTTCATAGGTGTATTTTGACCCGCTGAATCCAAAAATCCAACCTTTGTTACACGAAAATACACCTGGAAAGAAGTTATTCCGCATGGTACGAAAAAGAGATGATCGAAAATAGTTTTTTTCAGAATTGAAATCGGACTTTGATGGGTGAGTTTCTAGGTGTATTCCGACCCGCTGAATCCGAAAATCCAACCTCTGATGACCAAAAATATGCTTGGAAAAAAGTTATTCCGCATGGTACGAAAAAGAGATGATCGAAAATATTTTTTTTCAGAATCAAAATCGGACTTTGATGGGTGAGTTTCTAGGTGTATTCCGACCCGCTGAATCCGAAAATCCAAACTTTGATGACCAAAAATATGCTTGGAAAAAAGTTATTTCGCATGGTACGAAAAAGAGATGATCGAAAATATCTGTCTCCAGAATCGAAATCGAACTTTGATGGGTGGGTTTATGGGTGTATTTTGACCCGCTGGATCCAAAAATCCAACCTTTGTTACACGAAAAAACACCTGGAATGAAGTTATTTCGCATGGTCCGAAAAAGAGATGATCGAAAATATTTTTTTTCAGAATCAAAATCGGACTTTAACGGGTGAATGTCTAGGTGTATTCCGACCCGCTGAATCCGAAAATCCAAACTTTGATGACCAAAAATATGCTTGGAAAAAAGTTATTCCGCATGGTACGAAAAAGAGATGATCGGAAATATCTGTCTCCAGAATCGAAATCGAACTTTGATGGGTGGGTTCACAGGTGTATTTTGACCCGCTGAATCCAAAAATCCAACCTTTGTTACACGAAAATACACCTGGAAAGAAGTTATTCCGCATGGTACGAAAAAGAGATGATCGAAAATATTTTTTTTCAGAATCGAAATCGGACTTTGATGGGTGAGTTCCTAGGTGTATTTCAACCCGCTGAATCCGAAAATCCAACCTCTGATGACCAAAAATATGCTTGGAAAAAAGTTATTTCGCATGGTACGAAAAAGAGATGATCGAAAATATCTGTCTCCAGAATCGAAATCGAACTTTGATGGATGGGTTCATAGGTGTATTTTGACCCGCTGAATCCGAAAATCCAAACTTTGATGACCAAAAATATGCTTGGAAAAAAGTTATTTCGCATGGTACGAAAAAGAGATGATCGAAAATATCTGTCTCCAGAATCGAAATGGATATTTGATGGGTGGGTTTATAGGTGTATTTTGACCCGCTGAGTCCGAGAATCCAAGCTTTGATGACCAAAAATATGCTCGGAAAAAAGTTATTTCGCATGGTACGAAAAAGAGATGATCGGAAATATCTGTCTCCAGAATCGAAATCGAACTTTGATGGGTGGGTTCATAGGTGTATTTTGACCCGCTGAATCCAAAAATCCAACCTTTGTTACACGAAAATACACCTGGAAAGAAGTTATTCCGCATGGTACGAAAAAGAGATGATCGAAAATATTTTTTTTCAGAATCGAAATTGGACTTTGATGGGTGAGTTTCTAGGTGTATTTCGACCCGCTGAATCCGAAAATCCAACCTCTGATGACCAAAAATATGCTTGGAAAAAAGTTATTCCGCATGGTACGAAAAAGAGATGATCGAAAATATTTTTTTTCAGAATCAAAATCGGACTTTGATGGGTGAGTTTCTAGGTGTATTTCGACCCGCTGAATCCGAAAATCCAAACTTTGATGACCAAAAATATGCTTGGAAAAAAGTTATTTCGCATGGTACGAAAAAGAGATGATCGAAAATATCTGTCTCCAGAATCGAAATCGAACTTTGATGGGTGGGTTTATGGGTGTATTTTGACCCGCTGGATCCAAAAATCCAACCTTTGTTACACGAAAATACACCTGGAATGAAGTTATTTCGCATGGTCCGAAAAAGAGATGATCGAAAATATTTTTTTTCAGAATCAAAATCGGACTTTGATGGGTGAGTTTCTAGGTGGATTTCGACCCGCTGAATCCGAAAATCCAACCTCTGATGACCAAAAATATGCTTGGAAAGAAGTTATTTCGCATGGTACGAAAAAGAGATGATCGAAAATATCTGTTTTCAGAATCAAAATCGAACTTTGATGGGTGGGTTTATAGGTGTATTTTGACCCGCTGAATCCGAGAATCCAAGCCTTGATGACCAAAAATATGCTTGGAAAAAAGTTATTTCGCATGGTACGAAAAAGAGATGATCGAAAATATCTGTCTCCAGAATCGAAATCGAACTTTGATGGGTGGGTTTATGGGTGTATTTTGACCCGCTGGATCCAAAAATCCAACCTTTGTTACACGAAAATACACCTGGAATGAAGTTATTTCGCATGGTCCGAAAAAGAGATGATCGAAAATATTTTTTTTCAGAATTAAAATCGGACTTTAATGGGTGAGTTTCTAGGTGTATTTCGACCCGCTGAATCCGAAAATCCAAACTTTGATGACCAAAAATATGCTTGGAAAAAAGTTATTCCGCATGGTACGAAAAAGAGATGATCGAAAATATCTGTCTCCAGAATCGAAATCGAACTTTGATGGGTGGGTTCATAGGTGTATTTTGACCCGCTGAATCCAAAAATCCAACCTTTGTTACACGAAAATACACCTGGAAAGAAGTTATTCCGCATGGTACGAAAAAGAGATGATCGAAAATATTTTTTTTCAGAATTGAAATCGGACTTTGATGGGTGAGTTTCTAGGTGTATTCCGACCCGCTGAATCCGAAAATCCAACCTCTGATGACCAAAAATATGCTTGGAAAGAAGTTATTCCGCATGGTACGAAAAAGAGATGATCGAAAATATCTGTCTCCAGAATCAAAATCGAACTTTGATGGGTGGGTTTATAGGTGTATTTTGACCCGCTGAATCCGAGAATCCAAGCCTTGATGACCAAAAATATGCTTGGAAAAAAGTTATTTCGCATGGTACGAAAAAGAGATGATCGAAAATATCTGTCTCCAGAATCGAAATCGAACTTTGATGGGTGGGTTTATGGGTGTATTTTGACCCGCTGGATCCAAAAATCCAACACTTGTTACACGAAAATACACCTGGAATGAAGTTATTTCGCATGGTCCGAAAAAGAGATGATCGAAAATATTTTTTTTCAGAATCAAAATCGGACTTTAATGGGTGAGTTTCTAGGTGTATTCCGACCCGCTGAATCCGAAAATCCAAACTTTGATGACCAAAAATATGCTTGGAAAAAAGTTATTCCGCATGGTACGAAAAAGAGATGATCGAAAATATCTGTCTCCAGAATCGAAATCGAACTTTGATGGGTGGGTTCATAGGTGTATTTTGACCCGCTGAATCCAAAAATCCTACCTTTGTTACACGAAAATACACCTGGAAAGAAGTTATTCCGCATGGTACGAAAAAGAGATGATCGAAAATAGTTTTTTTCAGAATTGAAATCGGACTTTGATGGGTGAGTTTCTAGGTGTATTCCGACCCGCTGAATCCGAAAATCCAACCTCTGATGACCAAAAATATGCTTGGAAAGAAGTTATTCCGCATGGTACGAAAAAGAGATGATCGAAAATATTTTTTTTCAGAATCGAATTTGGACTTTGATGGGTGAGTTTCTAGGTGTATTTCGACCCGCTGAATCCGAAAATCCAACCTCTGATGACCAAAAATATGCTTGGAAAAAAGTTATTCCGCATGGTACGAAAAAGAGATGATCGAAAATATTTTTTTTCAGAATCAAAATCGGACTCTGATGGGTGAGTTTCTAGGTGTATTTCGACCCGCTGAATCCGAAAATCCAAACTTTGATGACCAAAAATATGCTTGGAATAAAGTTATTCCGCATGGTACGAAAAAGAGATGATCGAAAATATCTGTCTCCAGAATCGAAATCGAACTTTGATGGATGGGTTCATAGGTGTATTTTGACCCGCTGAATCCGAAAATCCAAACTTTGATGACCAAAAATATGCTTGGAAAAAAGTTATTTCGCATGGTACGAAAAAGAGATGATCGAAAATATCTGTCTCCAGAATCGAAATCGAACTTTGATGGGTGGGTTTATGGGTGTATTTTGACCCGCTGGATCCAAAAATCCAACCTTTGTTACATGAAAATACACCTGGAATGAAGTTATTTCGCATGGTCCGAAAAAGAGATGATCGAAAATATTTTTTTTCAGAATCAAAATCGGACTTTAATGGGTGAGTTTCTAGGTGTATTCCGACCCGCTGAATCCGAAAATCCAAACTTTGATGACCAAAAATATGCTTGGAAAAAAGTTATTCCGCATGGTACGAAAAAGAGATGATCGAAAATATCTGTCTCCAGAATCGAAATCGAACTTTGATGGATGGGTTCATAGGTGTATTTTGACCCGCTGAATCCGAAAATCCAAACTTTGATGACCAAAAATATGCTTGGAAAAAAGTTATTTCGCATGGTACGAAAAAGAGATGATCGAAAATATCTGTCTCCAGAATCGAAATCGAACTTTGATGGGTGGGTTCACAGGTGTATTTTGACCCGCTGAATCCAAAAATCCAACCTTTGTTACACGAAAATACGCCTGGAAAGAAGTTATTCCGCATGGTACGAAAAAGAGATGATCGAAAATATTTCTTTTCAGAATCGAAATCGGACTTTGATGGGTGAGTTTCTAGGTGTATTTCAACCCGCTGAATCCGAAAATCCAACCTCTGATGACCAAAAATATGCTTGGAAAAAAGTTATTTCGCATGGTACGAAAAAGAGATGATCGAAAATATCTGTCTCCAGAATCGAAATCGAACTTTGATGGATGGGTTCATAGGTGTATTTTGACCCGCTGAATCCGAAAATCCAAACTTTGATGACCAAAAATATGCTTGGAAAAAAGTTATTTCGCATGGTACGAAAAAGAGATGATCGAAAATATCTGTCTCCAGAATCGAAATGGATATTTGATGGGTGGGTTTATAGGTGTATTTTGACCCGCTGAATCCGAGAATCCAAGCTTTGATGACCAAAAATATGCTCGGAAAAAAGTTATTTCGCATGGTACGAAAAAGAGATGATCGGAAATATCTGTCTCCAGAATCGGAATCGAACTTTGATGGGTGGGTTCATAGGTGTATTTTGACCCGCTGAATCCAAAAATCCAACCTTTGTTACACGAAAATACACCTGGAAAGAAGTTATTCCGCATGGTACGAAAAAGAGATGATCGAAAATATTTTTTTTCAGAATCGAAATTGGACTTTGATGGGTGAGTTTCTAGGTGTATTTCGACCCGCTGAATCCGAAAATCCAACCTCTGATGACCAAAAATATGCTTGGAAAAAAGTTATTCCGCATGGTACGAAAAAGAGATGATCGAAAATATTTTTTTTCAGAATCAAAATCGGACTTTGAGGGGTGAGTTTCTAGGTGTATTTCGACCCGCTGAATCCGGAAATCCAAACTTTGATGACCAAAAATATGCTTGGAAAAAAGTTATTTCGCATGGTACGAAAAAGAGATGATCGAAAATATCTGTCTCCAGAATCGAAATCGAACTTTGATGGGTGGGTTTATGGGTGTATTTTGACCCGCTGGATCCAAAAATCCAACCTTTGTTACACGAAAATACACCTGGAATGAAGTTATTTCGCATGGTCCGAAAAAGAGATGATCGAAAATATTTTTTTTCAGAATCAAAATCGGACTTTGATGGGTGAGTTTCTAGGTGTATTCCGACCCGCTGAATCCGAAAATCCAACCTCTGATGACCAAAAATATGCTTGGAAAAAAGTTATTTCGCATGGTACGAAAAAGAGATGATCGAAAATATCTGTCTCCAGAATCGGAATCGAACTTTGATGGGTGTGTTCATAGGTGTATTTTGACCCGCTGAATCCAAAAATCCAACCTTTGTTACACGAAAATACACCTGGAAAGAAGTTATTCCGCATGGTACGAAAAAGAGATGATCGAAAATATTTTTTCTCAGAATCGAAATCGGACTTTGATGGGTGAGTTTCTAGGTGTATTTCGACCGGGTGAATCCGAAAATCCAACCTTTGATGACCAAAAATATGTTTGGAAAGAAGTTATTTCGCATGGTACGAAAAAGAGATGATCGAAAATATCTGTCTTCAGAATCAAAATCGAACTTTGATGGGTGGGTTTATAGGTGTATTTTGACCCGCTGAATCCGAGAATCCAAGCCTTGATGACCAAAAATATGCTTGGAAAAAAGTTATTTCGCATGGTACGAAAAAGAGATGATCGAAAATATCTGTCTCCAGAATCGAAATCGAACTTTGATGGGTGGGTTTATGGGTGTATTTTGACCCGCTGGATCCAAAAATCCAACCTTTGTTACACGAAAATACACCTGGAATGAAGTTATTTCGCATGGTCCGAAAAAGAGATGATCGAAAATATTTTTTTTCAGAATCAAAATCGGACTTTAATGGGTGAGTTTCTAGGTGTATTCCGACCCGCTGAATCCGAAAATCCAAACTTTGATGACCAAAAATATGCTTGGAAAAAAGTTATTCCGCATGGTACGAAAAAGAGATGATCGAAAATATCTGTCTCCAGAATCGAAATCGAACTTTGATGGGTGGGTTCATAGGTGTATTTTGACCCGCTGAATCCAAAAATCGAACCTTTGTTACACGAAAATACACCTGGAAAGAAGTTATTCCGCATGGTACGAAAAAGAGATGATCGAAAATAGTTTTTTTCAGAATTGAAATCGGACTTTGATGGGTGAGTTTCTAGGTGTATTCCGACCCGCTGAATCCGAAAATCCAACCTCTGATGACCAAAAATATGCTTGGAAAGAAGTTATTCCGCATGGTACGAAAAAGAGATGATCGAAAATATCTGTCTCCAGAATCAAAATCGAACTTTGATGGGTGGGTTTATAGGTGTATTTTGACCCGCTGAATCCGAGAATCCAAGCCTTGATGACCAAAAATATGCTTGGAAAAAAGTTATTTCGCATGGTACGAAAAAGAGATGATCGAAAATATCTGTCTCCAGAATCGAAATCGAACTTCGATGGGTGGGTTTATGGGTGTATTTTGACCCGCTGGATCCAAAAATCCAACCTTTGTTACACGAAAATACACCTGGAATGAAGTTATTTCGCATGGTCCGAAAAAGAGATGATCGAAAATATTTTTTTTCAGAATCAAAATCGGACTTTAATGGGTGAGTTTCTAGGTGTATTCCGACCCGCTGAATCCGAAAATCCAAACTTTGATGACCAAAAATATGCTTGGAAAAAAGTTATTCCGCATGGTACGAAAAAGAGATGATCGAAAATATCTGTCTCCAGAATCGAAATCGAACTTTGATGGATGGGTTCATAGGTGTATTTTGACCCGCTGAATCCGAAAATCCAAACTTTGATGACCAAAAATATGCTTGGAAAAAAGTTATTTCGCATGGTACGAAAAAGAGATGATCGAAAATATCTGTCTCCAGAATCGAAATCGAACTTTGATGGGTGGGTTCACAGGTGTATTTTGACCCGCTGAATCCAAAAATCCAACCTTTGTTACACGAAAATACGCCTGGAAAGAAGTTATTCCGCATGGTACGAAAAAGAGATGATCGAAAATATTTCTTTTCAGAATCGAAATCGGACTTTGATGGGTGAGTTTCTAGGTGTATTTCAACCCGCTGAATCCGAAAATCCAACCTCTGATGACCAAAAATATGCTTGGAAAAAAGTTATTTCGCATGGTACGAAAAAGAGATGATCGAAAATATCTGTCTCCAGAATCGAAATCGAACTTTGATGGATGGGTTCATAGGTGTATTTTGACCCGCTGAATCCGAAAATCCAAACTTTGATGACCAAAAATATGCTTGGAAAAAAGTTATTTCGCATGGTACGAAAAAGAGATGATCGAAAATATCTGTCTCCAGAATCGAAATGGATATTTGATGGGTGGGTTTATAGGTGTATTTTGACCCGCTGAATCCGAGAATCCAAGCTTTGATGACCAAAAATATGCTCGGAAAAAAGTTATTTCGCATGGTACGAAAAAGAGATGATCGGAAATATCTGTCTCCAGAATCGGAATCGAACTTTGATGGGTGGGTTCATAGGTGTATTTTGACCCGCTGAATCCAAAAATCCAACCTTTGTTACACGAAAATACACCTGGAAAGAAGTTATTCCGCATGGTACGAAAAAGAGATGATCGAAAATATTTTTTTTCAGAATCGAAATTGGACTTTGATGGGTGAGTTTCTAGGTGTATTTCGACCCGCTGAATCCGAAAATCCAACCTCTGATGACCAAAAATATGCTTGGAAAAAAGTTATTCCGCATGGTACGAAAAAGAGATGATCGAAAATATTTTTTTTCAGAATCAAAATCGGACTTTGAGGGGTGAGTTTCTAGGTGTATTTCGACCCGCTGAATCCGGAAATCCAAACTTTGATGACCAAAAATATGCTTGGAAAAAAGTTATTTCGCATGGTACGAAAAAGAGATGATCGAAAATATCTGTCTCCAGAATCGAAATCGAACTTTGATGGGTGGGTTTATGGGTGTATTTTGACCCGCTGGATCCAAAAATCCAACCTTTGTTACACGAAAATACACCTGGAATGAAGTTATTTCGCATGGTCCGAAAAAGAGATGATCGAAAATATTTTTTTTCAGAATCAAAATCGGACTTTGATGGGTGAGTTTCTAGGTGTATTCCGACCCGCTGAATCCGAAAATCCAACCTCTGATGACCAAAAATATGCTTGGAAAAAAGTTATTTCGCATGGTACGAAAAAGAGATGATCGAAAATATCTGTCTCCAGAATCGGAATCGAACTTTGATGGGTGTGTTCATAGGTGTATTTTGACCCGCTGAATCCAAAAATCCAACCTTTGTTACACGAAAATACACCTGGAAAGAAGTTATTCCGCATGGTACGAAAAAGAGATGATCGAAAATATTTTTTCTCAGAATCGAAATCGGACTTTGATGGGTGAGTTTCTAGGTGTATTTCGACCGGGTGAATCCGAAAATCCAACCTTTGATGACCAAAAATATGTTTGGAAAGAAGTTATTTCGCATGGTACGAAAAAGAGATGATCGAAAATATCTGTCTTCAGAATCAAAATCGAACTTTGATGGGTGGGTTTATAGGTGTATTTTGACCCGCTGAATCCGAGAATCCAAGCCTTGATGACCAAAAATATGCTTGGAAAAAAGTTATTTCGCATGGTACGAAAAAGAGATGATCGAAAATATCTGTCTCCAGAATCGAAATCGAACTTTGATGGGTGGGTTTATGGGTGTATTTTGACCCGCTGGATCCAAAAATCCAACCTTTGTTACACGAAAATACACCTGGAATGAAGTTATTTCGCATGGTCCGAAAAAGAGATGATCGAAAATATTTTTTTTCAGAATCAAAATCGGACTTTAATGGGTGAGTTTCTAGGTGTATTCCGACCCGCTGAATCCGAAAATCCAAACTTTGATGACCAAAAATATGCTTGGAAAAAAGTTATTCCGCATGGTACGAAAAAGAGATGATCGAAAATATCTGTCTCCAGAATCGAAATCGAACTTTGATGGGTGGGTTCATAGGTGTATTTTGACCCGCTGAATCCAAAAATCGAACCTTTGTTACACGAAAATACACCTGGAAAGAAGTTATTCCGCATGGTACGAAAAAGAGATGATCGAAAATAGTTTTTTTCAGAATTGAAATCGGACTTTGATGGGTGAGTTTCTAGGTGTATTCCGACCCGCTGAATCCGAAAATCCAACCTCTGATGACCAAAAATATGCTTGGAAAGAAGTTATTCCGCATGGTACGAAAAAGAGATGATCGAAAATATCTGTCTCCAGAATCAAAATCGAACTTTGATGGGTGGGTTTATAGGTGTATTTTGACCCGCTGAATCCGAGAATCCAAGCCTTGATGACCAAAAATATGCTTGGAAAAAAGTTATTTCGCATGGTACGAAAAAGAGATGATCGAAAATATCTGTCTCCAGAATCGAAATCGAACTTCGATGGGTGGGTTTATGGGTGTATTTTGACCCGCTGGATCCAAAAATCCAACCTTTGTTACACGAAAATACACCTGGAATGAAGTTATTTCGCATGGTCCGAAAAAGAGATGATCGCAAATATTTTTTTTCAGAATCAAAATCGGACTTTAATGGGTGAGTTTCTAGGTGTATTCCGACCCGCTGAATCCGAAAATCCAAACTTTGATGACCAAAAATATGCTTGGAAAAAAGTTATTCCGCATGGTACGAAAAAGAGATGATCGAAAATATCTGTCTCCAGAATCGAAATCGAACTTTGATGGGTGGGTTCATAGGTGTATTTTGACCCGCTGAATCCAAAAATCCAACCTTTGTTACACGAAAATACACCTGGAAAGAAGTTATTCCGCATGGTACGAAAAAGAGATGATCGAAAATAGTTTTTTTCAGAATTGAAATCGGACTTTGATGGGTGAGTTTCTAGGTGTATTCCGACCCGCTGAATCCGAAAATCCAACCTCTGATGACCAAAAATATGCTTGGAAAGAAGTTATTCCGCATGGTACGAAAAAGAGATGATCGAAAATATTTTTTTTCAGAATCGAAATTGGACTTTGATGGGTGAGTTTCTAGGTGTATTTCGACCCGCTGAATCCGAAAATCCAACCTCTGATTACCAAAAATATGCTTGGAAAAAAGTTATTCCGCATGGTACGAAAAAGAGATGATCGAAAATATTTTTTTTCAGAATCAAAATCGGACTTTGATGGGTGAGTTTCTAGGTGTATTTCGACCCGCTGAATCCGAAAATCCAACCTTTGTTACACGAAAATACACCTGGAAAGAAGTTATTCCGCATGGTCCGAAAAAGAGATGATCGAAAATATCTGTCTCCAGAATCGAAATCGAACTTTGATGGGTGGGTTTATGGGTGTATTTTGACCCGCTGGATCCAAAAATCCAACCTTTGTTACACGAAAATACACCTGGAATGAAGTTATTTCGCATGGTCCGAAAAAGAGATGATCGAAAATATTTTTTTTCAGAATCAAAATCGGACTTTAATGGGTGAGTTTCTAGGTGTATTCCGACCCGCTGAATCCGAAAATCCAAACTTTGATGACCAAAAATATGCTTGGAAAAAAGTTATTCCGCATGGTACGAAAAAGAGATGATCGAAAATATCTGTCTCCAGAATCGAAATCGAACTTTGATGGATGGGTTCATAGGTGTATTTTGACCCGCTGAATCCGAAAATCCAACCTCTGATGACCAAAAATATGCTTGGAAAAAAGTTATTTCGCATGGTACGAAAAAGAGATGATCGAAAATATCTGTCTCCAGAATCGAAATCGAACTATGATGGATGGGTTCATAGGTGTATTTTGACCCGCTGAATCCGAAAATCCAAACTTTGATGACCAAAAATATGCTTGGAAAAAAGTTATTTCGCATGGTACGAAAAAGAGATGATCGAAAATATCTGTCTCCAGAATCGAAATGGATATTTGATGGGTGGGTTTATAGGTGTATTTTGACCCGCTGAATCCGAGAATCCAAGCTTTGATGACCAAAAATATGCTCGGAAAAAAGTTATTTCGCATGGTACGAAAAAGAGATGATCGGAAATATCTGTCTCCAGAATCGGAATCGTACTTTGATGGGTGGGTTCATAGGTGTATTTTGACCCGCTGAATCCAAAAATCCAACCTTTGTTACACGAAAATACACCTGGAAAGAAGTTATTCCGCATGGTACGAAAAAGAGATGATCGAAAATATTTTTTTTCAGAATCGAAATTGGACTTTGATGGGTGAGTTTCTAGGTGTATTTCGACCCGCTGAATCCGAAAATCCAACCTCTGATGACCAAAAATATGCTTGGAAAAAAGTTATTCCGCATGGTACGAAAAAGAGATGATCGAAAATATTTTTTTTCAGAATCAAAATCGGACTTTGAGGGGTGAGTTTCTAGGTGTATTTCGACCCGCTGAATCCGGAAATCCAAACTTTGATGACCAAAAATATGCTTGGAAAAAAGTTATTTCGCATGGTACGAAAAAGAGATGATCGAAAATATCTGTCTCCAGAATCGAAATCGAACTTTGATGGGTGGGTTTATGGGTGTATTTTGACCCGCTGGATCCAAAAATCCAACCTTTGTTACACGAAAATACACCTGGAATGAAGTTATTTCGCATGGTCCGAAAAAGAGATGATCGAAAATATTTTTTTTCAGAATCAAAATCGGACTTTGATGGGTGAGTTTCTAGGTGTATTTCGACCCGCTGAATCCGAAAATCCAACCTCTGATGACCAAAAATATGCTTGGAAAAAAGTTATTTCGCATGGTACGAAAAAGAGATGATCGAAAATATCTGTCTCCAGAATCGGAATCGAACTTTGATGGGTGTGTTCATAGGTGTATTTTGACCCGCTGAATCCAAAAATCCAACCTTTGTTACACGAAAATACACCTGGAAAGAAGTTATTCCGCATGGTACGAAAAAGAGATGATCGAAAATATTTTTTCTCAGAATCGAAATCGGACTTTGATGGGTGAGTTTCTAGGTGTATTTCGACCGGGTGAATCCGAAAATCCAACCTTTGATGACCAAAAATATGTTTGGAAAGAAGTTATTTCGCATGGTACGAAAAAGAGATGATCGAAAATATCTGTCTTCAGAATCAAAATCGAACTTTGATGGGTGGGTTTATAGGTGTATTTTGACCCGCTGAATCCGAGAATCCAAGCCTTGATGACCAAAAATATGCTTGGAAAAAAGTTATTTCGCATGGTACGAAAAAGAGATGATCGAAAATATCTGTCTCCAGAATCGAAATCGAACTTTGATGGGTGGGTTTATGGGTGTATTTTGACCCGCTGGATCCAAAAATCCAACCTTTGTTACACGAAAATACACCTGGAATGAAGTTATTTCGCATGGTCCGAAAAAGAGATGATCGAAAATATTTTTTTTCAGAATCAAAATCGGACTTTAATGGGTGAGTTTCTAGGTGTATTCCGACCCGCTGAATCCGGAAATCCAAACTTTGATGACCAAAAATATGCTTGGAAAAAAGTTATTCCGCATGGTACGAAAAAGAGATGATCGAAAATATCTGTCTCCAGAATCGAAATCGAACTTTGATGGGTGGGTTCATAGGTGTATTTTGACCCGCTGAATCCAAAAATCGAACCTTTGTTACACGAAAATACACCTGGAAAGAAGTTATTCCGCATGGTACGAAAAAGAGATGATCGAAAATAGTTTTTTTCAGAATTGAAATCGGACTTTGATGGGTGAGTTTCTAGGTGTATTCCGACCCGCTGAATCCGAAAATCCAACCTCTGATGACCAAAAATATGCTTGGAAAGAAGTTATTCCGCATGGTACGAAAAAGAGATGATCGAAAATATCTGTCTCCAGAATCAAAATCGAACTTTGATGGGTGGGTTTATAGGTGTATTTTGACCCGCTGAATCCGAGAATCCAAGCCTTGATGACCAAAAATATGCTTGGAAAAAAGTTATTTCGCATGGTACGAAAAAGAGATGATCGAAAATATCTGTCTCCAGAATCGAAATCGAACTTCGATGGGTGGGTTTATGGGTGTATTTTGACCCGCTGGATCCAAAAATCCAACCTTTGTTACACGAAAATACACCTGGAATGAAGTTATTTCGCATGGTCCGAAAAAGAGATGATCGCAAATATTTTTTTTCAGAATCAAAATCGGACTTTAATGGGTGAGTTTCTAGGTGTATTCCGACCCGCTGAATCCGAAAATCCAAACTTTGATGACCAAAAATATGCTTGGAAAAAAGTTATTCCGCATGGTACGAAAAAGAGATGATCGAAAATATCTGTCTCCAGAATCGAAATCGAACTTTGATGGGTGGGTTCATAGGTGTATTTTGACCCGCTGAATCCAAAAATCCAACCTTTGTTACACGAAAATACACCTGGAAAGAAGTTATTCCGCATGGTACGAAAAAGAGATGATCGAAAATAGTTTTTTTCAGAATTGAAATCGGACTTTGATGGGTGAGTTTCTAGGTGTATTCCGACCCGCTGAATCCGAAAATCCAACCTCTGATGACCAAAAATATGCTTGGAAAGAAGTTATTCCGCATGGTACGAAAAAGAGATGATCGAAAATATTTTTTTCCAGAATCGAAATTGGACTTTGATGGGTGAGTTTCTAGGTGTATTTCGACCCGCTGAATCCGAAAATCCAACCTCTGATTACCAAAAATATGCTTGGAAAAAAGTTATTCCGCATGGTACGAAAAAGAGATGATCGAAAATATTTTTTTTCAGAATCAAAATCGGACTTTGATGGGTGAGTTTCTAGGTGTATTTCGACCCGCTGAATCCGAAAATCCAAACTTTGATGACCAAAAATATGCTTGGAAAAAAGTTATTTCGCATGGTACGAAAAAGAGATGATCGAAAATATCTGTCTCCAGAATCGAAATCGAACTTTGATGGGTGGGTTTATGGGTGTATTTTGACCCGCTGGATCCAAAAATCCAACCTTTGTTACACGAAAATACACCTGGAATGAAGTTATTTCGCATGGTCCGAAAAAGAGATGATCGAAAATATTTTTTTTCAGAATCAAAATCGGACTTTAATGGGTGAGTTTCTAGGTGTATTCCGACCCGCTGAATCCGAAAATCCAAACTTTGATGACCAAAAATATGCTTGGAAAAAAGTTATTCCGCATGGTACGAAAAAGAGATGATCGAAAATATCTGTCTCCAGAATCGAAATCGAACTTTGATGGATGGGTTCATAGGTGTATTTTGACCCGCTGAATCCGAAAATCCAAACTTTGATGACCAAAAATATGCTTGGAAAAAAGTTATTTCGCATGGTACGAAAAAGAGATGATCGAAAATATCTGTCTCCAGAATCGAAATCGAACTTTGATGGGTGGGTTCACAGGTGTATTTTGACCCGCTGAATCCAAAAATCCAACCTTTGTTACACGAAAATACGCCTGGAAAGAAGTTATTCCGCATGGTACGAAAAAGAGATGATCGAAAATATTTTTTCTCAGAATCGAAATCGGACTTTGATGGGTGAGTTTCTAGGTGTATTTCAACCCGCTGAATCCGAAAATCCAACCTCTGATGACCAAAAATATGCTTGGAAAAAAGTTATTTCGCATGGTACGAAAAAGAGATGATCGAAAATATCTGTCTCCAGAATCGAAATCGAACTTTGATGGATGGGTTAATAGGTGTATTTTGACCCGCTGAATCCGAAAATCCAAACTTTGATGACCAAAAATATGCTTGGAAAAAAGTTATTTCGCATGGTACGAAAAAGAGATGATCGAAAATATCTGTCTCCAGAATCGAAATGGATATTTGATGGGTGGGTTTATAGGTGTATTTTGACCCGCTGAATCCGAGAATCCAAGCTTTGATAACCAAAAATATGCTCGGAAAAAAGTTATTTCGCATGGTACGAAAAAGAGATGATCGGAAATATCTTTCTCCAGAATCGACATCGAACTTTGATGGGTGGGTTCATAGGTGTATTTTGACCCGCTGGATCCAAAAATCCAACCTTTGTTACACGAAAATACACCTGGAATGAAGTTATTTCGCATGGTCCGAAAAAGAGATGATCGAAAATATTTTTTTTCACAATCAAAATCGGACTTTAATGGGTGAGTTTCTAGGTGTATTCCGACCCGCTGAATCCGAAAATCCAAGCTTTGATGACCAAAAATATGCTTGGAAAAAAGTTATTCCGCATGGTACGAAAAAGAGATGATCGAAAATATCTGTCTCCAGAATCGAAATCGAACTTTGATGGGTGGGTTCATATGTGTATTTTGACCCGCTGAATCCAAAAATCCAACCTTTGTTACACGAAAATACACCTGGAAAGAAGTTATTCCGCATGGTACGAAAAAGAGATGATCGAAAATATTTTTTTTCAGAATCGAAATTGGACTTTGATGGGTGAGTTTCTAGGTGTATTTCGACCCGCTGTATCCGGAAATCCAACCTCTGATGACCAAAAATATGCTTGGAAAAAAGTTATTCCGCATGGTACGAAAAAGAGATGATCGAAAATATTTTTTTTCAGAATCAAAATCGGACTTTGATGGGTGAGTTTCTAGGTGTATTTCGACCCGCTGAATCCGAAAATCCAAACTTTGATGACCAAAAATATGCTTGGAAAAAAGTTATTTCGCATGGTACGAAAAAGAGATGATCGAAAATATCTGTCTCCAGAATCGAAATCGAACTTTGATGGGTGGGTTTATGGGTGTATTTTGACCCGCTGGATCCAAAAATCCAACCTTTGTTACACGAAAATACACCTGGAATGAAGTTATTTCGCATGGTCCGAAAAAGAGATGATCGAAAATATTTTTTTTCAGAATCAAAATCGGACTTTAATGGGTGAGTTTCTAGGTGTATTCCGACCCGCTGAATCCGAAAATCCAAACTTTGATGACCAAAAATATGCTTGGAAAAAAGTTATTCCGCATGGTACGAAAAAGAGATGATCGAAAATATCTGTCTCCAGAATCGAAATCGAACTTTGATGGATGGGTTCATAGGTGTATTTTGACCCGCTGAATCCGAAAATCCAAACTTTGATGACCAAAAATATGCTTGGAAAAAAGTTATTTCGCATGGTACGAAAAAGAGATGATCGAAAATATCTGTCTCCAGAATCGAAATCGAACTTTGATGGGTGGGTTCACAGGTGTATTTTGACCCGCTGAATCCAAAAATCCAACCTTTGTTACACGAAAATACGCCTGGAAAGAAGTTATTCCGCATGGTACGAAAAAGAGATGATCGAAAATATTTTTTTTCAGAATCGAAATCGGACTTTGATGGGTGAGTTTCTAGGTGTATTTCAACCCGCTGAATCCGAAAATCCAACCTCTGATGACCAAAAATATGCTTGGAAAAAAGTTATTTCGCATGGTACGAAAAAGAGATGATCGAAAATATCTGTCTCCAGAATCGAAATCGAACTTTGATGGGTGGGTTTATGGGTGTATTTTGACCCGCTGGATCCAAAAATCCAACCTTTGTTACACGAAAATACACCTGGAATGAAGTTATTTCGCATGGTCCGAAAAAGAGATGATCGAAAATATTTTTTTTCAGAATCAAAATCGGACTTTAATGGGTGAGTTTCTAGGTGTATTCCGACCCGCTGAATCCGAAAATCCAAACTTTGATGACCAAAAATATGCTTGGAAAAAAGTTATTCCGCATGGTACGAAAAAGAGATGATCGAAAATATCTGTCTCCAGAATCGAAATCGAACTTTGATGGATGGGTTCATAGGTGTATTTTGACCCGCTGAATCCGAAAATCCAAACTTTGATGACCAAAAATATGCTTGGAAAAAAGTTATTTCGCATGGTACGAAAAAGAGATGATCGAAAATATCTGTCTCCAGAATCGAAATCGAACTTTGATGGGTGGGTTCACAGGTGTATTTTGACCCGCTGAATCCAAAAATCCAACCTTTGTTACACGAAAATACGCCTGGAAAGAAGTTATTCCGCATGGTACGAAAAAGAGATGATCGAAAATATTTTTTTTCAGAATCGAAATCGGACTTTGATGGGTGAGTTTCTAGGTGTATTTCAACCCGCTGAATCCGAAAATCCAACCTCTGATGACCAAAAATATGCTTGGAAAAAAGTTATTTCGCATGGTACGAAAAAGAGATGATCGAAAATATCTGTCTCCAGAATCGAAATCGAACTTTGATGGATGGGTTAATAGGTGTATTTTGACCCGCTGAATCCGAAAATCCAAACTTTGATGACCAAAAATATGCTTGGAAAAAAGTTATTTCGCATGGTACGAAAAAGAGATGATCGAAAATATCTGTCTCCAGAATCGAAATGGATATTTGATGGGTGGGTTTATAGGTGTATTTTGACCCGCTGAATCCGAGAATCCAAGTTTTGATATCCAAAAATATGCTCGGAAAAAAGTTATTTCGCATGGTACGAAAAAGAGATGATCGGAAATATCTTTCTCCAGAATCGACATCGAACTTTGATGGGTGGGTTCATAGGTGTATTTTGACCCGCTGGATCCAAAAATCCAACCTTTGTTACACGAAAATACACCTGGAATGAAGTTATTTCGCATGGTCCGAAAAAGAGATGATCGAAAATATTTTTTTTCACAATCAAAATCGGACTTTAATGGGTGAGTTTCTAGGTGTATTCCGACCCGCTGAATCCGAAAATCCAAGCTTTGATGACCAAAAATATGCTTGGAAAAAAGTTATTCCGCATGGTACGAAAAAGAGATGATCGAAAATATCTGTCTCCAGAATCGAAATCGAACTTTGATGGGTGGGTTCATATGTGTATTTTGACCCGCTGAATCCAAAAATCCAACCTTTGTTACACGAAAATACACCTGGAAAGAAGTTATTCCGCATGGTACGAAAAAGAGATGATCGAAAATATTTTTTTTCAGAATCGAAATTGGACTTTGATGGGTGAGTTTCTAGGTGTATTTCGACCCGCTGTATCCGGAAATCCAACCTCTGATGACCAAAAATATGCTTGGAAAAAAGGTATTCCGCATGGTACGAAAAAGAGATGATCGAAAATATTTTTTTTCAGAATCAAAATCGGACTTTGATGGGTGAGTTTCTAGGTGTATTTCGACCCGCTGAATCCGAAAATCCAAACTTTGATGACCAAAAATATGCTTGGAAAAAAGTTATTTCGCATGGTACGAAAAAGAGATGATCGAAAATATCTGTCTCCAGAATCGAAATCGAACTTTGATGGGTGGGTTTATGGGTGTATTTTGACCCGCTGGATCCAAAAATCCAACCTTTGTTACACGAAAATACACCTGGAATGAAGTTATTTCGCATGGTCCGAAAAAGAGATGATCGAAAATATTTTTTTTCAGAATCAAAATCGGACTTTAATGGGTGAGTTTCTAGGTGTATTCCGACCCGCTGAATCCGAAAATCCAAACTTTGATGACCAAAAATATGCTTGGAAAAAAGTTATTCCGCATGGTACGAAAAAGAGATGATCGAAAATATCTGTCTCCAGAATCGAAATCGAACTTTGATGGATGGGTTCATAGGTGTATTTTGACCCGCTGAATCCGAAAATCCAAACTTTGATGACCAAAAATATGCTTGGAAAAAAGTTATTTCGCATGGTACGAAAAAGAGATGATCGAAAATATCTGTCTCCAGAATCGAAATCGAACTTTGATGGGTGGGTTCACAGGTGTATTTTGACCCGCTGAATCCAAAAATCCAACCTTTGTTACACGAAAATACGCCTGGAAAGAAGTTATTCCGCATGGTACGAAAAAGAGATGATCGAAAATATTTTTTTTCAGAATCGAAATCGGACTTTGATGGGTGAGTTTCTAGGTGTATTTCAACCCGCTGAATCCGAAAATCCAACCTCTGATGACCAAAAATATGCTTGGAAAAAAGTTATTTCGCATGGTACGAAAAAGAGATGATCGAAAATATCTGTCTCCAGAATCGAAATCGAACTTTGATGGGTGGGTTTATGGGTGTATTTTGACCCGCTGGATCCAAAAATCCAACCTTTGTTACACGAAAATACACCTGGAATGAAGTTATTTCGCATGGTCCGAAAAAGAGATGATCGAAAATATTTTTTTTCAGAATCAAAATCGGACTTTAATGGGTGAGTTTCTAGGTGTATTCCGACCCGCTGAATCCGAAAATCCAAACTTTGATGACCAAAAATATGCTTGGAAAAAAGTTATTCCGCATGGTACGAAAAAGAGATGATCGAAAATATCTGTCTCCAGAATCGAAATCGAACCTTGATGGATGGGTTCATAGGTGTATTTTGACCCGCTGAATCCGAAAATCCAAACTTTGATGACCAAAAATATGCTTGGAAAAAAGTTATTTCGCATGGTACGAAAAAGAGATGATCGAAAATATCTGTCTCCAGAATCGAAATCGAACTTTGATGGGTGGGTTCACAGGTGTATTTTGACCCGCTGAATCCAAAAATCCAACCTTTGTTACACGAAAATACGCCTGGAAAGAAGTTATTCCGCATGGTACGAAAAAGAGATGATCGAAAATATTTTTTTTCAGAATCGAAATCGGACTTTGATGGGTGAGTTTCTAGGTGTATTTCAACCCGCTGAATCCGAAAATCCAACCTCTGATGACCAAAAATATGCTTGGAAAAAAGTTATTTCGCATGGTACGAAAAAGAGATGATCGAAAATATCTGTCTCCAGAATCGAAATCGAACTTTGATGGATGGGTTAATAGGTGTATTTTGACCCGCTGAATCCGAAAATCCAAACTTTGATGACCAAAAATATGCTTGGAAAAAAGTTATTTCGCATGGTACGAAAAAGAGATGATCGAAAATATCTGTCTCCAGAATCGAAATGGATATTTGATGGGTGGGTTTATAGGTGTATTTTGACCCGCTGAATCCGAGAATCCAAGTTTTGATATCCAAAAATATGCTCGGAAAAAAGTTATTTCGCATGGTACGAAAAAGAGATGATCGGAAATATCTTTCTCCAGAATCGACATCGAACTTTGATGGGTGGGTTCATAGGTGTATTTTGACCCGCTGGATCCAAAAATCCAACCTTTGTTACACGAAAATACACCTGGAATGAAGTTATTTCGCATGGTCCGAAAAAGAGATGATCGAAAATATTTTTTTTCACAATCAAAATCGGACTTTAATGGGTGAGTTTCTAGGTGTATTCCGACCCGCTGAATCCGAAAATCCAAGCTTTGATGACCAAAAATATGCTTGGAAAAAAGTTATTCCGCATGGTACGAAAAAGAGATGATCGAAAATATCTGTCTCCAGAATCGAAATCGAACTTTGATGGGTGGGTTCATATGTGTATTTTGACCCGCTGAATCCAAAAATCCAACCTTTGTTACACGAAAATACACCTGGAAAGAAGTTATTCCGCATGGTACGAAAAAGAGATGATCGAAAATATTTTTTTTCAGAATCGAAATTGGACTTTGATGGGTGAGTTTCTAGGTGTATTTCGACCCGCTGTATCCGGAAATCCAACCTCTGATGACCAAAAATATGCTTGGAAAAAAGGTATTCCGCATGGTACGAAAAAGAGATGATCGAAAATATTTTTTTTCAGAATCAAAATCGGACTTTGATGGGTGAGTTTCTAGGTGTATTTCGACCCGCTGAATCCGAAAATCCAAACTTTGATGACCAAAAATATGCTTGGAAAAAAGTTATTTCGCATGGTACGAAAAAGAGATGATCGAAAATATCTGTCTCCAGAATCGAAATCGAACTTTGATGGGTGGGTTTATGGGTGTATTTTGACCCGCTGGATCCAAAAATCCAACCTTTGTTACACGAAAATACACCTGGAATGAAGTTATTTCGCATGGTCCGAAAAAGAGATGATCGAAAATATTTTTTTTCAGAATCAAAATCGGACTTTAATGGGTGAGTTTCTAGGTGTATTCCGACCCGCTGAATCCGAAAATCCAAACTTTGATGACCAAAAATATGCTTGGAAAAAAGTTATTCCGCATGGTACGAAAAAGAGATGATCGAAAATATCTGTCTCCAGAATCGAAATCGAACTTTGATGGATGGGTTCATAGGTGTATTTTGACCCGCTGAATCCGAAAATCCAAACTTTGATGACCAAAAATATGCTTGGAAAAAAGTTATTTCGCATGGTACGAAAAAGAGATGATCGAAAATATCTGTCTCCAGAATCGAAATCGAACTTTGATGGGTGGGTTCACAGGTGTATTTTGACCCGCTGAATCCAAAAATCCAACCTTTGTTACACGAAAATACGCCTGGAAAGAAGTTATTCCGCATGGTACGAAAAAGAGATGATCGAAAATATTTTTTTTCAGAATCGAAATCGGACTTTGATGGGTGAGTTTCTAGGTGTATTTCAACCCGCTGAATCCGAAAATCCAACCTCTGATGACCAAAAATATGCTTGGAAAAAAGTTATTTCGCATGGTACGAAAAAGAGATGATCGAAAATATCTGTCTCCAGAATCGAAATCGAACTTTGATGGATGGGTTAATAGGTGTATTTTGACCCGCTGAATCCGAAAATCCAAACTTTGATGACCAAAAATATGCTTGGAAAAAAGTTATTTCGCATGGTACGAAAAAGAGATGATCGAAAATATCTGTCTCCAGAATCGAAATGGATATTTGATGGGTGGGTTTATAGGTGTATTTTGACCCGCTGAATCCGAGAATCCAAGCTTTGATAACCAAAAATATGCTCGGAAAAAAGTTATTTCGCATGGTACGAAAAAGAGATGATCGGAAATATCTTTCTCCAGAATCGACATCGAACTTTGATGGGTGGGTTCATAGGTGTATTTTGACCCGCTGGATCCAAAAATCCAACCTTTGTTACACGAAAATACACCTGGAATGAAGTTATTTCGCATGGTCCGAAAAAGAGATGATCGAAAATATTTTTTTTCACAATCAAAATCGGACATTAATGGGTGAGTTTCTAGGTGTATTCCGACCCGCTGAATCCGAAAATCCAAGCTTTGATGACCAAAAATATGCTTGGAAAAAAGTTATTTCGCATGGTACGAAAAAGAGATGATCGAAAATATCTGTCTCCAGAATCGAAATCGAACTTTGATGGGTGGGTTTATGGGTGTATTTTGACCCGCTGGATCCAAAAATCCAACCTTTGTTACACGAAAATACACCTGGAATGAAGTTATTTCGCATGGTCCGAAAAAGAGATGATCGAAAATATTTTTTTTCAGAATCAAAATCGGACTTTAATGGGTGAGTTTCTAGGTGTATTCCGACCCGCTGAATCCGAAAATCCATACTTTGATGACCAAAAATATGCTTGGAAAAAAGTTATTCCGCATGGTACGAAAAAGAGATGATCGAAAATATCTGTCTCCAGAATCGAAATCGAACTTTGATGGATGGGTTCATAGGTGTATTTTGACCCGCTGAATCCGAAAATCCGAACTTTGAAACCCAAAAATATGCTTGGAAAAAAGTTATTTCGCATGGTACGAAAAAGAGATGATCGAAAATATCTGTCTCCAGAATCGAAATCGAACTTTAATGGGTGGGTTTATGGGTGTATTTTGACCCGCTGGATCCAAAAATCCAACCTTTGTTACACGAAAATACACCTGGAATGAAGTTATTTCGCATGGTCCGAAAAACAGATGATCGAAAATATTTTTTTTCAGAATCAAAATCGGACTTTAATGGGTGAGTTTCTAGGTGTATTCCGACCCGCTGAATCCGAAAATCCAACCTCTGATGACCAAAAATATGCGTGGAAAAAAGTTATTCCGCATGGTACGAAAAAGAGATGATCGAAAATATCTGTCTCCAGAATCGGAATCGAACTTTGATGGGTGTGATCATAGGTGTATTTTGACCCGCTGAATCCAAAAATCCAACCTTTGTTACACGAAAATACACCTGGAAAGAAGTTATTCCGCATGGTACGAAAAAGAGATGATCGAAAATATTTTTTTTCAGAATCGAAATCGGACTTTGATGGGTGAGTTTCTAGGTGTATTTCGACCCGCTGAATCCGAAAATCCAACCTTTGATGACCAAAAATATGCTTGGAAAAAAGTTATTTCGCATGGTACGAAAAAGAGATGATCGAAAATATCTGTCTCCAGAATCAAAATCGAACTTTGATGGGTGGGTTTATAGGTGTATTTTGACCCGCTGAATCCGAGAATCCAAGCCTTGATGACCAAAAATATGCTTGGAAAAAAGTTATTTCGCATGGTACGAAAAAGAGATGATCGAAAATATCTGTCTCCAGAATCAAAATCGAACTTTGATGGGTGGGTTCATAGGTGTATTTTGACCCGCTGATTCCAAAAATCCAACCTTTGTTACACGAAAATACACCTGGAATGAAGTTATTCCGTATGGTCCGAAAAAGAGATGATCGAAAATATTTTTTTTTCAGAATCAAAATCGGACTTTAATGGGTGAGTTTCTAGGTGTATTCCGACCCGCTGAATCCGAAAATCCAAGCTTTGATGACCAAAAATATGCTTGGAAAAAAGTTATTCCGCATGGTACGAAAAAGAGATGATCGAAAATATCTGTCTCCAGAATCGAAATCGAACTTTGATGGGTGGGTTCATAGGTGTATTTTGACCCGCTGAATCCAAAAATCCAACCTTTGTTACACGAAAATACACCTGGAAAGAAGTTATTCCGCATGGTACGAAAAAGAGATGATCGAAAATAGTTTTTTTCAGAATTGAAATCGGACTTTGATGGGTGAGTTTCTAGGTGTATTCCGACCCGCTGAATCCGAAAATCCAACCTCTGATGACCAAAAATATGCTTGGAAAGAAGTTATTCCGCATGGTACGAAAAAGAGATGATCGAAAATATCTGTCTCCAGAATCAAAATCGAACTTTGATGGGTGGGTTTATAGGTGTATTTTGACCCGCTGAATCCGAGAATCCAAGCCTTGATGACCAAAAATATGCTTGGAAAAAAGTTATTTCGCATGGTACGAAAAAGAGATGATCGAAAATATCTGTCTCCAGAATCGAAATCGAACTTTGATGGGTGGGTTTATGGGTGTATTTTGACCCGCTGGATCCAAAAATCCAACCTTTGTTACACGAAAATACACCTGGAATGAAGTTATTTCGCATGGTCCGAAAAAGAGATGATCGAAAATATTTTTTTTCAGAATCAAAATCGGACTTTAATGGGTGAGTTTCTAGGTGTATTTCGACCCGCTGAATCCGAAAATCCAAACTTTGATGACCAAAAATATGCTTGGAAAAAAGTTATTCCGCATGGTACGAAAAAGAAATGATCGAAAATATCTGTCTCCAGAATCGGAATCGAACTTTGATGGGTGTGATCATAGGTGTATTTTGACCCGCTGAATCCAAAAATCCAACCTTTGTTACACGAAAATACACCTGGAAAGAAGTTATTCCGCATGGTACGAAAAAGAGATGATCGAAAATATTTTTTTTCAGAATCGAAATCGGACTTTGATGGGTGAGTTTCTAGGTGTATTTCGACCCGCTGAATCCGAAAATCCAACCTTTGATGACCAAAAATATGCTTGGAAAAAAGTTATTTCGCATGGTACGAAAAAGAGATGATCGAAAATATCTGTCTCCAGAATCAAAATCGAACTTTGATGGGTGGGTTTATAGGTGTATTTTGACCCGCTGAATCCGAGAATCCAAGCCTTGATGACCAAAAATATGCTTGGAAAAAAGTTATTTCGCATGGTACGAAAAAGAGATGATCGAAAATATCTGTCTCCAGAATCAAAATCGAACTTTGATGGGTGGGTTCATAGGTGTATTTTGACCCGCTGATTCCAAAAATCCAACCTTTGTTACACGAAAATACACCTGGAATGAAGTTATTCCGTATGGTCCGAAAAAGAGATGATCGAAAATATTTTTTTTTCAGAATCAAAATCGGACTTTAATGGGTGAGTTTCTAGGTGTATTCCGACCCGCTGAATCCGAAAATCCAAGCTTTGATGACCAAAAATATGCTTGGAAAAAAGTTATTCCGCATGGTACGAAAAAGAGATGATCGAAAATATCTGTCTCCAGAATCGAAATCGAACTTTGATGGGTGGGTTCATAGGTGTATTTTGACCCGCTGAATCCAAAAATCCAACCTTTGTTACACGAAAATACACCTGGAAAGAAGTTATTCCGCATGGTACGAAAAAGAGATGATCGAAAATAGTTTTTTTCAGAATTGAAATCGGACTTTGATGGGTGAGTTTCTAGGTGTATTCCGACCCGCTGAATCCGAAAATCCAACCTCTGATGACCAAAAATATGCTTGGAAAGAAGTTATTCCGCATGGTACGAAAAAGAGATGATCGAAAATATCTGTCTCCAGAATCAAAATCGAACTTTGATGGGTGGGTTTATAGGTGTATTTTGACCCGCTGAATCCGAGAATCCAAGCCTTGATGACCAAAAATATGCTTGGAAAAAAGTTATTTCGCATGGTACGAAAAAGAGATGATCGAAAATATCTGTCTCCAGAATCGAAATCGAACTTTGATGGGTGGGTTTATGGGTGTATTTTGACCCGCTGGATCCAAAAATCCAACCTTTGTTACACGAAAATACACCTGGAATGAAGTTATTTCGCATGGTCCGAAAAAGAGATGATCGAAAATATTTTTTTTCAGAATCAAAATCGGACTTTAATGGGTGAGTTTCTAGGTGTATTTCGACCCGCTGAATCCGAAAATCCAAACTTTGATGACCAAAAATATGCTTGGAAAAAAGTTATTCCGCATGGTACGAAAAAGAAATGATCGAAAATATCTGTCTCCAGAATCGGAATCGAACTTTGATGGGTGTGATCATAGGTGTATTTTGACCCGCTGAATCCAAAAATCCAACCTTTGTTACACGAAAATACACCTGGAAAGAAGTTATTCCGCATGGTACGAAAAAGAGATGATCGAAAATATTTTTTTTCAGAATCGAAATCGGACTTTGATGGGTGAGTTTCTAGGTGTATTTCGACCCGCTGAATCCGAAAATCCAACCTTTGATGACCAAAAATATGCTTGGAAAAAAGTTATTTCGCATGGTACGAAAAAGAGATGATCGAAAATATCTGTCTCCAGAATCAAAATCGAACTTTGATGGGTGGGTTTATAGGTGTATTTTGACCCGCTGAATCCGAGAATCCAAGCCTTGATGACCAAAAATATGCTTGGAAAAAAGTTATTTCGCATGGTACGAAAAAGAGATGATCGAAAATATCTGTCTCCAGAATCAAAATCGAACTTTGATGGGTGGGTTCATAGGTGTATTTTGACCCGCTGATTCCAAAAATCCAACCTTTGTTACACGAAAATACACCTGGAATGAAGTTATTCCGTATGGTCCGAAAAAGAGATGATCGAAAATATTTTTTTTTCAGAATCAAAATCGGACTTTAATGGGTGAGTTTCTAGGTGTATTCCGACCCGCTGAATCCGAAAATCCAAGCTTTGATGACCAAAAATATGCTTGGAAAAAAGTTATTCCGCATGGTACGAAAAAGAGATGATCGAAAATATCTGTCTCCAGAATCGAAATCGAACTTTGATGGGTGGGTTCATAGGTGTATTTTGACCCGCTGAATCCAAAAATCCAACCTTTGTTACACGAAAATACACCTGGAAAGAAGTTATTCCGCATGGTACGAAAAAGAGATGATCGAAAATAGTTTTTTTCAGAATTGAAATCGGACTTTGATGGGTGAGTTTCTAGGTGTATTCCGACCCGCTGAATCCGAAAATCCAACCTCTGATGACCAAAAATATGCTTGGAAAGAAGTTATTCCGCATGGTACGAAAAAGAGATGATCGAAAATATCTGTCTCCAGAATCAAAATCGAACTTTGATGGGTGGGTTTATAGGTGTATTTTGACCCGCTGAATCCGAGAATCCAAGCCTTGATGACCAAAAATATGCTTGGAAAAAAGTTATTTCGCATGGTACGAAAAAGAGATGATCGAAAATATCTGTCTCCAGAATCGAAATCGAACTTTGATGGGTGGGTTTATGGGTGTATTTTGACCCGCTGGATCCAAAAATCCAACCTTTGTTACACGAAAATACACCTGGAATGAAGTTATTTCGCATGGTCCGAAAAAGAGATGATCGAAAATATTTTTTTTCAGAATCAAAATCGGACTTTAATGGGTGAGTTTCTAGGTGTATTCCGACCCGCTGAATCCGAAAATCCAAACTTTGATGACCAAAAATATGCTTGGAAAAAAGTTATTCCGCATGGTACGAAAAAGAGATGATCGAAAATATTTGTCTCCAGAATCGAAATCGAACTTTGATGGGTGGGTTCATAGGTGTATTTTGACCCGCTGAATCCAAAAATCCAACCTTTGTTACACGAAAATACACCTGGAAAGAAGTTATTCCGCATGGTACGAAAAAGAGATGATCGAAAATAGTTTTTTTCAGAATTGAAATCGGACTTTGATGGGTGAGTTTCTAGGTGTATTCCGACCCGCTGAATCCGAAAATCCAACCTCTGATGACCAAAAATATGCTTGGAAAGAAGTTATTCCGCATGGTACGAAAAAGAGATGATCGAAAATATTTTTTTTCAGAATCGAAATTGGACTTTGATGGGTGAGTTTCTAGGTGTATTTCGACCCGCTGAATCCGAAAATCCAAACTTTGATGACCAAAAATATGCTTGGAAAAAAGTTATTTCGCATGGTACGAAAAAGAGATGATCGAAAATATCTGTCTCCAGAATCGAAATCGAACTTTGATGGGTGGGTTTATGGGTGTATTTTGACCCGCTGGATCCCAAAATCCAACCTTTGTTACACGAAAATACACCTGGAATGAAGTTATTTCGCATGGTCCGAAAAAGAGATGATCGAAAATATTTTTTTTCAGAATCAAAATCGGACTTTAATGGGTGAGTTTCTAGGTGTATTCCGACCCGCTGAATCCGAAAATCCAAACTTTGATGACCAACAATATGCTTGGAAAAAAGTTATTCCGCATGGTACGAAAAAGAGATGATCGAAAATATCTGTCTCCAGAATCGAAATCGAACTTTGATGGATGGGTTCATAGGTGTATTTTGACCCGCTGAATCCGAAAATCCAAACTTTGATGACCAAAAATATGCTTGGAAAAAAGTTATTTCGCATGGTACGAAAAAGAGATGATCGAAAATATCTGTCTCCAGAATCGAAATCGAACTTTGATGGGTGGGTTCACAGGTGTATTTTGACCCGCTGAATCCAAAAATCCAACCTTTGTTACACGAAAATACGCCTGGAAAGAAGTTATTCCGCATGGTACGAAAAAGAGATGATCGAAAATATTTTTTTTCAGAATCGAAATCGGACTTTGATGGGTGAGTTTCTAGGTGTATTTCAACCCGCTGAATCCGAAAATCCAACCTCTGATGACCAAAAATATGCTTGGAAAAAAGTTATTTCGCATGGTACGAAAAAGAGATGATCGAAAATATCTGTCTCCAGAATCGAAATCGAACTTTGATGGATGGGTTCATAGGTGTATTTTGACCCGCTGAATCCGAAAATCCAAACTTTGATGACCAAAAATATGCTTGGAAAAAAGTTATTTTGCATGGTACGAAAAAGAGATGATCGAAAATATCTGTCTCCAGAATCGAAATGGATATTTGATGGGTGGGTTTATAGGTGTATTTTGACCCGCTGAATCCGAGAATCCAAGCTTTGATGACCAAAAATATGCTCGGAAAAAAGTTATTTCGCATGGTACGAAAAAGAGATGATCGAAAATATCTGTCTCCAGAATCGAAATCGAACTTTGATGGATGGGTTCATAGGTGTATTTTGACCCGCTGAATCCGAAAATCCAAACTTTGATGACCAAAAATATGCTTGGAAAAAAGTTATTTCGCATGGTACGAAAAAGAGATGATCGAAAATATCTGTCTCCAGAATCGAAATCGAACTTTAATGGGTGGGTTTATGGGTGTATTTTGACCCGCTGGATCCAAAAATCCAACCTTTGTTACACGAAAATACACCTGGAATGAAGTTATTCCGCATGGTCCGAAAAAGAGATGATCGAAAATATTTTTTTTCAGAATCAAAATCGGACTTTAATGGGTGAGTTTCTAGGTGTATTCCGACCCGCTGAATCCGAAAATCCAACCTCTGATGACCAAAAATATGCGTGGAAAAAAGTTATTCCGCATGGTACGAAAAAGAGATGATCGAAAATATTTTTTTTCAGAATCAAAATCGGACTTTGATGGGTGAGTTTCTAGGTGTATTTCGACCCGCTGAATCCGGAAATCCAAACTTTGATGACCAAAAATATGCTTGGAAAAAAGTTATTTCGCATGGTACGAAAAAGAGATGATCGAAAATATCTGTCTCCAGAATCGAAATCGAACTTTGATGGGTGGGTTTATGGGTGTATTTTGACCCGCTGGATCCAAAAATCCAACCTTTGTTACACGAAAATACACCTGGAATGAAGTTATTTCGCATGGTCCGAAAAAGAGATGATCGAAAATATTTTTTTTCAGAATCAAAATCGGACTTTAATGGGTGAGTTTCTAGGTGTATTCCGACCCGCTGAATCCGAAAATCCGAACTTTGATGACCAAAAATATGCTTGGAAAAAAGTTATTCCGCATGGTACGAAAAAGAGATGATCGAAAATATCTGTCTCCAGAATCGAAATCGAACTTTGATGGATGGGTTCATAGGTGTATTTTGACCCGCTGAATCCGAAAATCCAAACTTTGATGACCAAAAATATGCTTGGAAAAAAGTTATTTCGCATGGTACGAAAAAGAGATGATCGAAAATATCTGTCTCCAGAATCGAAATCGAACTTTAATGGGTGGGTTTATGGGTGTATTTTGACCCGCTGGATCCAAAAATCCAACCTTTGTTACACGAAAATACACCTGGAATGAAGTTATTTCGCATGGTCCGAAAAAGAGATGATCGAAAATATTTTTTTTCAGAATCAAAATCGGACTTTAATGGGTGAGTTTCTAGGTGTATTTCGACCCGCTGAATCCGAAAATCCAAACTTTGACGACCAAAAATATGCTTGGCAAAAAGTTATTCCGCATGGTACGAAAAAGAGATGATCGAAAATATCTGTCTGCAGAATCGAAATGGATATTTGATGGGTGGGTTTATAGGTGTATTTTGACCCGCTGAATCCGAGAATCCAAGCTTTGATGACCAAAAATATGCTCGGAAAAAAGTTATTTCGCATGGTACGAAAAAGAGATGATCGGAAATATCTTTCTCCAGAATCGACATCGAACTTTGATGGGTGGGTTCATAGGTGTATTTTGACCCGCTGGATCCAAAAATCCAACCTTTGTTACACGAAAATACACCTGGAATGAAGTTATTTCGCATGGTCCGAAAAAGAGATGATCGAAAATATTTTTTTTCACAATCAAAATCGGACTTTAATGGGTGAGTTTCTAGGTGTATTCCGACACGCTGAATCCGAAAATCCAAGCTTTGATGACCAAAAATATGCTTGGAAAAAAGTTATTCCGCATGGTACGAAAAAGAGATGATCGAAAATATCTGTCTCCAGAATCGAAATCGAACTTTGATGGGTGGGTTCATAGGTGTATTTTGACCCGCTGAATCCAAAAATCCAACCTTTGTTACACGAAAATACACCTGGAAAGAAGTTATTCCGCATGGTACGAAAAAGAGATGATCGAAAATATTTTTTTTCAGAATCGAAATTGGACTTTGATGGGTGAGTTTCTAGGTGTATTCCGACCCGCTGAATCCGAAAATCCAACCTCTGATGACCAAAAATATGCTTGGAAAAAAGTTATTCCGCATGGTACGAAAAAGAGATGATCGAAAATATTTTTTTTCAGAATCAAAATCGGACTTTGATGGGTGAGTTTCTAGGTGTATTTTGACCCGCTGAATCCGAAAATCCAAACTTTGATGACCAAAAATATGCTTGGAAAAAAGTTATTTCCCATGGTACGAAACAGAGATGATCGAAAATATCTGTCTCCAGAATCGAAATCGAACTTTGATGGGTGGGTTTATGGGTGTATTTTGACCCGCTGGATCCAAAAATCCAACCTTTGTTACACGAAAATACACCTGGAATGAAGTTATTTCGCATGGTCCGAAAAAGAGATGATCGAAAATATTTTTTTTCAGAATCAAAATCGGACTTTAATGGGTGAGTTTCTAGGTGTATTCCGACCCGCTGAATCCGAAAATCCAAACTTTGATGACCAAAAATATGCTTGGAAAAAAGTTATTCCGCATGGTACGAAAAAGAGATGATCGAAAATATCTGTCTCCAGAATCGAAATCGAACTTTGATGGATGGGTTCATAGGTGTATTTTGACCCGCTGAATCCGAAAATCCAAACTTTGATGACCAAAAATATGCTTGGAAAAAAGTTATTTTGCATGGTACGAAAAAGAGATGATCGAAAATATCTGTCTCCAGAATCGAAATGGATATTTGATGGGTGGGTTTATAGGTGTATTTTGACCCGCTGAATCCGAGAATCCAAGCTTTGATGACCAAAAATATGCTCGGAAAAAAGTTATTTCGCATGGTACGAAAAAGAGATGATCGAAAATATCTGTCTCCAGAATCGAAATCGAACTTTGATGGATGGGTTCATAGGTGTATTTTGACCCGCTGAATCCGAAAATCCAAACTTTGATGACCAAAAATATGCTTGGAAAAAAGTTATTTCGCATGGTACGAAAAAGAGATGATCGAAAATATCTGTCTCCAGAATCGAAATCGAACTTTAATGGGTGGGTTTATGGGTGTATTTTGACCCGCTGGATCCAAAAATCCAACCTTTGTTACACGAAAATACACCTGGAATGAAGTTATTCCGCATGGTCCGAAAAAGAGATGATCGAAAATATTTTTTTTCAGAATCAAAATCGGACTTTAATGGGTGAGTTTCTAGGTGTATTCCGACCCGCTGAATCCGAAAATCCAACCTCTGATGACCAAAAATATGCGTGGAAAAAAGTTATTCCGCATGGTACGAAAAAGAGATGATCGAAAATATTTTTTTTCAGAATCAAAATCGGACTTTGATGGGTGAGTTTCTAGGTGTATTTCGACCCGCTGAATCCGGAAATCCAAACTTTGATGACCAAAAATATGCTTGGAAAAAAGTTATTTCGCATGGTACGAAAAAGAGATGATCGAAAATATCTGTCTCCAGAATCGAAATCGAACTTTGATGGGTGGGTTTATGGGTGTATTTTGACCCGCTGGATCCAAAAATCCAACCTTTGTTACACGAAAATACACCTGGAATGAAGTTATTTCGCATGGTCCGAAAAAGAGATGATCGAAAATATTTTTTTTCAGAATCAAAATCGGACTTTAATGGGTGAGTTTCTAGGTGTATTCCGACCCGCTGAATCCGAAAATCCGAACTTTGATGACCAAAAATATGCTTGGAAAAAAGTTATTCCGCATGGTACGAAAAAGAGATGATCGAAAATATCTGTCTCCAGAATCGAAATCGAACTTTGATGGATGGGTTCATAGGTGTATTTTGACCCGCTGAATCCGAAAATCCAAACTTTGATGACCAAAAATATGCTTGGAAAAAAGTTATTTCGCATGGTACGAAAAAGAGATGATCGAAAATATCTGTCTCCAGAATCGAAATCGAACTTTAATGGGTGGGTTTATGGGTGTATTTTGACCCGCTGGATCCAAAAATCCAACCTTTGTTACACGAAAATACACCTGGAATGAAGTTATTTCGCATGGTCCCAAAAAGAGATGATCGAAAATATTTTTTTTCAGAATCAAAATCGGACTTTAATGGGTGAGTTTCTAGGTGTATTTCGACCCGCTGAATCCGAAAATCCAAACTTTGACGACCAAAAATATGCTTGGCAAAAAGTTATTCCGCATGGTACGAAAAAGAGATGATCGAAAATATCTGTCTGCAGAATCGAAATGGATATTTGATGGGTGGGTTTATAGGTGTATTTTGACCCGCTGAATCCGAGAATCCAAGCTTTGATGACCAAAAATATGCTCGGAAAAAAGTTATTTCGCATGGTACGAAAAAGAGATGATCGGAAATATCTTTCTCCAGAATCGACATCGAACTTTGATGGGTGGGTTCATAGGTGTATTTTGACCCGCTGGATCCAAAAATCCAACCTTTGTTACACGAAAATACACCTGGAATGAAGTTATTTCGCATGGTCCGAAAAAGAGATGATCGAAAATATTTTTTTTCACAATCAAAATCGGACTTTAATGGGTGAGTTTCTAGGTGTATTCCGACACGCTGAATCCGAAAATCCAAGCTTTGATGACCAAAAATATGCTTGGAAAAAAGTTATTCCGCATGGTACGAAAAAGAGATGATCGAAAATATCTGTCTCCAGAATCGAAATCGAACTTTGATGGGTGGGTTCATAGGTGTATTTTGACCCGCTGAATCCAAAAATCCAACCTTTGTTACACGAAAATACACCTGGAAAGAAGTTATTCCGCATGGTACGAAAAAGAGATGATCGAAAATATTTTTTTTCAGAATCGAAATTGGACTTTGATGGGTGAGTTTCTAGGTGTATTCCGACCCGCTGAATCCGAAAATCCAACCTCTGATGACCAAAAATATGCTTGGAAAAAAGTTATTCCGCATGGTACGAAAAAGAGATGATCGAAAATATTTTTTTTCAGAATCAAAATCGGACTTTGATGGGTGAGTTTCTAGGTGTATTTTGACCCGCTGAATCCGAAAATCCAAACTTTGATGACCAAAAATATGCTTGGAAAAAAGTTATTTCCCATGGTACGAAACAGAGATGATCGAAAATATCTGTCTCCAGAATCGAAATCGAACTTTGATGGGTGGGTTTATGGGTGTATTTTGACCCGCTGGATCCAAAAATCCAACCTTTGTTACACGAAAATACACCTGGAATGAAGTTATTTCGCATGGTCCGAAAAAGAGATGATCGAAAATATTTTTTTTCAGAATCAAAATCGGACTTTAATGGGTGAGTTTCTAGGTGTATTCCGACCCGCTGAATCCGAAAATCCAAACTTTGATGACCAAAAATATGCTTGGAAAAAAGTTATTCCGCATGGTACGAAAAAGAGATGATCGAAAATATCTGTCTCCAGAATCGAAATCGAACTTTGATGGATGGGTTCATAGGTGTATTTTGACCCGCTGAATCCGAAAATCCAAACTTTGATGACCAAAAATATGCTTGGAAAAAAGTTATTCCGCATGGTACGAAAAAGAGATGATCGGAAATATCTGTCTCCAGAATCGAAATCAAACTTTGATGGGTGGGTTCACAGGTGTATTTTGACCCGCTGAATCCAAAAATCCAACCTTTGTTACACGAAAATACACCTGGAAAGAAGTTATTCCGCATGGTACGAAAAAGAGATGATCGAAAATATTTTTTTTCAGAATCGAAATCGGACTTTGATGGGTGAGTTTCTAGGTGTATTTCAACCCGCTGAATCCGAAAATCCAACCTCTGATGACCAAAAATATGCTTGGAAAAAAGTTATTTCGCATGGTACGAAAAAGAGATGATCGAAAATATCTGTCTCCAGAATCGAAATCGAACTTTGATGGATGGGTTCATAGGTGTATTTTGACCCGCTGAATCCGAAAATCCAAACTTTGATGACCAAAAATATGCTTGGAAAAAAGTTATTTCGCATGGTACGAAAAAGAGATGATCGGAAATATCTTTCTCCAGAATCGACATCGAACTTTGATGGGTGGGTTCATAGGTGTATTTTGACCCGCTGGATCCAAAAATCCAACCTTTGTTACACGAAAATACACCTGGAATGAAGTTATTTCGGATGGTCCGAAAAAGAGATGATCGAAAATATTTTTTTTCACAATCAAAATCGGACTTTAATGGGTGAGTTTCTAGGTGTATTCCGACCCGCTGAATCCGAAAATCCAAGCTTTGATGACCAAAAATATGCTTGGAAAAAAGTTATTCCGCATGGTTCGAAAAAGAGATGATCGAAAATATCTGTCTCCAGAATCGAAATCGAACTTTGATGGGTGGGTTCATATGTGTATTTTGACCCGCTGAATCCAAAAATCCAACCTTTGTTACACGAAAATACACCTGGAAAGAAGTTATTCCGCATGGTACGAAAAAGAGATGATCGAAAATATTTTTTTTCAGAATCGAAATTGGACTTTGATGGGTGAGTTTCTAGGTGTATTTCGACCCGCTGAATCCGAAAATCCAACCTCTGATGACCAAAAATATGCTTGGAAAAAAGTTATTTCGCATGGTACGAAAAAGAGATGATCGAAAATATCTGTCTCCAGAATCGAAATCGAACTTTGATGGGTGGGTTTATGGGTGTATTTTGACCCGCTGGATCCAAAAATCCAACCTTTGTTACACGAAAATACACCTGGAATGAAGTTATTTCGCATGGTCCGAAAAAGAGATGATCGAAAATATTTTTTTTCAGAATCAAAATCGTACTTTAATGGGTGAGTTTCTAGGTGTATTCCGACCCGCTGAATCCGAAAATCCGAACTTTGATGACCAAAAATATGCTTGGAAAAAAGTTATTCCGCATGGTACGAAAAAGAGATGATCGAAAATATCTGTCTCCAGAATCGAAATCGAACTTTGATGGATGGGTTCATAGGTGTATTTTGACCCGCTGAATCCGAAAATCCAAACTTTGATGACCAAAAATATGCTTGGAAAAAAGTTATTTCGCATGGTACGAAAAAGAGATGATCGAAAATATCTGTCTCCAGAATCGAAATCGAACTTTAATGGGTGGGTTTATGGGTGTATTTTGACCCGCTGGATCCAAAAATCCAACCTTTGTTACACGAAAATACACCTGGAATGAAGTTATTTCGCATGGTCCGAAAAAGAGATGATCGGAAATATTTTTTTTCAGAATCAAAATCGGACTTTAATGGGTGAGTTTCTAGGTGTATTCCGACCCGCTGAATCCGAAAATCCAACCTCTGATGACCAAAAATATGCTTGGAAAAAAGTTATTCCGCATGGTACGAAAAAGAGATGATCGAAAATATTTTTTCTCAGAATCAAAATCGGACTTTGATGGGTGAGTTTCTAGGTGTATTTCGACCCGCTGAATCCGGAAATCCAAACTTTGATGACCAAAAATATGCTTGGAAAAAAGTTATTTCGCATGGTACGAAAAAGAGATGATCGAAAATATCTGTCTCCAGAATCGAAATCGAACTTTGATGGGTGGGTTTATGGGTGTATTTTGACCCGCTGGATCTAAAAATCCAACCTTTGTTACACGAAAATACACCTGGAATGAAGTTATTTCGCATGGTCCGAAAAAGAGATGATCGAAAAAATTTTTTTCCAGAATCAAAATCGGACTTTAATGGGTGAGTTTCTAGGTGTATTCCGACCCGCTGAATCCGAAAATCCGAACTTTGATGACCAAAAATATGCTTGGAAAAAAGTTATTCCGCATGGTACGAAAAAGAGATGATCGAAAATATCTGTCTCCAGAATCGAAATCGAACTTTGATGGATGGGTTCATAGGTGTATTTTGACCCGCTGAATCCGAAAATCCAAACTTTGATGACCAAAAATATGCTTGGAAAAAAGTTATTTCGCATGGTACGAAAAAGAGATGATCGAAAATATCTGTCTCCAGAATCGAAATCGAACTTTGATGGGTGGGTTTATGGGTGTATTTTGACCCGCTGGATCCAAAAATCCAACCTTTGTTACACGAAAATACACCTGGAATGAAGTTATTTCGCATGATCCGAAAAAGAGATGATCGAAAATATTTTTTTTCAGAATCAAAATCGGAATTTAATGGGTGAGTTTCTAGGTGTATTCCGACCCGCTGAATCCGAAAATCCAAACTTTGATGACCAAAAATATGCTTGGAAAAAAGTTATTCCGCATGGTACGAAAAAGAGATGATCGAAAATATCTGTCTGCAGAATCGAAATGGATATTTGATGGGTGGGTTTATAGGTGTATTTTGACCCGCTGAATCCGAGAATCCAAGCTTTGATGACCAAAAATATGCTCGGAAAAAAGTTATTTCGCATGGTACGAAAAAGAGATGATCGGAAATATCTTTCTCCAGAATCGACATCGAACTTTGATGGGTGGGTTCATAGGTGTATTTTGACCCGCTGGATCCAAAAATCCAACCTTTGTTACACGAAAATACACCTGGAATGAAGTTATTTCGCATGGTCCGAAAAAGAGATGATCGAAAATATTTTTTTTCACAATCAAAATCGGACTTTAATGGGTGAGTTTCTAGGTGTATTCCGACACGCTGAATCCGAAAATCCAAGCTTTGATGACCAAAAATATGCTTGGAAAAAAGTTATTCCGCATGGTACGAAAAAGAGATGATCGAAAATATCTGTCTCCAGAATCGAAATCGAACTTTGATGGGTGGGTTCATAGGTGTATTTTGACCCGCTGAATCCAAAAATCCAACCTTTGTTACACGAAAATACACCTGGAAAGAAGTTATTCCGCATGGTACGAAAAAGAGATGATCGAAAATATTTTTTTTCAGAATCGAAATTGGACTTTGATGGGTGAGTTTCTAGGTGTATTCCGACCCGCTGAATCCGAAAATCCAACCTCTGATGACCAAAAATATGCTTGGAAAAAAGTTATTCCGCATGGTACGAAAAAGAGATGATCGAAAATATTTTTTTTCAGAATCAAAATCGGACTTTGATGGGTGAGTTTCTAGGTGTATTTCGACCCGCTGAATTCGAAAATCCAAACTTTGATGACCAAAAATATGCTCGGAAAAAAGTTATTTCCCATGGTACGAAAAAGAGATGATCGAAAATATCTGTCTCCAGAATCGAAATCGAACTTTGATGGGTGGGTTTATGGGTGTATTTTGACCCGCTGGATCCAAAAATCCAACCTTTGTTACACGAAAATACACCTGGAATGAAGTTATTTCGCATGGTCCGAAAAAGAGATGATCGAAAATATTTTTTTTCAGAATCAAAATCGGACTTTAATGGGTGAGTTTCTAGGTGTATTCCGACCCACTGAATCCGAAAATCCAAACCTTGATGACCAAAAATATGCTTGGAAAAAAGTTATTCCGCATGGTACGAAAAAGAGATGATCGAAAATATCTGTCTCCAGAATCGAAATCGAACTTTGATGGATGGGTTCATAGGTGTATTTTGACCCGCTGAATCCGAAAATCCAATCTTTGATGACCAAAAATATGCTTGGAAAAAAGTTATTTCGCATGGTACGAAAAAGAGATGATCGAAAATATCTGTCTCCAGAATCGAAATCGAACTTTGATGGGTGGGTTTATGGGTGTATTTTGACCCGCTGGATCCAAAAATCCAACCTTTGTTACACGAAAATACACCTGGAATGAAGTTATTCCGCATGGTCCGAAAAAGAGATGATCGAAAATATTTTTTTTCAGAATCAAAATCGGACTTTAATGGGTGAGTTTCTAGGTGTATTCCGACCCGCTGAATCCGAAAATCCAAACTTTGATGACCAAAAATATGCTTGGAAAAAAGTTATTCCGCATGGTACGAAAAAGAGATGATCGAAAATATCTGTCTCCAGAATCGAAATCGAACTTTGATGGATGGGTTCATAGGTGTATTTTGACCCGCTGAATCCGAAAATCCAAACTTTGATGACCAAAAATATGCTTGGAAAAAAGTTATTTCGCATGGTACGAAAAAGAGATGATCGAAAATATCTGTCTCCAGAATCGAAATCGAACTTTGATGGGTGGGTTTATGGGTGTATTTTGACCCGCTGGATCCAAAAATCCAACCTTTGTTACACGAAAATACACCTGGAATGAAGTTATTTCGCATGATCCGAAAAAGAGATGATCGAAAATATTTTTTTTCAGAATCAAAATCGGAATTTAATGGGTGAGTTTCTAGGTGTATTCCGACCCGCTGAATCCGAAAATCCAAACTTTGATGACCAAAAATATGCTTGGAAAAAAGTTATTCCGCATGGTACGAAAAAGAGATGATCGAAAATATCTGTCTGCAGAATCGAAATGGATATTTGATGGGTGGGTTTATAGGTGTATTTTGACCCGCTGAATCCGAGAATCCAAGCTTTGATGACCAAAAATATGCTCGGAAAAAAGTTATTTCGCATGGTACGAAAAAGAGATGATCGGAAATATCTTTCTCCAGAATCGACATCGAACTTTGATGGGTGGGTTCATAGGTGTATTTTGACCCGCTGGATCCAAAAATCCAACCTTTGTTACACGAAAATACACCTGGAATGAAGTTATTTCGCATGGTCCGAAAAAGAGATGATCGAAAATATTTTTTTTCACAATCAAAATCGGACTTTAATGGGTGAGTTTCTAGGTGTATTCCGACACGCTGAATCCGAAAATCCAAGCTTTGATGACCAAAAATATGCTTGGAAAAAAGTTATTCCGCATGGTACGAAAAAGAGATGATCGAAAATATCTGTCTCCAGAATCGAAATCGAACTTTGATGGGTGGGTTCATAGGTGTATTTTGACCCGCTGAATCCAAAAATCCAACCTTTGTTACACGAAAATACACCTGGAAAGAAGTTATTCCGCATGGTACGAAAAAGAGATGATCGAAAATATTTTTTTTCAGAATCGAAATTGGACTTTGATGGGTGAGTTTCTAGGTGTATTCCGACCCGCTGAATCCGAAAATCCAACCTCTGATGACCAAAAATATGCTTGGAAAAAAGTTATTCCGCATGGTACGAAAAAGAGATGATCGAAAATATTTTTTTTCAGAATCAAAATCGGACTTTGATGGGTGAGTTTCTAGGTGTATTTCGACCCGCTGAATTCGAAAATCCAAACTTTGATGACCAAAAATATGCTCGGAAAAAAGTTATTTCCCATGGTACGAAAAAGAGATGATCGAAAATATCTGTCTCCAGAATCGAAATCGAACTTTGATGGGTGGGTTTATGGGTGTATTTTGACCCGCTGGATCCAAAAATCCAACCTTTGTTACACGAAAATACACCTGGAATGAAGTTATTTCGCATGGTCCGAAAAAGAGATGATCGAAAATATTTTTTTTCAGAATCAAAATCGGACTTTAATGGGTGAGTTTCTAGGTGTATTCCGACCCACTGAATCCGAAAATCCAAACCTTGATGACCAAAAATATGCTTGGAAAAAAGTTATTCCGCATGGTACGAAAAAGAGATGATCGAAAATATCTGTCTCCAGAATCGAAATCGAACTTTGATGGATGGGTTCATAGGTGTATTTTGACCCGCTGAATCCGAAAATCCAATCTTTGATGACCAAAAATATGCTTGGAAAAAAGTTATTTCGCATGGTACGAAAAAGAGATGATCGAAAATATCTGTCTCCAGAATCGAAATCGAACTTTGATGGGTGGGTTTATGGGTGTATTTTGACCCGCTGGATCCAAAAATCCAACCTTTGTTACACGAAAATACACCTGGAATGAAGTTATTCCGCATGGTCCGAAAAAGAGATGATCGAAAATATTTTTTTTCAGAATCAAAATCGGACTTTAATGGGTGAGTTTCTAGGTGTATTCCGACCCGCTGAATCCGAAAATCCAAACTTTGATGACCAAAAATATGCTTGGAAAAAAGTTATTCCGCATGGTACGAAAAAGAGATGATCGAAAATATCTGTCTGCAGAATCGAAATGGATATTTGATGGGTGGGTTTATAGGTGTATTTTGACCCGCTGGATCCGAGAATCCAAGCTTTGATGACCAAAAATATGCTCGGAAAAAAGTTATTTCGCATGGTACGAAAAAGAGATGATCGGAAATATCTTTCTCCAGAATCGACATCGAACTTTGATGGGTGGGTTCATAGGTGTATTTTGACCCGCTGGATTCAAAAATCCAACCTTTGTTACACGAAAATACACCTGGAATGAAGTTATTTCGCATGGTCCGAAAAAGAGATGATCGAAAATATTTTTTTTCACAATCAAAATCGGACTTTAATGGGTGAGTTTCTAGGTGTATTCCGACACGCTGAATCCGAAAATCCAAGCTTTGATGACCAAAAATATGCTTGGAAAAAAGTTATTCCGCATGGTACGAAAAAGAGATGATCGAAAATATCTGTCTCCAGAATCGAAATCGAACTTTGATGGGTGGGTTCATAGGTGTATTTTGACCCGCTGAATCCAAAAATCCAACCTTTGTTACACGAAAATACACCTGGAAAGAAGTTATTCCGCATGGTACGAAAAAGAGATGATCGAAAATATTTTTTTTCAGAATCGAAATTGGACTTTGATGGGTGAGTTTCTAGGTGTATTCCGACCCGCTGAATCCGAAAATCCAACCTCTGATGACCAAAAATATGCTTGGAAAAAAGTTATTCCGCATGGTACGAAAAAGAGATGATCGAAAATATTTTTTTTCAGAATCAAAATCGGACTTTGATGGGTGAGTTTCTAGGTGTATTTCGACCCGCTGAATCCGAAAATCCAAACTTTGATGACCAAAAATATGCTTGGAAAAAAGTTATTTCCCATGGTACGAAAAAGAGATGATCGAAAATATCTGTCTCCAGAATCGAAATCGAACTTTGATGGATGGGTTCATAGGTGTATTTTGACCCGCTGAATCCGAAAATCCAAACTTTGATGACCAAAAATATGCTTGGAAAAAAGTTATTTCGCATGGTACGAAAAAGAGATGATCGAAAATATCTGTCTCCAGAATCGAAATCGAACTTTAATGGGTGGGTTTATGGGTGTATTTTGACCCGCTGGATCCAAAAATCCAACCTCTGTTACACGAAAATACACCTGGAATGAAGTTATTTCGCATGGTCCGAAAAAGAGATGATCGAAAATATTTTTTTTCCGAATCAAAATCGGACTTTAATGGGTGAGTTTCTAGGTGTATTCCGACCCGCTGAATCCGAAAATCCAACCTCTGATGACCAAAAATATGCTTGGAAAAAAGTTATTCCGCATGGTACGAAAAAGAGATGATCGAAAATATTTTTTTTCAGAATCAAAATCGGACTTTGATGGGTGAGTTTCTAGGTGTATTTCGACCCGCTGAATCCGAAAATCCAAACTTTGATGACCAAAAATATGCTTGGAAAAAAGTTATTTCGCATGGTACGAAAAAGAGATGATCGAAAATATCTGTCTCCAGAATCGAAATCGAACTTTGATGGGTGGGTTTATGGGTGTATTTTGACCCGCTGGATCCAAAAATCCAACCTTTGTTACACGAAAATACACCTGGAATGAAGTTATTTCGCATGGTCCGAAAAAGAGATGATCGAAAATATTTTTTTTCAGAATCAAAATCGGACTTTAATGGGTGAGTTTCTAGGTGTATTCCGACCCGCTGAATCCGAAAATCCGAACTTTGATGACCAAAAATATGCTTGGAAAAAAGTTATTCCGCATGGTACGAAAAAGAGATGATCGAAAATATCTGTCTGCAGAATCGAAATGGATATTTGATGGGTGGGTTTATAGGTGTATTTTGACCCGCTGAATCCGAGAATCCAAGCTTTGATGACCAAAAATATGCTCGGAAAAAAGTTATTTCGCATGGTACGAAAAAGAGATGATCGGAAATATCTTTCTCCAGAATCGACATCGAACTTTGATGGGTGGGTTCATAGGTGTATTTTGACCCGCTGGATCCAAAAATCCAACCTTTGTTACACGAAAATACACCTGGAATGAAGTTATTTCGCATGGTCCGAAAAAGAGATGATCGAAAATATTTTTTTTCACAATCAAAATCGGACTTTAATGGGTGAGTTTCTAGGTGTATTCCGACACGCTGAATCCGAAAATCCAAGCTTTGATGACCAAAAATATGCTTGGAAAAAAGTTATTCCGCATGGTACGAAAAAGAGATGATCGAAAATATCTGTCTCCAGAATCGAAATCGAACTTTGATGGGTGGGTTCATAGGTGTATTTTGACCCGCTGAATCCAAAAATCCAACCTTTGTTACACGAAAATACACCTGGAAAGAAGTTATTCCGCATGGTACGAAAAAGAGATGATCGAAAATATTTTTTTTCAGAATCGAAATTGGACTTTGATGGGTGAGTTTCTAGGTGTATTCCGACCCGCTGAATCCGAAAATCCAACCTCTGATGACCAGAAATATGCTTGGAAAAAAGTTATTCCGCATGGTACGAAAAAGAGATGATCGAAAATATTTTTTTTCAGAATCAAAATCGGACTTTGATGGGTGAGTTTCTAGGTGTATTTCGACCCGCTGAATCCGAAAATCCAAACTTTGATGACCAAAAATATGCTCGGAAAAAAGTTATTTCCCATGGTACGAAAAAGAGATGATCGAAAATATCTGTCTCCAGAATCGAAATCGAACTTTGATGGGTGGGTTTATGGGTGTATTTTGACCCGCTGGATCCAAAAATCCAACCTTTGTTACACGAAAATACACCTGGAATGAAGTTATTTCGCATGGTCCGAAAAAGAGATGATCGAAAATATTTTTTTTCAGAATCAAAATCGGACTTTAATGGGTGAGTTTCTAGGTGTATTCCGACCCACTGAATCCGAAAATCCAAACTTTGATGACCAAAAATATGCTTGGAAAAAAGTTATTCCGCATGGTACGAAAAAGAGATGATCGAAAATATCTGTCTCCAGAATCGAAATCGAACTTTGATGGATGGGTTCATAAGTGTATTTTGACCCGCTGAATCCGAAAATCCAAACTTTGATGACCAAAAATATGCTTGGAAAAAAGTTATTTCGCATGGTACGAAAAAAAGATGATCGAAAATATCTGTCTCCAGAATCGAAATCGAACTTTGATGGGTGGGTTTATGGGTGTATTTTGACCCGCTGGATCCAAAAATCCAACCTTTGTTACACGAAAATACACCTGGAATGAAGTTATTTCGCATGGTCCGAAAAAGAGATGATCGAAAATATTTTATTTCAGAATCAAAATCGGACTTTAATGGGTGAGTTTCTAGGTGTATTCCGACCCGCTGAATCCGAAAATCCAAACTTTGATGACCAAAAATATGCTTGGAAAAAAGTTATTCCGCATGGTACGAAAAAGAGATGATCGAAAATATCTGTCTGCAGAATCGAAATGGATATTTGATGGGTGGGTTTATAGGTGTATTTTGACCCGCTGAATCCGAAAATCCAAGCTTTGATGACCAAAAATATGCTCGGAAAAAAGTTATTTCGCATGGTACGAAAAAGAGATGATCGGAAATATCTTTCTCCAGAATCGACATCGAACTTTGATGGGTGGGTTCATAGGTGTATTTTGACCCGCTGGATTCAAAAATCCAACCTTTGTTACACGAAAATACACCTGGAATGAAGTTATTTCGCATGGTCCGAAAAAGAGATGATCGAAAATATTTTTTTTCACAATCAAAATCGGACTTTAATGGGTGAGTTTCTAGGTGTATTCCGACACGCTGAATCCGAAAATCCAAGCTTTGATGACCAAAAATATGCTTGGAAAAAAGTTATTCCGCATGGTACGAAAAAGAGATGATCGAAAATATCTGTCTCCAGAATCGAAATCGAACTTTGATGGGTGGGTTCATAGGTGTATTTTGACCCGCTGAATCCAAAAATCCAACCTTTGTTACACGAAAATACACCTGGAAAGAAGTTATTCCGCATGGTACGAAAAAGAGATGATCGAAAATATTTTTTTTCAGAATCGAAATTGGACTTTGATGGGTGAGTTTCTAGGTGTATTCCGACCCGCTGAATCCGAAAATCCAACCTCTGATGACCAAAAATATGCTTGGAAAAAAGTTATTCCGCATGGTACGAAAAAGAGATGATCGAAAATATTTTTTTTCAGAATCAAAATCGGACTTTGATGGGTGAGTTTCTAGGTGTATTTCGACCCGCTGAATCCGAAAATCCAAACTTTGATGACCAAAAATATGCTTGGAAAAAAGTTATTTCCCATGGTACGAAAAAGAGATGATCGAAAATATCTGTCTCCAGAATCGAAATCGAACTTTGATGGGTGGGTTCATGGGTGTATTTTGACCCGCTGGATCCAAAAATCCAACCTTTGTTACACGAAAATACACCTGGAATGAAGTTATTTCGCATGGTCCGAAAAAGAGATGATCGAAAATATTTTTTTTCAGAATCAAAATCGGACTTTAATGGGTGAGTTTCTAGGTGTATTCCGACCCGCTGAATCCGAAAATCCAAACTTTGATGACCAAAAATATGCTTGGAAAAAAGTTATTTCGCATGGTACGAAAAAGAGATGATCGAAAATATCTGTCTCCAGAATCGAAATCGAACTTTGATGGGTGGGTTTATGGGTGTATTTTGACCCGCTGGATCCGAAAATCCAACCTTTGTTACACGAAAATACACCTGGAATGAAGTTATTTCGCATGGTCCGAAAAAGAGATGATCGAAAATATTTTTTTTCAGAATCAAAATCGGACTTTATTGGGTGAGTTTCTAGGTGTATTCCGACCCGCTGGATCCGAAAATCCAACCTTTGTTACACGAAAATACACCTGGAATGAAGTTATTCCGCATGGTACGAAAAAGAGATGATCGAAAATATCTGTCTGCAGAATCGAAATGGATATTTGATGGGTGGGTTTATAGGTGTATTTTGACCCGCTGAATCCGAGAATCCAAGCTTTGATGACCAAAAATATGCTCGGAAAAAAGTTATTTCGCATGGTACGAAAAAGAGATGATCGGAAATATCTTTCTCCAGAATCGACATCGAACTTTGATGGGTGGGTTCATAGGTGTATTTTGACCCGCTGGATTCAAAAATCCAACCTTTGTTACACGAAAATACACCTGGAATGAAGTTATTTCGCATGGTCCGAAAAAGAGATGATCGAAAATATTTTTTTTCACAATCAAAATCGGACTTTAATGGGTGAGTTTCCAGGTGTATTCCGACACGCTGAATCCGAAAATCCAAGCTTTGATGACCAAAAATATGCTTGGAAAAAAGTTATTCCGCATGGTACGAAAAAGAGATGATCGAAAATATCTGTCTCCAGAATCGAAATCGAACTTTGATGGGTGGGTTCATAGGTGTATTTTGACCCGCTGAATCCAAAAATCCAACCTTTGTTACACGAAAATACACCTGGAAAGAAGTTATTCCGCATGGTACGAAAAAGAGATGATCGAAAATATTTTTTTTCAGAATCGAAATTGGACTTTGATGGGTGAGTTTCTAGGTGTATTCCGACCCGCTGAATCCGAAAATCCAACCTCTGATGACCAAAAATATGCTTGGAAAAAAGTTATTCCGCATGGTACGAAAAAGAGATGATCGAAAATATTTTTTTTCAGAATCAAAATCGGACTTTGATGGGTGAGTTTCTAGGTGTATTTCGACCCGCTGAATCCGAAAATCCAAATTTTGATGACCAAAAATATGCTTGGAAAAAAGTTATTTCGCATGGTACGAAAAAGAGATGATCGAAAATGTCTGTCTCCAGAATCGAAATCGAACTTTCATGGGTGGGTTTATGGGTGTATTTTGACCCGCTGGATACAAAAATCCAACCTTTGTTACACGAAAATACACCTGGAATGAAGTTATTTCGCATGGTCCGAAAAAGAGATGATCGAAAATATTTTTTTTCAGAATCAAAATCGGACTTTAATGGGTGAGTTTCTAGGTGTATTCCGACCCGCTGAATCCGAAAATCCAAACTTTGATGACCAAAAATATGCTTGGAATAAAGTTATTCCGCATGGTACGAAAAAGAGATGATCGAAAATATCTGTCTCCAGAATCGAAATCGAACTTTGATGGATGGGTTCATAGGTGTATTTTGACCCGCTGAATCCGAAAATCCAAACTTTGATGGCCAAAAATATGCTTGGAAAAAAGTTATTTCGCATGGTACGAAAAAGAGATGATCGAAAATATCTGTCTGCAGAATCGAAATGGATATTTGATGGGTGGGTTTATAGGTGTATTTTGACCCGCTGAATCCGAGAATCCAAGCTTTGATGACCAAAAATATGCTCGGAAAAAAGTTATTTCGCATGGTACGAAAAAGAGATGATCGGAAATATCTTTCTCCAGAATCGACATCGAACTTTGATGGGTGGGTTCATGGGTGTATTTTGACCCGCTGGATCCAAAAATCCAACCTTTGTTACACGAAAATACACCTGGAATGAAGTTATTTCGCATGGTCCGAAAAAGAGATGATCGAAAATATTTTTTTTCAGAATCAAAATCGGACTTTAATGGGTGAGTTCCTAGGTGTATTCCGACCCGCTGAATCCGAAAATCCAAACTTTGGTGACCAAAAATATGCTCGGAAAAAAGTTATTCCGCATGGTACGAAAAAGAGATGATCGGAAATATCTTTCTCCAGAATCGACATCGAACTTTGATGGGTGGGTTCATGGGTGTATTATGACCCGCTGGATCCAAAAATCCAACCTTTGTTACACGAAAATACACCTGGAATGAAGTTATTTCGCATGGTCCGAAAAAGAGATGATCGAAAATATTTTTGTTCAGAATCAAAATCGGACTTTAATGGGTGAGTTTCTAGGTGTATTCCGACCCGCTGAATCCGAAAATCCAAACTTTGATGACCAAAAATATGCTTGGAAAAAAGTTATTCCGCATGGTACGAAAAAGAGATGATCGAAAATATCTGTCTCCAGAATCGAAATCGAACTTTGATGGGTGGGTTCATAGGTGTATTTTGACCCAATGAATCCAAAAATCCAACCTTTGTTACACGAAAATACACCTGGAAAGAAGTTATTCCGCATGGTACGAAAAAGAGATGATCGAAAATATTTTTTTTCAGAATCAAAATCGGACTTTAATGGGTGAGTTTCCAGGTGTATTCCGACACGCTGAATCCGAAAATCCAAGCTTTGATGACCAAAAATATGCTTGGAAAAAAGTTATTCCGCATGGTACGAAAAAGAGATGATCGAAAATATCTGTCTCCAGAATCGAAATCGAACTTTGATGGGTGAGTTCATAGGTGTATTTTGACCCGCTGAATCCAAAAATCCAACCTTTGTTACACGAAAATACACCTGGAAAGAAGTTATTCCGCATGGTACGAAAAAGAGATGATCGAAAATATTTTTTTTCAGAATCGAAATTGGACTTTGATGGGTGAGTTTCTAGGTGTATTCCGACCCGCTGAATCCGAAAATCCAACCTCTGATGACCAAAAATATGCTCGGAAAAAAGTTATTCCGCATGGTACGAAAAAGAGATGATCGAAAATATTTTTGTTCAGAATCAAAATCGGACTTTGATGGGTGAGTTTCTAGGTGTATTTCGACCCGCTGAATCCGAAAATCCAAACTTTGATGACCAAAAATATGCTTGGAGAAAAGTTATTTCGCATGGTACGAAAAAGAGATGATCGAAAATATCTGTCTCCAGAATCGAAATCGAACTTTCATGGGTGGGTTTATGGGTGTATTTTGACCCGCTGGATCCAAAAATCCAACCTTTGTTACACGAAAATACACCTGGAATGAAGTTATTTCGCATGGTCCGAAAAAGAGATGATCGAAAATATTTTTTTTCAGAATCAAAATCGGACTTTAATGGGTGAGTTTCTAGGTGTATTCCGACCCGCTGAATCCGAAAATCCAAACTTTGATGACCAAAAATATGCTTGGAATAAAGTTATTCCGCATGGTACGAAAAAGAGATGATCGAAAATATCTGTCTCCAGAATCGGAATCGAACTTTGATGGATGGGTTCATAGGTGTATTTTGACCCGCTGAATCCGAAAATCCAAACTTTGATGACCAAAAATATGCTTGGAAAAAAGTTATTTCGCATGGTACGAAAAAGAGATGATCGAAAATATCTGTCTCAAGAATCGAAATCGAACTTTGATGTGTGGGTTTATGGGTGTATTTTGACCCGCTGGATCCAAAAATCCAACCTTTGTAACACGAAAATACACCTGGAATGAAGTTATTTCGCATGGTCCGAAAAAGAGATGATCGAAAATATTTTTTTTCAGAATCAAAATCGGACTTTAATGGGTGAGTTTCTAGGTGTATTCCGACCCGCTGAATCCGAAAATCCAAACTTTGATGACCAAAAATATGCTTGGAAAAAAGTTATTCCGCATGGTACGAAAAAGAGATGATCGAAAATATCTGTCTCCAGAATCGAAATCGAACTTTGATGGGTGGGTTCATAGGTGTATTTTGACCCGCTGAATCCAAAAATCCAACCTTTGTTACACGAAAATACACCTGGAAAGAAGTTATTCCGCATGGTACGAAAAAGAGATGATCGAAAATATTTTTTTTCAGAATCGAAATCGGACTTTGATGGGTGAGTTTCTAGGTGTATTTCGACCCGCTGAATCCGAAAATCCAACCTCTGATGACCAAAAATATGATTGGAAAAAAGTTATTTCGCATGGTACGAAAAAGAGATGATCGAAAATATCTGTCTCCAGAATCGAAATCGAACTTTGATGGATGGGTTCATAGGTGTATTTTGACCCGCTGAATCCAAAAATCCAACCTTTGTTACACGAAAATACACCTGGAAAGAAGTTATTCCGCATGGTACGTAAAAGAGATGATCGAAAATATTTTTTTTCAGAATCGAAATCGGACTTTGATGGGTGAGTTTCTAGGTGTATTTTAACCCGCTGAATCCGAAAATCCGACCTCTGATGACCAAAAATATGCTTGGAAAAAAGTTATTTCGCATGGTACGAAAAAGAGATGATCGAAAATATCTGTCTGCAGAATCGAAATGGATATTTGATGGGTGGGTTTATAGGTGTATTTTGACCCGCTGAATCCGAGAATCCAAGCTTTGATGACCAAAAATATGCTCGGAAAAAAGTTATTTCGCATGGTACGAAAAAGAGATGATCGGAAATATCTTTCTCCAGAATCGACATCGAACTTTGATGGGTGGGTTCATGGGTGTATTTTGACCCGCTGGATCCAAAAATCCAACCTTTGTTACACGAAAATACACCTGGAATGAAGTTATTTCGCATGGTCCGAAAAAGAGATGATCGAAAATATTTTTTTTCAGAATCAAAATCGGACTTTAATGGGTGAGTTCCTAGGTGTATTCCGACCCGCTGAATCCGAAAATCCAAACTTTGATGACCAAAAATATGCTCGGAAAAAAGTTATTCCGCATGGTACGAAAAAGAGATGATCGGAAATATCTTTCTCCAGAATCGACATCGAACTTTGATGGGTGGGTTCATGGGTGTATTATGACCCGCTGGATCCAAAAATCCAACCTTTGTTACACGAAAATACACCTGGAATGAAGTTATTTCGCATGGTCCGAAAAAGAGATGATCGAAAATATTTTTTTTCAGAATCAAAATCGGACTTTAATGGGTGAGTTTCTAGGTGTATTCCGACCCGCTGAATCCGAAAATCCAAACTTTGATGACCAAAAATATGCTTGGAAAAAAGTTATTCCGCATGGTACGAAAAAGAGATGATCGAAAATATCTGTCTCCAGAATCGAAATCGAACTTTGATGGGTGGGTTCATAGGTGTATTTTGACCCAATGAATCCAAAAATCCAACCTTTGTTACACGAAAATACACCTGGAAAGAAGTTATTCCGCATGGTACGAAAAAGAGATGATCGAAAATATTTTTTTTCAGAATCGAAATCGGACTTTGATGGGTGAGTTTCTAGGTGTATTTCGACCCGCTGAATCCGAAAATCCAACCTCTGATGACCAAAAATATGCTTGGAAAAAAGTTATTTCGCATGGTACGAAAAAGAGATGATCGAAAATATCTGTCTCCAGAATCGAAATCGAACTGTGATGGATGGGTTCATAGGTGTATTTTGACCCGCTGAATCCGAAAATCCAAACTTTGATGACCAAAAATATGCTTGGAAAAAAGTTATTTCGCATGGTACGAAAAAGAGATGATCGAAAATATCTGTCTGCAGAATCGAAATGGATATTTGATGGGTGGGTTTATAGGTGTATTTTGACCCGCTGAATCCGAGAATCCAAGCTGTGATGACCAAAAATATGCTCGGAAAAAAGTTATTTCGCATGGTACGAAAAAGAGATGATCGGAAATATCTTTCTCCAGAATCGACATCGAACTTTGATGGGTGGGTTCATGGGTGTATTTTGACCCGCTGGATCCAAAAATCCAACCTTTGTTACACGAACATCCACCTGGAAAGAAGTTATTCCGCATGGTACGAAAAAGAGATGATCGAAAATATTTTTTTTCAGAATCGAAATTGGACTTTGATGGGTGAGTTTCTAGGTGTATTCCGACCCGCTGAATCCGAAAATCCAACCTCTGATGACCAAAAATATGCTCGGAAAAAAGTTATTCCGCATGGTACGAAAAAGAGATGATCGAAAATATTTTTTTTCAGAATCAAAATCGGACTTTGATGGGTGAGTTTCTAGGTGTATTTCGACCCGCTGAATCCGAAAATCCAAACTTTGATGACCAAAAATATGCTTGGAAAAAAGTTATTTCGCATGGTACGAAAAAGAGATGATCGAAAATATCTGTCTCCAGAATCGAAATCGAACTTTCATGGGTGGGTTTATGGGTGTATTTTGACCCGCTGGATCCAAAAATCCAACCTTTGTTACACGAAAATACACCTGGAATGAAGTTATTTCGCATGGTCCGAAAAAGAGATGATCGAAAATATTTTTTTTCAGAATCAAAATCGGACTTTAATGGGTGAGTTTCTAGGTGTATTCCGACCCGCTGAATCCGAAAATCCAAACTTTGATGACCAAAAATATGCTTGGAATAAAGTTATTCCGCATGGTACGAAAAAGAGATGATCGAAAATATCTGTCTCCAGAATCGGAATCGAACTTTGATGGATGGGTTCATAGGTGTATTTTGACCCGCTGAATCCGAAAATCCAAACTTTGATGACCAAAAATATGCTTGGAAAAAAGTTATTTCGCATGGTACGAAAAAGAGATGATCGAAAATATCTGTCTCAAGAATCGAAATCGAACTTTGATGTGTGGGTTTATGGGTGTATTTTGACCCGCTGGATCCAAAAATCCAACCTTTGTAACACGAAAATACACCTGGAATGAAGTTATTTCGCATGGTCCGAAAAAGAGATGATCGAAAATATTTTTTTTCAGAATCAAAATCGGACTTTAATGGGTGAGTTTCTAGGTGTATTCCGACCCGCTGAATCCGAAAATCCAAACTTTGATGACCAAAAATATGCTTGGAAAAAAGTTATTCCGCATGGTACGAAAAAGAGATGATCGAAAATATCTGTCTCCAGAATCGAAATCGAACTTTGATGGGTGGGTTCATAGGTGTATTTTGACCCGCTGAATCCAAAAATCCAACCTTTGTTACACGAAAATACACCTGGAAAGAAGTTATTCCGCATGGTACGAAAAAGAGATGATCGAAAATATTTTTTTTCAGAATCGAAATCGGACTTTGATGGGTGAGTTTCTAGGTGTATTTCGACCCGCTGAATCCGAAAATCCAACCTCTGATGACCAAAAATATGATTGGAAAAAAGTTATTTCGCATGGTACGAAAAAGAGATGATCGAAAATATCTGTCTCCAGAATCGAAATCGAACTTTGATGGATGGGTTCATAGGTGTATTTTGACCCGCTGAATCCAAAAATCCAACCTTTGTTACACGAAAATACACCTGGAAAGAAGTTATTCCGCATGGTACGTAAAAGAGATGATCGAAAATATTTTTTTTCAGAATCGAAATCGGACTTTGATGGGTGAGTTTCTAGGTGTATTTTAACCCGCTGAATCCGAAAATCCGACCTCTGATGACCAAAAATATGCTTGGAAAAAAGTTATTTCGCATGGTACGAAAAAGAGATGATCGAAAATATCTGTCTCCAGAATCGAAATCGAACTGTGACGGATGGGTTCATAGGTGTATTTTGACCCGCTGAATCCGAAAATCCAAACTTTGATGACCAAAAATACGCTTGGAAAAGAGTTATTTCGCATGGTACGAAAAAGAGATGATCGAAAATATCTGTCTGCAGAATCGAAATGGATATTTGATGGGTGGGTTTATAGGTGTATTTTGACCCGCTGAATCCGAGAATCCAAGCTTTGATGACCAAAAATATGCTCGGAAAAAAGTTATTTCGCATGGTACGAAAAAGAGATGATCGGAAATATCTTTCTCCAGAATCGACATCGAACTTTGATGGGTGGGTTCATAGGTGTATTTTGACCCGCTGGATCCAAAAATCCAACCTTTGTTACACGAAAATACACCTGGAATGAAGTTATTTCGCATGGTCCGAAAAAGAGATGATCGAAAATATTTTTCTTCAGAATCGAAATTGGACTTTGATGGGTGAGTTTCTAGGTGTATTCCGACCCGCTGAATCCGAAAATCCAACCTCTGATGACCAAAAATATGCTTGGAAAAAAGTTATTCCGCATGGTACGAAAAAGAGATGATCGAAAATATTTTTTTTCAGAATCAAAATCGGACTTTGATGGGTGAGTTTCTAGGTGTATTTCGACCCGCTGAATCCGAAAATCCAAACTTTGATGACCAAAAATATGCTTGGAAAGAAGTTATTTCGCATGGTACGAAAAAGAGATGATCGAAAATATCTGTCTCCAGAATCGAAATCGAACTGTGATCGATGGGTTCATAGGTGTATTTTGACCCGCTGAATCCGAAAATCCAAACTTTGATGACCAGAAATATGCTTGGAAAAAAGTTATTTCGCATGGTACGAAAAAGAGATGATCGAAAATATCTGTCTGCAGAATCGAAATGGATATTTGATGGGTGGGTTTATAGGTGTATTTTGACCCGCTGAATCCGAGAATCCAAGCTTTGATGACCAAAAATATGCTCGGAAAAAAGTTATTTCGCATGGTACGAAAAAGAGATGATCGGAAATATCTTTCTCCAGAATCGACATCGAACTTTGATGGGTGGGTTCATGGGTGTATTTTGGCCCGCTGGATCCAAAAATCCAACCTTTGTTACACGAAAATCCACCTGGAATGAAGTTATTTCGCATGGTCCGAAAAAGAGATGATCGAAAATATTTTTTCTCAGAATCAAAATCGGACTTTAATGGGTGAGTTTTCAGGTGTATTCCGACACGCTGAATCCGAAAATCCAAGCTTTGATGACCAAAAATATGCTTGGAAAAAAGTTATTCCGCATGGTACGAAAAAGAGATGATCGAAAATATCTGTCTGCAGAATCGAAATGGATATTTGATGGGTGGGTTTATAGGTGTATTTTGACCCGCTGGATCCGAGAATCCAAGCTTTGATGACCAAAAATATGCTCGGAAAAAAGTTATTTCGCATGGTACGAAAAAGAGATGATCGGAAATATCTTTCTCCAGAATCGAAATCGAACTTTGATGGGTGGGTTCATAGGTGTATTTTGACCCGCTGGATTCAAAAATCCAACCTTTGTTACACGAAAATACACCTGGAATGAAGTTATTTCGCATGGTCCGAAAAAGAGATGATCGAAAATATTTTTTTTCACAATCAAAATCGGACTTTAATGGGTGAGTTTCTAGGTGTATTCCGACACGCTGAATCCGAAAATCCAAGCTTTGATGACCAAAAATATGCTTGGAAAAAAGTTATTCCGCATGGTACGAAAAAGAGATGATCGAAAATATCTGTCTCCAGAATCGAAATCGAACTTTGATGGGTGGGTTCATAGGTGTATTTTGACCCGCTGAATCCAAAAATCCAACCTTTGTTACACGAAAATACACCTGGAAAGAAGTTATTCCGCATGGTACGAAAAAGAGATGATCGAAAATATTTTTTTTCAGAATCGAAATTGGACTTTGATGGGTGAGTTTCTAGGTGTATTCCGACCCGCTGAATCCGAAAATCCAACCTCTGATGACCAAAAATATGCTTGGAAAAAAGTTATTCCGCATGGTACGAAAAAGAGATGATCGAAAATATTTTTTTTCAGAATCAAAATCGGACTTTGATGGGTGAGTTTCTAGGTGTATTTCGACCCGCTGAATTCGAAAATCCAAACTTTGATGACCAAAAATATGCTCGGAAAAAAGTTATTTCCCATGGTACGAAAAAGAGATGATCGAAAATATCTGTCTCCAGAATCGAAATCGAACTTTGATGGGTGGGTTTATGGGTGTATTTTGACCCGCTGGATCCAAAAATCCAACCTTTGTTACACGAAAATACACCTGGAATGAAGTTATTCCGCATGGTCCGAAAAAGAGATGATCGAAAATATTTTTTTTCAGAATCAAAATCGGACTTTAATGGGTGAGTTTCTGGGTGTATTCCGACCCGCTGAATCCGAAAATCCAAACTTTGATGACCAAAAATATGCTTGGAAAAAAGTTATTCCGCATGGTACGAAAAAGAGATGATCGAAAATATCTGTCTGCAGAATCGAAATGGATATTTGATGGGTGGGTTTATAGGTGTATTTTGACCCGCTGGATCCGAGAATCCAAGCTTTGATGACCAAAAATATGCTCGGAAAAAAGTTATTTCGCATGGTACGAAAAAGAGATGATCGGAAATATCTTTCTCCAGAATCGACATCGAACTTTGATGGGTGGGTTCATAGGTGTATTTTGACCCGCTGGATTCAAAAATCCAACCTTTGTTACACGAAAATACACCTGGAATGAAGTTATTTCGCATGGTCCGAAAAAGAGATGATCGAAAATATTTTTTTTCACAATCAAAATCGGACTTTAATGGGTGAGTTTCTAGGTGTATTCCGACACGCTGAATCCGAAAATCCAAGCTTTGATGACCAAAAATATGCTTGGAAAAAAGTTATTCCGCATGGTACGAAAAAGAGATGATCGAAAATATCTGTCTCCAGAATCGAAACCGAACTTTGATGGGTGGGTTCATAGGTGTATTTTGACCCGCTGAATCCAAAAATCCAACCTTTGTTACACGAAAATACACCTGGAAAGAAGTTATTCCGCATGGTACGAAAAAGAGATGATCGAAAATATTTTTTTTCAGAATCGAAATTGGACTTTGATGGGTGAGTTTCTAGGTGTATTCCGACCCGCTGAATCCGAAAATCCAACCTCTGATGACCAAAAATATGCTTGGAAAAAAGTTATTCCGCATGGTACGAAAAAGAGATGATCGAAAATATTTTTTTTCAGAATCAAAATCGGACTTTGATGGGTGAGTTTCTAGGTGTATTTCGACCCGCTGAATCCGAAAATCCAAACTTTGATGACCAAAAATATGCTTGGAAAAAAGTTATTTCCCATGGTACGAAAAAGAGATGATCGAAAATATCTGTCTCCAGAATCGAAATCGAACTTTGATGGATGGGTTCATAGGTGTATTTTGACCCGCTGAATCCGAAAATCCAAACTTTGATGACCAAAAATATGCTTGGAAAAAAGTTATTTCGCATGGTACGAAAAAGAGATGATCGAAAATATCTGTCTCCAGAATCGAAATCGAACTTTAATGGGTGGGTTTATGGGTGTATTTTGACCCGCTGGATCCAAAAATCCAACCTCTGTTACACGAAAATACACCTGGAATGAAGTTATTTCGCATGGTCCGAAAAAGAGATGATCGAAAATATTTTTTTTCAGAATCAAAATCGGACTTTAATGGGTGAGTTTCTAGGTGTATTCCGACCCGCTGAATCCGAAAATCCAACCTCTGATGACCAAAAATATGCTTGGAAAAAAGTTATTCCGCATGGTACGAAAAAGAGATGATCGAAAATATTTTTTTTCAGAATCAAAATCGGACTTTGATGGGTGAGTTTCTAGGTGTATTTCGACCCGCTGAATCCGAAAATCCAAACTTTGATGACCAAAAATATGCTTGGAAAAAAGTTATTTCGCATGGTACGAAAAAGAGATGATCGAAAATATCTGTCTCCAGAATCGAAATCGAACTTTGATGGGTGGGTTTATGGGTGTATTTTGACCCGCTGGATCCAAAAATCCAACCTTTGTTACACGAAAGTACACCTGGAATGAAGTTATTTCGCATGGTCCGAAAAAGAGATGATCGAAAATATTTTTTTTCAGAATCAAAATCGGACTTTAATGGGTGAGTTTCTAGGTGTATTCCGACCCGCTGAATCCGAAAATCCGAACTTTGATGACCAAAAATATGCTTGGAAAAAAGTTATTCCGCATGGTACGAAAAAGAGATGATCGAAAATATCTGTCTCCAGAATCGAAATCGAACTTTGATGAATGGGTTCATAGGTGTATTTTGACCCGCTGAATCCGAAAATCCAAACTTTGATGACCAAAAATATGCTTGGAAAAAAGTTATTTCGCATGGTACGAAAAAGAGATGATCGAAAATATCTGTCTCCAGAATCGAAATCGAACTTTGATGGGTGGGTTTATGGGTGTATTTTGACCCGCTGGATCCAAAAATCCAACCTTTGTTACACGAAAATACACCTGGAATGAAGTTATTTCGCATGGTCCGAAAAAGAGATGATCGAAAATATTTTTTTTCAGAATCAAAATCAGACTTTAATGGGTGAGTTTCTAGGTGTATTCCGACCCGCTGAATCCGAAAATCCAAACTTCGATGACCAAAAATATGCTTGGAAAAAAGTTATTCCGCGTGGTACGAAAAAGAGATGATCGAAAATATCTGTCTGCAGAATCGAAATGGATATTTGATGGGTGGGTTTATAGGTGTATTTTGACCCGCTGAATCCGAGAATCCAAGCTTTGATGACCAAAAATATGCTCGGAAAAAAGTTATTTCGCATGGTACGAAAAAGAGATGATCGGAAATATCTTTCTCCAGAATCGACATCGAACTTTGATGGGTGGGTTCATAGGTGTATTTTGACCCGCTGGATCCAAAAATCCAACCTTTGTTACACGAAAATACACCTGGAATGAAGTTATTTCGCATGGTCCGAAAAAGAGATGATCGAAAATATTTTTTTTCACAATCAAAATCGGACTTTAATGGGTGAGTTTCTAGGTGTATTCCGACACGCTGAATCCGAAAATCCAAGCTTTGATGACCAAAAATATGCTTGGAAAAAAGTTATTCCGCATGGTACGAAAAAGAGATGATCGAAAATATCTGTCTCCAGAATCGAAATCGAACTTTGATGGGTGGGTTCATAGGTGTATTTTGACCCGCTGAATCCAAAAATCCAACCTTTGTTACACGAAAATACACCTGGAAAGAAGTTATTCCGCATGGTACGAAAAAGAGATGATCGAAAATATTTTTTTTCAGAATCGAAATTGGACTTTGATGGGTGAGTTTCTAGGTGTATTCCGACCCGCTGAATCCGAAAATCCAACCTCTGATGACCAAAAATATGCTTGGAAAAAAGTTATTCCGCATGGTACGAAAAAGAGATGATCGAAAATATTTTTTTTCAGAATCAAAATCGGACTTTGATGGGTGAGTTTCTAGGTGTATTTCGACCCGCTGAATCCGAAAATCCAAACTTTGATGACCAAAAATACGCTCGGAAAAAAGTTATTTCCCATGGTACGAAAAAGAGATGATCGAAAATATCTGTCTCCAGAATCGAAATCGAACTTTGATGGGTGGGTTTATGGGTGTATTTTGACCCGCTGGATCCAAAAATCCAACCTTTGTTACACGAAAATACACCTGGAATGAAGTTATTTCGCATGGTCCGAAAAAGAGATGATCGAAAATATTTTTTTTCAGAATCAAAATCGGACTTTAATGGGTGAGTTTCTAGGTGTATTCCGACCCACTGAATCCGAAAATCCAAACTTTGATGACCAAAAATATGCTTGGAAAAAAGTTATTCCGCATGGTACGAAAAAGAGATGATCGAAAATATCTGTCTCCAGAATCGAAATCGAACTTTGATGGATGGGTTCATAAGTGTATTTTGACCCGCTGAATCCGAAAATCCAAACTTTGATGACCAAAAATATGCTTGGAAAAAAGTTATTTCGCATGGTACGAAAAAAAGATGATCGAAAATATCTGTCTCCAGAATCGAAATCGAACTTTGATGTGGGTTTATGGGTGTATTTTGACCCGCTGGATCCAAAAATCCAACCTTTGTTACACGAAAATACACCTGGAATGAAGTTATTTCGCATGGTCCGAAAAAGAGATGATCGAAAATATTTTATTTCAGAATCAAAATCGGACTTTAATGGGTGAGTTTCTAGGTGTATTCCGACCCGCTGAATCCGAAAATCCAAACTTTGATGACCAAAAATATGCTTGGAAAAAAGTTATTCCGCATGGTACGAAAAAGAGATGATCGAAAATATCTGTCTGCAGAATCGAAATGGATATTTGATGGGTGGGTTTATAGGTGTATTTTGACCCGCTGAATCCGAAAATCCAAGCTTTGATGACCAAAAATATGCTCGGAAAAAAGTTGTTTCGCATGGTACGAAAAAGAGATGATCGGAAATATCTTTCTCCAGAATCGACATCGAACTTTGATGGGTGGGTTCATAGGTGTATTTTGACCCGCTGGATTCAAAAATCCAACCTTTGTTACACGAAAATACACCTGGAATGAAGTTATTTCGCATGGTCCGAAAAAGAGATGATCGAAAATATTTTTTTTCACAATCAAAATCGGACTTTAATGGGTGAGTTTCTAGGTGTATTCCGACACGCTGAATCCGAAAATCCAAGCTTTGATGACCAAAAATATGCTTGGAAAAAAGTTATTCCGCATGGTACGAAAAAGAGATGATCGAAAATATCTGTCTCCAGAATCGAAATCGAACTTTGATGGGTGGGTTCATAGGTGTATTTTGACCCGCTGAATCCAAAAATCCAACCTTTGTTACACGAAAATACACCTGGAAAGAAGTTATTCCGCATGGTACGAAAAAGAGATGATCGAAAATATTTTTTTTCAGAATCGAAATTGGACTTTGATGGGTGAGTTTCTAGGTGTATTCCGACCCGCTGAATCCGAAAATCCAACCTCTGATGACCAAAAATATGCTTGGAAAAAAGTTATTCCGCATGGTACGAAAAAGAGATGATCGAAAATATTTTTTTTCAGAATCAAAATCGGACTTTGATGGGTGAGTTTCTAGGTGTATTTCGACCCGCTGAATCCGAAAATCCAAACTTTGATGACCAAAAATATGCTTGGAAAAAAGTTATTTCCCATGGTACGAAAAAGAGATGATCGAAAATATCTGTCTCCAGAATCGAAATCGAACTTTGATGGGTGGGTTCATGGGTGTATTTTGACCCGCTGGATCCAGAAATCCAACCTTTGTTACACGAAAATACACCTGGAATGAAGTTATTTCGCATGGTCCGAAAAAGAGATGATCGAAAATATTTTTTTTCAGAATCAAAATCGGACTTTAATGGGTGAGTTTCTAGGTGTATTCCGACCCGCTGAATCCGAAAATCCAAACTTTGATGACCAAAAATATGCTTGGAAAAAAGTTATTTCGCATGGTACGAAAAAGAGATGATCGAAAATATCTGTCTCCAGAATCGAAATCGAACTTTGATGGGTGGGTTTATGGGTGTATTTTGACCCGCTGGATCCGAAAATCCAACCTTTGTTACACGAAAATACACCTGGAATGAAGTTATTTCGCATGGTCCGAAAAAGAGATGATCGAAAATATTTTTTTTCAGAATCAAAATCGGACTTTATTGGGTGAGTTTCTAGGTGTATTCCGACCCGCTGGATCCGAAAATCCAACCTTTGTTACACGAAAATACACCTGGAATGAAGTTATTCCGCATGGTACGAAAAAGAGATGATCGAAAATATCTGTCTGCAGAATCGAAATGGATATTTGATGGGTGGGTTTATAGGTGTATTTTGACCCGCTGAATCCGAGAATCCAAGCTTTGATGACCAAAAATATGCTCGGAAAAAAGTTATTTCGCATGGTACGAAAAAGAGATGATCGGAAATATCTTTCTCCAGAATCGACATCGAACTTTGATGGGTGGGTTCATAGGTGTATTTTGACCCGCTGGATTCAAAAATCCAACCTTTGTTACACGAAAATACACCTGGAATGAAGTTATTTCGCATGGTCCGAAAAAGAGATGATCGAAAATATTTTTTTTCACAATCAAAATCGGACTTTAATGGGTGAGTTTCCAGGTGTATTCCGACACGCTGAATCCGAAAATCCAAGCTTTGATGACCAAAAATATGCTTGGAAAAAAGTTATTCCGCATGGTACGAAAAAGAGATGATCGAAAATATCTGTCTCCAGAATCGAAATCGAACTTTGATGGGTGGGTTCATAGGTGTATTTTGACCCGCTGAATCCAAAAATCCAACCTTTGTTACACGAAAATACACCTGGAAAGAAGTTATTCCGCATGGTACGAAAAAGAGATGATCGAAAATATTTTTTTTCAGAATCGAAATTGGACTTTGATGGGTGAGTTTCTAGGTGTATTCCGACCCGCTGAATCCGAAAATCCAACCTCTGATGACCAAAAATATGCTTGGAAAAAAGTTATTCCGCATGGTACGAAAAAGAGATGATCGAAAATATTTTTTTTCAGAATCAAAATCGGACTTTGATGGGTGAGTTTCTAGGTGTATTTCGACCCGCTGAATCCGAAAATCCAAATTTTGATGACCAAAAATATGCTTGGAAAAAAGTTATTTCGCATGGTACGAAAAAGAGATGATCGAAAATGTCTGTCTCCAGAATCGAAATCGAACTTTCATGGGTGGGTTTATGGGTGTATTTTGACCCGCTGGATCCAAAAATCCAACCTTTGTTACACGAAAATACACCTGGAATGAAGTTATTTCGCATGGTCCGAAAAAGAGATGATCGAAAATATTTTTTTTCAGAATCAAAATCGGACTTTAATGGGTGAGTTTCTAGGTGTATTCCGACCCGCTGAATCCGAAAATCCAAACTTTGATGACCAAAAATATGCTTGGAATAAAGTTATTCCGCATGGTACGAAAAAGAGATGATCGAAAATATCTGTCTCCAGAATCGAAATCGAACTTTGATGGATGGGTTCATAGGTGTATTTTGACCCGCTGAATCCGAAAATCCAAACTTTGATGACCAAAAATATGCTTGGAAAAAAGTTATTTCGCATGGTACGAAAAAGAGATGATCGAAAATATCTGTCTGCAGAATCGAAATGGATATTTGATGGGTGGGTTTATAGGTGTATTTTGACCCGCTGAATCCGAGAATCCAAGCTTTGATGACCAAAAATATGCTCGGAAAAAAGTTATTTCGCATGGTACGAAAAAGAGATGATCGGAAATATCTTTCTCCAGAATCGACATCGAACTTTGATGGGTGGGTTCATGGGTGTATTTTGACCCGCTGGATCCAAAAATCCAACCTTTGTTACACGAAAATACACCTGGAATGAAGTTATTTCGCATGGTCCGAAAAAGAGATGATCGAAAATATTTTTTTTCAGAATCAAAATCGGACTTTAATGGGTGAGTTCCTAGGTGTATTCCGACCCGCTGAATCCGAAAATCCAAACTTTGATGACCAAAAATATGCTCGGAAAAAAGTTATTCCGCATGGTACGAAAAAGAGATGATCGGAAATATCTTTCTCCAGAATCGACATCGAACTTTGATGGGTGGGTTCATGGGTGTATTATGACCCGCTGGATCCAAAAATCCAACCTTTGTTACACGAAAATACACCTGGAATGAAGTTATTTCGCATGGTCCGAAAAAGAGATGATCGAAAATATTTTTTTTCAGAATCAAAATCGGACTTTAATGGGTGAGTTTCTAGGTGTATTCCGACCCGCTGAATCCGAAAATCCAAACTTTGATGACCAAAAATATGCTTGGAAAAAAGTTATTCCGCATGGTACGAAAAAGAGATGATCGAAAATATCTGTCTCCAGAATCGAAATCGAACTTTGATGGGTGGGTTCATAGGTGTATTTTGACCCAATGAATCCAAAAATCCAACCTTTGTTACACGAAAATACACCTGGAAAGAAGTTATTCCGCATGGTACGAAAAAGAGATGATCGAAAATATTTTTTTTCAGAATCGAAATCGGACTTTGATGGGTGAGTTTCTAGGTGTATTTCGACCCGCTGAATCCGAAAATCCAACCTCTGATGACCAAAAATATGCTTGGAAAAAAGTTATTTCGCATGGTACGAAAAAGAGATGATCGAAAATATCTGTCTCCAGAATCGAAATCGAACTGTGATGGATGGGTTCATAGGTGTATTTTGACCCGCTGAATCCGAAAATCCAAACTTTGATGACCAAAAATATGCTTGGAAAAAAGTTATTTCGCATGGTACGAAAAAGAGATGATCGAAAATATCTGTCTGCAGAATCGAAATGGATATTTGATGGGTGGGTTTATAGGTGTATTTTGACCCGCTGAATCCGAGAATCCAAGCTGTGATGACCAAAAATATGCTCGGAAAAAAGTTATTTCGTTATTTCGCATGGTACGAAAAAGAGATGATCGGAAATATCTTTCTCCAGAATCGACATCGAACTTTGATGGGTGGGTTCATGGGTGTATTTTGACCCGCTGGATCCAAAAATCCAACCTTTGTTACACGAACATCCACCTGGAATGAAGTTATTTCGCATGGTCCGAAAAAGAGATGATCGAAAATATTTTTTCTCAGAATCAAAATCGGACTTTAATGGGTGAGTTTCCAGGTGTATTCCGACACGCTGAATCCGAAAATCCAAGCTTTGATGACCAAAAATATGCTTGGAAAAAAGTTATTCCGCATGGTACGAAAAAGAGATGATCGAAAATATCTGTCTCCAGAATCGAAATCGAACTTTGATGGGTGAGTTCATAGGTGTATTTTGACCCGCTGAATCCAAAAATCCAACCTTTGTTACACGAAAATACACCTGGAAAGAAGTTATTCCGCATGGTACGAAAAAGAGATGATCGAAAATATTTTTTTTCAGAATCGAAATTGGACTTTGATGGGTGAGTTTCTAGGTGTATTCCGACCCGCTGAATCCGAAAATCCAACCTCTGATGACCAAAAATATGCTCGGAAAAAAGTTATTCCGCATGGTACGAAAAAGAGATGATCGAAAATATTTTTTTTCAGAATCAAAATCGGACTTTGATGGGTGAGTTTCTAGGTGTATTTCGACCCGCTGAATCCGAAAATCCAAACTTTGATGACCAAAAATATGCTTGGAAAAAAGTTATTTCGCATGGTACGAAAAAGAGATGATCGAAAATATCTGTCTCCAGAATCGAAATCGAACTTTCATGGGTGGGTTTATGGGTGTATTTTGACCCGCTGGATCCAAAAATCCAACCTTTGTTACACGAAAATACACCTGGAATGAAGTTATTTCGCATGGTCCGAAAAAGAGATGATCGAAAATATTTTTTTTCAGAATCAAAATCGGACTTTAATGGGTGAGTTCCTAGGTGTATTCCGACCCGCTGAATCCGAAAATCCAAACTTTGATGACCAAAAATATGCTCGGAAAAAAGTTATTCCGCATGGTACGAAAAAGAGATGATCGGAAATATCTTTCTCCAGAATCGACATCGAACTTTGATGGGTGGGTTCATGGGTGTATTATGACCCGCTGGATCCAAAAATCCAACCTTTGTTACACGAAAATACACCTGGAATGAAGTTATTTCGCATGGTCCGAAAAAGAGATGATCGAAAATATTTTTTTTCAGAATCAAAATCGGACTTTAATGGGTGAGTTTCTAGGTGTATTCCGACCCGCTGAATCCGAAAATCCAAACTTTGATGACCAAAAATATGCTTGGAAAAAAGTTATTTCGCATGGTACGAAAAAGAGATGATCGAAAATATCTGTCTCCAGAATCGAAATCGAACTGTGATGGATGGGTTCATAGGTGTATTTTGACCCGCTGAATCCGAAAATCCAAACTTTGATGACCAAAAATATGCTTGGAAAAAAGTTATTTCGCATGGTACGAAAAAGAGATGATCGAAAATATCTGTCTGCAGAATCGAAATGGATATTTGATGGGTGGGTTTATAGGTGTATTTTGACCCGCTGAATCCGAGAATCCAAGCTGTGATGACCAAAAATATGCTCGGAAAAAAGTTATTTCGCATGGTACGAAAAAGAGATGATCGGAAATATCTTTCTCCAGAATCGACATCGAACTTTGATGGGTGGGTTCATGGGTGTATTTTGACCCGCTGGATCCAAAAATCCAACCTTTGTTACACGAACATCCACCTGGAATGAAGTTATTTCGCATGGTCCGAAAAAGAGATGATCGAAAATATTTTTTCTCAGAATCAAAATCGGACTTTAATGGGTGAGTTTCCAGGTGTATTCCGACACGCTGAATCCGAAAATCCAAGCTTTGATGACCAAAAATATGCTTGGAAAAAAGTTATTCCGCATGGTACGAAAAAGAGATGATCGAAAATATCTGTCTCCAGAATCGAAATCGAACTTTGATGGGTGAGTTCATAGGTGTATTTTGACCCGCTGAATCCAAAAATCCAACCTTTGTTACACGAAAATACACCTGGAAAGAAGTTATTCCGCATGGTACGAAAAAGAGATGATCGAAAATATTTTTTTTCAGAATCGAAATTGGACTTTGATGGGTGAGTTTCTAGGTGTATTCCGACCCGCTGAATCCGAAAATCCAACCTCTGATGACCAAAAATATGCTCGGAAAAAAGTTATTCCGCATGGTACGAAAAAGAGATGATCGAAAATATTTTTTTTCAGAATCAAAATCGGACTTTGATGGGTGAGTTTCTAGGTGTATTTCGACCCGCTGAATCCGAAAATCCAAACTTTGATGACCAAAAATATGCTTGGAAAAAAGTTATTTCGCATGGTACGAAAAAGAGATGATCGAAAATATCTGTCTCCAGAATCGAAATCGAACTTTCATGGGTGGGTTTATGGGTGTATTTTGACCCGCTGGATCCAAAAATCCAACCTTTGTTACACGAAAATACACCTGGAATGAAGTTATTTCGCATGGTCCGAAAAAGAGATGATCGAAAATATTTTTTTTCAGAATCAAAATCGGACTTTAATGGGTGAGTTCCTAGGTGTATTCCGACTCGCTGAATCCGAAAATCCAAACTTTGATGACCAAAAATATGCTCGGAAAAAAGTTATTCCGCATGGTACGAAAAAGAGATGATCGGAAATATCTTTCTCCAGAATCGACATCGAACTTTGATGGGTGGGTTCATGGGTGTATTATGACCCGCTGGATCCAAAAATCCAACCTTTGTTACACGAAAATACACCTGGAATGAAGTTATTTCGCATGGTCCGAAAAAGAGATGATCGAAAATATTTTTTTTCAGAATCAAAATCGGACTTTAATGGGTGAGTTTCTAGGTGTATTCCGACCCGCTGAATCCGAAAATCCAAACTTTGATGACCAAAAATATGCTTGGAAAAAAGTTATTCCGCATGGTACGAAAAAGAGATGATCGAAAATATCTGTCTCCAGAATCGAAATCGAACTTTGATGGGTGGGTTCATAGGTGTATTTTGACCCAATGAATCCAAAAATCCAACCTTTGTTACACGAAAATACACCTGGAAAGAAGTTATTCCGCATGGTACGAAAAAGAGATGATCGAAAATATTTTTTTTCAGAATCGAAATCGGACTTTGATGGGTGAGTTTCTAGGTGTATTTCGACCCGCTGAATCCGAAAATCCAACCTCTGATGACCAAAAATATGCTTGGAAAAAAGTTATTTCGCATGGTACGAAAAAGAGATGATCGAAAATATCTGTCTCCAGAATCGAAATCGAACTGTGATGGATGGGTTCATAGGTGTATTTTGACCCGCTGAATCCGAAAATCCAAACTTTGATGACCAAAAATATGCTTGGAAAAAAGTTATTTCGCATGGTACGAAAAAGAGATGATCGAAAATATCTGTCTGCAGAATCGAAATGGATATTTGATGGGTGGGTTTATAGGTGTATTTTGACCCGCTGAATCCGAGAATCCAAGCTGTGATGACCAAAAATATGCTCGGAAAAAAGTTATTTCGCATGGTACGAAAAAGAGATGATCGGAAATATCTTTCTCCAGAATCGACATCGAACTTTGATGGGTGGGTTCATGGGTGTATTTTGACCCGCTGGATCCAAAAATCCAACCTTTGTTACACGAACATCCACCTGGAATGAAGTTATTTCGCATGGTCCGAAAAAGAGATGATCGAAAATATTTTTTCTCAGAATCAAAATCGGACTTTAATGGGTGAGTTTCCAGGTGTATTCCGACACGCTGAATCCGAAAATCCAAGCTTTGATGACCAAAAATATGCTTGGAAAAAAGTTATTCCGCATGGTACGAAAAAGAGATGATCGAAAATATCTGTCTCCAGAATCGAAATCGAACTTTCATGGGTGGGTTTATGGGTGTATTTTGACCCGCTGGATCCAAAAATCCAACCTTTGTTACACGAAAATACACCTGGAAAGAAGTTATTCCGCATGGTACGAAAAAGAGATGATCGAAAATATCTGTCTCCAGAATCGAAATCGAACTTTGATGGGTGGGTTCATAGGTGTATTTTGACCCGCTGAATCCAAAAATCCAACCTTTGTTACACGAAAATACACCTGGAAAGAAGTTATTCCGCATGGTACGAAAAAGAGATGATCGAAAATATTTTTTTTCAGAATCGAAATTGGACTTTGATGGGTGAGTTTCTAGGTGTATTCCGACCCGCTGAATCCGAAAATCCAACCTCTGATGACCAAAAATATGCTCGGAAAAAAGTTATTCCGCATGGTACGAAAAAGAGATGATCGAAAATATTTTTTTTCAGAATCAAAATCGGACTTTGATGGGTGAGTTTCTAGGTGTATTTCGACCCGCTGAATCCGAAAATCCAAACTTTGATGACCAAAAATATGCTTGGAAAAAAGTTATTTCGCATGGTACGAAAAAGAGATGATCGAAAATATCTGTCTCCAGAATCGAAATCGAACTTTCATGGGTGGGTTTATGGGTGTATTTTGACCCGCTGGATCCAAAAATCCAACCTTTGTTACACGAAAATACACCTGGAATGAAGTTATTTCGCATGGTCCGAAAAAGAGATGATCGAAAATATTTTTTTTCAGAATCAAAATCGGACTTTAATGGGTGAGTTTCTAGGTGTATTCCGACCCGCTGAATCCGAAAATCCAAACTTTGATGACCAAAAATATGCTTGGAATAAAGTTATTCCGCATGGTACGAAAAAGAGATGATCGAAAATATCTGTCTCCAGAATCGGAATCGAACTTTGATGGATGGGTTCATAGGTGTATTTTGACCCGCTGAATCCGAAAATCCAAACTTTGATGACCAAAAATATGCTTGGAAAAAAGTTATTTCGCATGGTACGAAAAAGAGATGATCGAAAATATCTGTCTCAAGAATCGAAATCGAACTTTGATGTGTGGGTTTATGGGTGTATTTTGACCCGCTGGATCCAAAAATCCAACCTTTGTTACACGAAAATACACCTGGAAAGAAGTTATTCCGCATGGTACGAAAAAGAGATGATCGAAAATATTTTTTTTCAGAATCGAAATCGGACTTTGATGGGTGAGTTTCTAGGTGTATTTCGACCCGCTGAATCCGAAAATCCAACCTCTGATGACCAAAAATATGATTGGAAAAAAGTTATTTCGCATGGTACGAAAAAGAGATGATCGAAAATATCTGTCTCCAGAATCGAAATCGAACTTTGATGGATGGGTTCATAGGTGTATTTTGACCCGCTGAATCCAAAAATCCAACCTTTGTTACACGAAAATACACCTGGAAAGAAGTTATTCCGCATGGTACGTAAAAGAGATGATCGAAAATATTTTTTTTCAGAATCGAAATCGGACTTTGATGGGTGAGTTTCTAGGTGTATTTTAACCCGCTGAATCCGAAAATCCGACCTCTGATGACCAAAAATATGCTTGGAAAAAAGTTATTTCGCATGGTACGAAAAAGAGATGATCGAAAATATCTGTCTCCAGAATCGAAATCGAACTGTGACGGATGGGTTCATAGGTGTATTTTGACCCGCTGAATCCGAAAATCCAAACTTTGATGACCAAAAATACGCTTGGAAAAGAGTTATTTCGCATGGTACGAAAAAGAGATGATCGAAAATATCTGTCTGCAGAATCGAAATGGATATTTGATGGGTGGGTTTATAGGTGTATTTTGACCCGCTGAATCCGAGAATCCAAGCTTTGATGACCAAAAATATGCTCGGAAAAAAGTTATTTCGCATGGTACGAAAAAGAGATGATCGGAAATATCTTTCTCCAGAATCGACATCGAACTTTGATGGGTGGGTTCATAGGTGTATTTTGACCCGCTGGATCCAAAAATCCAACCTTTGTTACACGAAAATACACCTGGAATGAAGTTATTTCGCATGGTCCGAAAAAGAGATGATCGAAAATATTTTTTTTCAGAATCGAAATTGGACTTTGATGGGTGAGTTTCTAGGTGTATTCCGACCCGCTGAATCCGAAAATCCAACCTCTGATGACCAAAAATATGCTTGGAAAAAAGTTATTCCGCATGGTACGAAAAAGAGATGATCGAAAATATTTTTTTTCAGAATCAAAATCGGACTTTGATGGGTGAGTTTCTAGGTGTATTTCGACCCGCTGAATCCGAAAATCCAAACTTTGATGACCAAAAATATGCTTGGAAAGAAGTTATTTCGCATGGTACGAAAAAGAGATGATCGAAAATATCTGTCTCCAGAATCGAAATCGAACTGTGATCGATGGGTTCATAGGTGTATTTTGACCCGCTGAATCCGAAAATCCAAACTTTGATGACCAAAAATATGCTTGGAAAAAAGTTATTTCGCATGGTACGAAAAAGAGATGATCGAAAATATCTGTCTGCAGAATCGAAATGGATATTTGATGGGTGGGTTTATAGGTGTATTTTGACCCGCTGAATCCGAGAATCCAAGCTTTGATGACCAAAAATATGCTCGGAAAAAAGTTATTTCGCATGGTACGAAAAAGAGATGATCGGAAATATCTTTCTCCAGAATCGACATCGAACTTTGATGGGTGGGTTCATGGGTGTATTTTGGCCCGCTGGATCCAAAAATCCAACCTTTGTTACACGAAAATCCACCTGGAATGAAGTTATTTCGCATGGTCCGAAAAAGAGATGATCGAAAATATTTTTTCTCAGAATCAAAATCGGACTTTAATGGGTGAGTTTTCAGGTGTATTCCGACACGCTGAATCCGAAAATCCAAGCTTTGATGACCAAAAATATGCTTGGAAAAAAGTTATTCCGCATGGTACGAAAAAGAGATGATCGAAAATATCTGTCTCCAGAATCGAAATCGAACTTTGATGGGTGGGTTCTCAGGTGTATTTTGACCCGCTGAATCCAAAAATCCAACCTTTGTTACACGAAAATACACCTGGAAAGAAGTTATTCCGCATGGTACGAAAAAGAGATGATCGAAAATATTTTTTTTCAGAATCGAAATTGGACTTTGATGGGTGAGTTTCTAGGTGTATTCCGACCGGCTGAATCCGAAAATCCAACCTCTGATGACCAAAAATATGCTTGGAAAAAAGTTATTCCGCATGGTACGAAAAAGAGATGATCGAAAATATTTTTTTTCAGAATCAAAATCGGACTTTGATGGGTGAGTTTCTAGGTGTATTTCGACCCGCTGAATCCGAAAATCCAAACTTTGATGACCAAAAATATGCTTGGAAAAAAGTTATTTCGCATGGTACGAAAAAGAGATGATCGAAAATATCTGTCTCCAGAATCGAAATCGAACTTTGATGGGTGGGTTCATAGGTGTATTTTGACCCGCTGAATCCAAAAATCCAACCTTTGTTACACGAAAATACACCTGGAAAGAAGTTATTCCGCATGGTACGAAAAAGAGATGATCGAAAATATTTTTTTTCAGAATCGAAATTGGACTTTGATGGGTGAGTTTCTAGGTGTATTTCGACCCGCTGAATCCGAAAATCCAGCCTCTGATGACCAAAAATATGCTTGGAAAAAAGTTATTCCGCATGGTACGAAAAAGAGATGATCGAAAATATCTGTCTCCAGAATCGAAATCGAACTTTGATGGATGGGTTCATAGGTGTATTTTGACCCGCTGAATCCAAAAATCCAACCTTTGTTACACGAAAATACACCTGGAAAGAAGTTATTCCGCATGGTACGAAAAAGAGATGATCGAAAATATTTTTTTTCAGAATCGAAATCGGACTTTGATGGGTGAGTTTCTAGGTGTATTTCAACCCGCTGAATCCGAAAATCCAACCTCTGATGACCAAAAATATGCTTGGAAAAAAGTTATTTCGCATGGTACGAAAAAGAGATGATCGAAAATATCTGTCTCCAGAATCGAAATCGAACTGTGATGGATGGGTTCATAGGTGTATTTTGACCCGCTGAATCCGAAAATCCAAACTTTGATGACCAAAAATATGCTTGGAAAAAAGTTATTTCGCATGGTACGAAAAAGAGATGATCGAAAATATCTGTCGGCAGAATCGAAATGGATATTTGATGGGTGGGTTTATAGGTGTATTTTGACCCGCTGAATCCGAGAATCCAAGCTTTGATGACCAAAAATATGCTCGGAAAAAAGTTATTTCGCATTGTACGAAAAAGAGATGATCGGAAATATCTTTCTCCAGAATCGACATCGAACTTTGATGGGTGGGTTCATAGGTGTATTTTGACCCGCTGGATCCAAAAATCCAACCTTTGTTACACGAAAATACACCTGGAATGAAGTTATTTCGCATGGTCCGAAAAAGAGATGATCGAAAATATTTTTTTTCACAATCAAAATCGGACTTTAATGGGTGAGTTTCTAGGTGTATTCCGACACGCTGAATCCGAAAATCCAAGCTTTGATGACCAAAAATATGCTTGGAAAAAAGTTATTCCGCATGGTACGAAAAAGAGATGATCGAAAATATCTGTCTCCAGAATCGAAATCGAACTTTGATGGGTGGGTTCATAGGTGTATTTTGACCCGCTGAATCCAAAAATCCAACCTTTGTTACACGAAAATACACCTGGAAAGAAGTTATTCCGCATGGTACGAAAAAGAGATGATCGAAAATATTTTTTTTCAGAATCGAAATTGGACTTCGATGGGTGAGTTTCTAGGTGTATTTCGACCCGCTGAATCCGAAAATCCAGCCTCTGATGACCAAAAATATGCTTGGAAAAAAGTTATTCCGCATGGTACGAAAAAGAGATGATCGAAAACATCTGTCTCCAGAATCGAAATCGAACTTTGATGGGTGGGTTTATGGGTGTATTTTGACCCGCTGGATCCAAAAATCCAACCTTTGTTACACGAAAATACACCTGGAATGAAGTTATTTCGCATGGTCCGAAAAAGAGATGATCGAAAATATTTTTTTTCAGAATCAAAATCGGACTTTAATGGGTGAGTTTCTAGGTGTATTCCGACCCGCTGAATCCGAAAATCCAAACTTTGATGACCAAAAATATGCTTGGAAAAAAGTTATTCCGCATGGTCCGAAAAAGAGATGATCGAAAATATTTTTTTTCAGAACCAAAATCGGACTTTATTGGGTGAGTTTCTAGGTGTATTCCGACCCGCTGGATCCGAAAATCCAACCTTTGTTACACGAAAATACACCTGGAATGAAGTTATTCCGCATGGTACGAAAAAGAGATGATCGAAAATATCTGTCTGCAGAATCGAAATGGATATTTGATGGGTGGGTTTATAGGTGTATTTTGACCCGCTGAATCCGAGAATCCAAGCTTTGATGACCAAAAATATGCTCGGAAAAAAGTTATTTCGCATGGTACGAAAAAGAGATGATCGGAAATATCTTTCTCCAGAATCGACATCGAACTTTGATGGGTGGGTTCATAGGTGTATTTTGAACCGCTGGATTCAAAAATCCAACCTTTGTTACACGAAAATACACCTGGAATGAAGTTATTTCGCATGGTCCGAAAAAGAGATGATCGAAAATATTTTTTTTCACAATCAAAATCGGACTTTAATGGGTGAGTTTCCAGGTGTATTCCGACACGCTGAATCCGAAAATCCAAGCTTTGATGACCAAAAATATGCTTGGAAAAAAGTTATTCCGCATGGTACGAAAAAGAGATGATCGAAAATATCTGTCTCCAGAATCGAAATCGAACTTTGATGGGTGGGTTCACAGGTGTATTTTGACCCGCTGAATCCAAAAATCCAACCTTTGTTACACGAAAATACACCTGGAAAGAAGTTATTCCGCATGGTACGAAAAAGAGATGATCGAAAATATTTTTTTTCAGAATCGAAATTGGACTTTGATGGGTGAGTTTCTAGGTGTATTCCGACCCGCTGAATCCGAAAATCCAACCTCTGATGACCGAAAATATGCTTGGAAAAAAGTTATTCCGCATGGTACGAAAAAGAGATGATCGAAAATATTTTTTTCAGAATCAAAATCGGACTTTGATGGGTGAGTTTCTAGGTGTATTTCGACCCGCTGAATCCGAAAATCCAAATTTTGATGACCAAAAATATGCTTGGAAAAAAGTTATTTCGCATGGTACGAAAAAGAGATGATCGAAAATGTCTGTCTCCAGAATCGAAATCGAACTTTCATGGGTGGGTTTATGGGTGTATTTTGACCCGCTGGATCCAAAAATCTAACCTTTGTTACACGAAAATACACCTGGAATGAAGTTATTTCGCATGGTCCGAAAAAGAGATGATCGAAAATATTTTTTTTCAGAATCAAAATCGGACTTTAATGGGTGAGTTTCTAGGTGTATTCCGACCCGCTGAATCCGAAAATCCAAACTTTGATGACCAAAAATATGCTTGGAATAAAGTTATTCCGCATGGTACGAAAAAGAGATGATCGAAAATATCTGTCTCCAGAATCGAAATCGAACTTTGATGGATGGGTTCATAGGTGTATTTTGACCCGCTGAATCCGAAAATCCAAACTTTGATGACCAAAAATATGCTTGGAAAAAAGTTATTTCGCATGGTACGAAAAAGAGATGATCGAAAATATCTGTCTCCAGAATCGAAATCGAACTGTGATGGATGGGTTCATAGGTGTATTTTGACCCGCTGAATCCGAAAATCCAAACTTTGATGACCAAAAATATGCTTGGAAAAAAGTTATTTCGCATGGTACGAAAAAGAGATGATCGAAAATATCTGTCTGCAGAATCGAAATGGATATTTGATGGGTGGGTTTATAGGTGTATTTTGACCCGCTGAATCCGAGAATCCAAGCTTTGATGACCAAAAATATGCTCGGAAAAAAGTTATTTCGCATGGTACGAAAAAGAGATGATCGGAAATATCTTTCTCCAGAATCGACATCGAACTTTGATGGGTGGGTTCATGGGTGTATTTTGGCCCGCTGGATCCAAAAATCCAACCTTTGTTACACGAAAATCCACCTGGAATGAAGTTATTTCGCATGGTCCGAAAAAGAGATGATCGAAAATATTTTTTCTCAGAATCAAAATCGGACTTTAATGGGTGAGTTTCCAGGTGTATTCCGACACGCTGAATCCGAAAATCCAAGCTTTGATGACCAAAAATATGCTTGGAAAAAAGTTATTCCGCATGGTACGAAAAAGAGATGATCGAAAATATCTGTCTCCAGAATCGAAATCGAACTTTGATGGGTGGGTTCATAGGTGTATTTTGACCCGCTGAATCCAAAAATCCAACCTTTGTTACACGAAAATACACCTGGAAAGAAGTTATTCCGCATGGTACGAAAAAGAGATGATCGAAAATATTTTTTTTCAGAATCGAAATTGGACTTTGATGGGTGAGTTTCTAGGTGTATTCCGACCCGCTGAATCCGAAAATCCAACCTCTGATGACCAAAAATATGCTTGGAAAAAAGTTATTCCGCATGGTACGAAAAAGAGATGATCGAAAATATTGTTTTTCAGAATCAAAATCGGACTTTGATGGGTGAGTTTCTAGGTGTATTTCGACCCGCTGAATCCGAAAATCCAAACTTTGATGACCAAAAATATGCTTGGAAAAAAGTTATTTCGCATGGTACGAAAAAGAGATGATCGAAAATATCTGTCTCCAGAATCGAAATCGAACTTTGATGGGTGGGTTCATAGGTGTATTTTGACCCGCTGAATCCAAAAATCCAACCTTTGTAACACGAAAATACACCTGGAAAGAAGTTATTCCGCATGGTACGAAAAAGAGATGATCGAAAATATTTTTTTTCAGAATCGAAATTCGACTTTGATGGGTGAGTTTCTAGGTGTATTTCGACCCGCTGAATCCGAAAATCCAGCCTCTGATGACCAAAAATATGCTTGGAAAAAAGTTATTCCGCATGGTACGAAAAAGAGATGATCGAAAATATCTGTCTCCAGAATCGAAATCGAACTTTGATGGATGGGTTCATAGGTGTATTTTGACCCGCTGAATCCAAAAATCCAACCTTTGTTACACGAAAATACACCTGGAAAGAAGTTATTCCGCATGGTACGAAAAAGAGATGATCGAAAATATTTTTTTTCAGAATCGAAATCGGACTTTGATGGGTGAGTTTCTAGGTGTATTTCAACCCGCTGAATCCGAAAATCCAACCTCTGATGACCAAAAATATGCTTGGAAAAAAGTTATTTCGCATGGTACGAAAAAGAGATGATCGAAAATATCTGTCTCCAGAATCGAAATCGAACTGTGATGGATGGGTTCATAGGTGTATTTTGACCCGCTGAATCCGAAAATCCAAACTTTGATGACCAAAAATATGCTTGGAAAAAAGTTACTTCGCATGGTACGAAAAAGAGATGATCGAAAATATCTGTCGGCAGAATCGAAATGGATATTTGATGGGTGGGTTTATAGGTGTATTTTGACCCGCTGAATCCGAGAATCCAAGCTTTGATGACCAAAAATATGCTCGGAAAAAAGTTATTTCGCATTGTACGAAAAAGAGATGATCGGAAATATCTTTCTCCAGAATCGACATCGAACTTTGATGGGTGGGTTCATAGGTGTATTTTGACCCGCTGGATCCAAAAATCCAACCTTTGTTACACGAAAATACACCTGGAATGAAGTTATTTCGCATGGTCCGAAAAAGAGATGATCGAAAATATTTTTTTTCACAATCAAAATCGGACTTTAATGGGTGAGTTTCTAGGTGTATTCCGACACGCTGAATCCGAAAATCCAAGCTTTGATGACCAAAAATATGCTTGGAAAAAAGTTATTCCGCATGGTACGAAAAAGAGATGATCGAAAATATCTGTCTCCAGAATCGAAATCGAACTTTGATGGGTGGGTTCATAGGTGTATTTTGACCCGCTGAATCCAAAAATCCAACCTTTGTTACACGAAAATACACCTGGAAAGAAGTTATTCCGCATGGTACGAAAAAGAGATGATCGAAAATATTTTTTTTCAGAATCGAAATTGGACTTCGATGGGTGAGTTTCTAGGTGTATTTCGACCCGCTGAATCCGAAAATCCAGCCTCTGATGACCAAAAATATGCTTGGAAAAAAGTTATTCCGCATGGTACGAAAAAGAGATGATCGAAAATATCTGTCTCCAGAATCGAAATCGAACTTTGATGGGTGGGTTTATGGGTGTATTTTGACCCGCTGGATCCAAAAATCCAACCTTTGTTACACGAAAATACACCTGGAATGAAGTTATTTCGCATGGTCCGAAAAAGAGATGATCGAAAATATTTTTTTTCAGAATCAAAATCGGACTTTAATGGGTGAGTTTCTAGGTGTATTCCGACCCGCTGAATCCGAAAATCCAAACTTTGATGACCAAAAATATGCTTGGAAAAAAGTTATTCCGCATGGTCCGAAAAAGAGATGATCGAAAATATTTTTTTTCAGAATCAAAATCGGACTTTATTGGGTGAGTTTCTAGGTGTATTCCGACCCGCTGGATCCGAAAATCCAACCTTTGTTACACGAAAATACACCTGGAATGAAGTTATTCCGCATGGTACGAAAAAGAGATGATCGAAAATATCTGTCTGCAGAATCGAAATGGATATTTGATGGGTGGGTTTATAGGTGTATTTTGACCCGCTGAATCCGAGAATCCAAGCTTTGATGACCAAAAATATGCTCGGAAAAAAGTTATTTCGCATGGTACGAAAAAGAGATGATCGGAAATATCTTTCTCCAGAATCGACATCGAACTTTGATGGGTGGGTTCATAGGTGTATTTTGACCCGCTGGATTCAAAAATCCAACCTTTGTTACACGAAAATACACCTGGAATGAAGTTATTTCGCATGGTCCGAAAAAGAGATGATCGAAAATATTTTTTTTCACAATCAAAATCGGACTTTAATGGGTGAGTTTCCAGGTGTATTCCGACACGCTGAATCCGAAAATCCAAGCTTTGATGACCAAAAATATGCTTGGAAAAAAGTTATTCCGCATGGTACGAAAAAGAGATGATCGAAAATATCTGTCTCCAGAATCGAAATCGAACTTTGATGGGTGGGTTCACAGGTGTATTTTGACCCGCTGAATCCAAAAATCCAACCTTTGTTACACGAAAATACACCTGGAAAGAAGTTATTCCGCATGGTACGAAAAAGAGATGATCGAAAATATTTTTTTTCAGAATCGAAATTGGACTTTGATGGGTGAGTTTCTAGGTGTATTCCGACCCGCTGAATCCGAAAATCCAACCTCTGATGACCAAAAATATGCTTGGAAAAAAGTTATTCCGCATGGTACGAAAAAGAGATGATCGAAAATATTTTTTTTCAGAATCAAAATCGGACTTTGATGGGTGAGTTTCTAGGTGTATTTCGACCCGCTGAATCCGAAAATCCAAATTTTGATGACCAAAAATATGCTTGGAAAAAAGTTATTTCGCATGGTACGAAAAAGAGATGATCGAAAATGTCTGTCTCCAGAATCGAAATCGAACTTTCATGGGTGGGTTTATGGGTGTATTTTGACCCGCTGGATCCAAAAATCCAACCTTTGTTACACGAAAATACACCTGGAATGAAGTTATTTCGCATGGTCCGAAAAAGAGATGATCGAAAATATTTTTTTTCAGAATCAAAATCGGACTTTAATGGGTGAGTTTCTAGGTGTATTCCGACCCGCTGAATCCGAAAATCCAAACTTTGATGACCAAAAATATGCTTGGAATAAAGTTATTCCGCATGGTACGAAAAAGAGATGATCGAAAATATCTGTCTCCAGAATCGAAATCGAACTTTGATGGATGGGTTCATAGGTGTATTTTGACCCGCTGAATCCGAAAATCCAAACTTTGATGACCAAAAATATGCTTGGAAAAAAGTTATTTCGCATGGTACGAAAAAGAGATGATCGAAAATATCTGTCTGCAGAATCGAAATGGATATTTGATGGGTGGGTTTATAGGTGTATTTTGACCCGCTGAATCCGAGAATCCAAGCTTTGATGACCAAAAATATGCTCGGAAAAAAGTTATTTCGCATGGTACGAAAAAGAGATGATCGGAAATATCTTTCTCCAGAATCGACATCAAACTTTGATGGGTGGGTTCATGGGTGTATTTTGACCCGCTGGATCCAAAAATCCAACCTTTGTTACACGAAAATACACCTGGAATGAAGTTATTTCGCATGGTCCGAAAAAGAGATGATCGAAAATATTTTTTTTCAGAATCAAAATCGGACTTTAATGGGTGAGTTCCTAGGTGTATTCCGACCCGCTGAATCCGAAAATCCAAACTTTGATGACCAAGAATATGCTCGGAAAAAAGTTATTTCGCATGGTACGAAAAAGAGATGATCGGAAATATCTTTCTCCAGAATCGACATCGAACTTTGATGGGTGGGTTCATGGGTGTATTATGACCCGCTGGATCCAAAAATCCAACCTTTGTTACACGAAAATACACCTGGAATGAAGTTATTTCGCATGGTCCGAAAAAGAGATGATCGAAAATATTTTTTTTCAGAATCAAAATCGGACTTTAATGGGTGAGTTTCTAGGTGTATTCCGACCCGCTGAATCCGAAAATCCAAACTTTGATGACCAAAAATATGCTTGGAAAAAAGTTATTCCGCATGGTACGAAAAAGAGATGATCGAAAATATCTGTCTCCAGAATCGAAATCGAACTTTGATGGGTGGGTTCATAGGTGTATTTTGACCCAATGAATCCAAAAATCCAACCTTTGTTACACGAAAATACACCTGGAAAGAAGTTATTCCGCATGGTACGAAAAAGAGATGATCGAAAATATTTTTTTTCAGAATCGAAATCGGACTTTGATGGGTGAGTTTCTAGGTGTATTTCGACCCGCTGAATCCGAAAATCCAACCTCTGATGACCAAAAATATGCTTGGAAAAAAGTTATTTCGCATGGTACGAAAAAGAGATGATCGAAAATATCTGTCTCCAGAATCGAAATCGAACTGTGATGGATGGGTTCATAGGTGTATTTTGACCCGCTGAATCCGAAAATCCAAACTTTGATGACCAAAAATATGCTTGGAAAAAAGTTATTTCGCATGGTACGAAAAAGAGATGATCGAAAATATCTGTCTCCAGAATCGAAATGGATATTTGATGGGTGGGTTTATAGGTGTATTTTGACCCGCTGAATCCGAGAATCCAAGCTTTGATGACCAAAAATATGCTCGGAAAAAAGTTATTTCGCATGGTACGAAAAAGAGATGATCGGAAATATCTTTCTCCAGAATCGACATCGAACTTTGATGGGTGGGTTCATAGGTGTATTTTGACCCGCTGGATCCAAAAATCCAACCTTTGTTACACGAAAATACACCTGGAAAGAAGTTATTCCGCATGGTCCGAAAAAGAGATGATCGAAAATATTTTTTTTCAGAATCAAAATCGGACTTTAATGGGTGAGTTTCTAGGTGTATTCCGACCCGCTGAATCCGAAAATCCAAACTTTGATGACCAAAAATATGCTTGGAATAAAGTTATTCCGCATGGTACGAAAAAGAGATGATCGAAAATATCTGTCTCCAGAATCGAAATCGAACTTTGATGGATGGGTTCATAGGTGTATTTTGACCCGCTGAATCCGAAAATCCAAACTTTGATGACCAAAAATATGCTTGGAAAAAAGTTATTTCGCATGGTACGAAAAAGAGATGATCGAAAATATCTGTCTCCAGAATCGAAATCGAACTTTGATGGGTGGGTTTATGGGTGTATTTTGACCCGCTGGATCCAAAAATCCAACCTTTGTTACACGAAAATACACCTGGAATGAAGTTATTTCGCATGGTCCGAAAAAGAGATGATCGAAAATATTTTTTTTCAGAATCAAAATCGGACTTTAATGGGTGAGTTTCTAGGTGTATTCCGACCCGCTGAATCCGAAAATCCAAACTTTGATGACCAAAAATATGCTTGGAAAAAAGTTATTCCGCATGGTACGAAAAAGAGATGATCGAAAATATCTGTCTCCAGAATCGAAATCGAACTTTGATGGATGGGTTCATAGGTGTATTTTGACCCGCTGAATCCGAAAATCCAAACTTTGATGACCAAAAATATGCTTGGAAAAAAGTTATTTCGCATGGTACGAAAAAGAGATGATCGAAAATATCTGTCTCCAGAATCGAAATCGAACTGTGATGGATGGGTTCATAGGTGTATTTTGACCCGCTGGATCCAAAAATCCAACCTTTGTTACACGAAAATACACCTGGAATGAAGTTATTTCGCATGGTCCGAAAAAGAGATGATCGAAAATATTTTTTTTCAGAATCAAAATCGGACTATAATGGGTGAGTTTCTAGGTGTATTCCGACCCGCTGAATCCGAAAATCCAAACTTTGATGACCAAAAATATGCTTGGAATAAAGTTATTCCGCATGGTACGAAAAAGAGATGATCGAAAATATCTGTCTCCAGAATCGAAATCGAACTTTGATGGATGGGTTCATAGGTGTATTTTGACCCGCTGAATCCGAAAATCCAAACTTTGATGACCGAAAATATGCTTGGAAAAAAGTTATTTCGCATGGTACGAAAAAGAGATGATCGAAAATATCTGTCTCCAGAATCGAAATGGATATTTGATGGGTGGGTTTATAGGTGTATTTTGACCCGCTGAATCCGAGAATCCAAGCTTTGATGACCAAAAATATGCTCGGAAAAAAGTTATTTCGCATGGTACGAAAAAGAGATGATCGGAAATATCTTTCTCCAGAATCGACATCGAACTTTGATGGGTGGGTTCATAGGTGTATTTTGACCCGCTGGATCCAAAAATCCAACCTTTGTTACACGAAAATACACCTGGAAAGAAGTTATTCCGCATGGTCCGAAAAAGAGATGATCGAAAATATTTTTTTTCAGAATCAAAATCGGACTTTAATGGGTGAGTTTCTAGGTGTATTCCGACCCGCTGAATCCGAAAATCCAAACTTTGATGACCAAAAATATGCTTGGAATAAAGTTATTCCGCATGGTACGAAAAAGAGATGATCGAAAATATCTGTCTCCAGAATCGAAATCGAACTTTGATGGATGGGTTCATAGGTGTATTTTGACCCGCTGAATCCGAAAATCCAAACTTTGATGACCAAAAATATGCTTGGAAAAAAGTTATTTCGCATGGTACGAAAAAGAGATGATCGAAAATATCTGTCTCCAGAATCGAAATCGAACTTTGATGGGTGGGTTTATGGGTGTATTTTGACCCGCTGGATCCAAAAATCCAACCTTTGTTACACGAAAATACACCTGGAATGAAGTTATTTCGCATGGTCCGAAAAAGAGATGATCGAAAATATTTTTTTTCAGAATCAAAATCGGACTTTAATGGGTGAGTTTCTAGGTGTATTCCGACCCGCTGAATCCGAAAATCCAAACTTTGATGACCAAAAATATGCTTGGAAAAAAGTTATTCCGCATGGTACGAAAAAGAGATGATCGAAAATATCTGTCTCCAGAATCGAAATCGAACTTTGATGGATGGGTTCATAGGTGTATTTTGACCCGCTGAATCCGAAAATCCAAACTTTGATGACCAAAAATATGCTTGGAAAAAAGTTATTTCGCATGGTACGAAAAAGAGATGATCGAAAATATCTGTCTCCAGAATCGAAATCGAACTGTGATGGATGGGTTCATAGGTGTATTTTGACCCGCTGGATCCAAAAATCCAACCTTTGTTACACGAAAATACACCTGGAATGAAGTTATTTCGCATGGTCCGAAAAAGAGATGATCGAAAATATTTTTTTTCAGAATCAAAATCGGACTATAATGGGTGAGTTTCTAGGTGTATTCCGACCCGCTGAATCCGAAAATCCAAACTTTGATGACCAAAAATATGCTTGGAATAAAGTTATTCCGCATGGTACGAAAAAGAGATGATCGAAAATATCTGTCTCCAGAATCGAAATCGAACTTTGATGGATGGGTTCATAGGTGTATTTTGACCCGCTGAATCCGAAAATCCAAACTTTGATGACCGAAAATATGCTTGGAAAAAAGTTATTTCGCATGGTACGAAAAAGAGATGATCGAAAATATCTGTCTCCAGAATCGAAATGGATATTTGATGGGTGGGTTTATAGGTGTATTTTGACCCGCTGAATCCGAGAATCCAAGCTTTGATGACCAAAAATATGCTCGGAAAAAAGTTATTTCGCATGGTACGAAAAAGAGATGATCGGAAATATCTTTCTCCAGAATCGACATCGAACTTTGATGGGTGGGTTCATAGGTGTATTTTGACCCGCTGGATCCAAAAATCCAACCTTTGTTACACGAAAATACACCTGGAAAGAAGTTATTCCGCATGGTCCGAAAAAGAGATGATCGAAAATATTTTTTTTCAGAATCAAAATCGGACTTTAATGGGTGAGTTTCTAGGTGTATTCCGACCCGCTGAATCCCAAAATCCAAACTTTGATGACCAAAAATATGCTTGGAATAAAGTTATTCCGCATGGTACGAAAAAGAGATGATCGAAAATATCTGTCTCCAGAATCGAAATCGAACTTTGATGGATGGGTTCATAGGTGTATTTTGACCCGCTGAATCCGAAAATCCAAACTTTGATGACCAAAAATATGCTTGGAAAAAAGTTATTTCGCATGGTACGAAAAAGAGATGATCGAAAATATCTGTCTCCAGAATCGAAATCGAACTTTGATGGGTGGGTTTATGGGTGTATTTTGACCCGCTGGATCCAAAAATCCAACCTTTGTTACACGAAAATACACCTGGAATGAAGTTATTTCGCATGGTCCGAAAAAGAGATGATCGAAAATATTTTTTTTCAGAATCAAAATCGGACTTTAATGGGTGAGTTTCTAGGTGTATTCCGACCCGCTGAATCCGAAAATCCAAACTTTGATGACCAAAAATATGCTTGGAAAAAAGTTATTCCGCATGGTACGAAAAAGAGATGATCGAAAATATTGTTTTTCAGAATCAAAATCGGACTTTGATGGGTGAGTTTCTAGGTGTATTTCGACCCGCTGAATCCGAAAATCCAAACTTTGATGACCAAAAATATGCTTGGAAAAAAGTTATTTCGCATGGTACGAAAAAGAGATGATCGAAAATATCTGTCTCCAGAATCGAAATCGAACTGTGATGGATGGGTTCATAGGTGTATTTTGACCCGCTGAATCCGAAAATCCAAACTTTGATGACCAAAAATATGCTTGGAAAAAAGTTATTTCGCATGGTACGAAAAAGAGATGATCGAAAATATCTGTCTCCAGAATCGAAATGGATATTTGATGGGTGGGTTTATAGGTGTATTTTGACCCGCTGAATCCGAGAATCCAAGCTTTGATGACCAAAAATATGCTCGGAAAAAAGTTATTTCGCATGGTACGAAAAAGAGATGATCGGAAATATCTTTCTCCAGAATCGACATCGAACTTTGATGGGTGGGTTCATAGGTGTATTTTGACCCGCTGGATCCAAAAATCCAACCTTTGTTACACGAAAATACACCTGGAAAGAAGTTATTCCGCATGGTCCGAAAAAGAGATGATCGAAAATATTTTTTTTCAGAATCAAAATCGGACTTTAATGGGTGAGTTTCTAGGTGTATTCCGACCCGCTGAATCCGAAAATCCAAACTTTGATGACCAAAAATATGCTTGGAATAAAGTTATTCCGCATGGTACGAAAAAGAGATGATCGAAAATATCTGTCTCCAGAATCGAAATCGAACTTTGATGGATGGGTTCATAGGTGTATTTTGACCCGCTGAATCCGAAAATCCAAACTTTGATGACCAAAAATATGCTTGGAAAAAAGTTATTTCGCATGGTACGAAAAAGAGATGATCGAAAATATCTGTCTCCAGAATCGAAATCGAACTTTGATGGGTGGGTTTATGGGTGTATTTTGACCCGCTGGATCCAAAAATCCAACCTTTGTTACACGAAAATACACCTGGAATGAAGTTATTTCGCATGGTCCGAAAAAGAGATGATCGAAAATATTTTTTTTCAGAATCAAAATCGGACTTTAATGGGTGAGTTTCTAGGTGTATTCCGACCCGCTGAATCCGAAAATCCAAACTTTGATGACCAAAAATATGCTTGGAAAAAAGTTATTCCGCATGGTACGAAAAAGAGATGATCGAAAATATCTGTCTCCAGAATCGAAATCGAACTTTGATGGATGGGTTCATAGGTGTATTTTGACCCGCTGAATCCGAAAATCCAAACTTTGATGACCAAAAATATGCTTGGAAAAAAGTTATTTCGCATGGTACGAAAAAGAGATGATCGAAAATATCTGTCTCCAGAATCGAAATCGAACTGTGATGGATGGGTTCATAGGTGTATTTTGACCCGCTGGATCCAAAAATCCAACCTTTGTTACACGAAAATACACCTGGAATGAAGTTATTTCGCATGGTCCGAAAAAGAGATGATCGAAAATATTTTTTTTCAGAATCAAAATCGGACTATAATGGGTGAGTTTCTAGGTGTATTCCGACCCGCTGAATCCGAAAATCCAAACTTTGATGACCAAAAATATGGTTGGAATAAAGTTATTCCGCATGGTACGAAAAAGAGATGATCGAAAATATCTGTCTCCAGAATCGAAATCGAACTTTGATGGATGGGTTCATAGGTGTATTTTGACCCGCTGAATCCGAAAATCCAAACTTTGATGACCGAAAATATGCTTGGAAAAAAGTTATTTCGCATGGTACGAAAAAGAGATGATCGAAAATATCTGTCTCCAGAATCGAAATGGATATTTGATGGGTGGGTTTATAGGTGTATTTTGACCCGCTGAATCCGAGAATCCAAGCTTTGATGACCAAAAATATGCTCGGAAAAAAGTTATTTCGCATGGTACGAAAAAGAGATGATCGGAAATATCTTTCTCCAGAATCGACATCGAACTTTGATGGGTGGGTTCATAGGTGTATTTTGACCCGCTGGATCCAAAAATCCAACCTTTGTTACACGAAAATACACCTGGAAAGAAGTTATTCCGCATGGTCCGAAAAAGAGATGATCGAAAATATTTTTTTTCAGAATCAAAATCGGACTTTAATGGGTGAGTTTCTAGGTGTATTCCGACCCGCTGAATCCGAAAATCCAAACTTTGATGACCAAAAATATGCTTGGAATAAAGTTATTCCGCATGGTACGAAAAAGAGATGATCGAAAATATCTGTCTCCAGAATCGAAATCGAACTTTGATGGATGGGTTCATAGGTGTATTTTGACCCGCTGAATCCGAAAATCCAAACTTTGATGACCGAAAATATGCTTGGAAAAAAGTTATTTCGCATGGTACGAAAAAGAGATGATCGAAAATATCTGTCTCCAGAATCGAAATCGAACTTTGATGGATGGGTTCATAGGTGTATTTTGACCCGCTGAATCCGAAAATCCAAACTTTGATGACCAAAAATATGCTTGGAAAAAAGTTATTTCGCATGGTACGAAAAAGAGATGATCGAAAATATCTGTCTCCAGAATCGAAATCGAACTTTGATGGGTGGGTTTATGGGTGTATTTTGACCCGCTGGATCCAAAAATCCAACCTTTGTTACACGAAAATACACCTGGAATGAAGTTATTTCGCATGGTCCGAAAAAGAGATGATCGAAAATATTTTTTTTCAGAATCAAAATCGGACTTTAATGGGTGAGTTTCTAGGTGTATTCCGACCCGCTGAATCCGAAAATCCAAACTTTGATGACCAAAAATATGCTTGGAAAAAAGTTATTCCGCATGGTACGAAAAAGAGATGATCGAAAATATCTGTCTCCAGAATCGAAATCGAACTTTGATGGATGGGTTCATAGGTGTATTTTGACCCGCTGAATCCGAAAATCCAAACTTTGATGACCAAAAATATGCTTGGAAAAAAGTTATTTCGCATGGTACGAAAAAGAGATGATCGAAAATATCTGTCTCCAGAATCGAAATCGAACTGTGATGGATGGGTTCATAGGTGTATTTTGACCCGCTGGATCCAAAAATCCAACCTTTGTTACACGAAAATACACCTGGAATGAAGTTATTTCGCATGGTCCGAAAAAGAGATGATCGAAAATATTTTTTTTCAGAATCAAAATCGGACTATAATGGGTGAGTTTCTAGGTGTATTCCGACCCGCTGAATCCGAAAATCCAAACTTTGATGACCAAAAATATGCTTGGAATAAAGTTATTCCGCATGGTACGAAAAAGAGATGATCGAAAATATCTGTCTCCAGAATCGAAATCGAACTTTGATGGATGGGTTCATAGGTGTATTTTGACCCGCTGAATCCGAAAATCCAAACTTTGATGACCGAAAATATGCTTGGAAAAAAGTTATTTCGCATGGTACGAAAAAGAGATGATCGAAAATATCTGTCTCCAGAATCGAAATGGATATTTGATGGGTGGGTTTATAGGTGTATTTTGACCCGCTGAATCCGAGAATCCAAGCTTTGATGACCAAAAATATGCTCGGAAAAAAGTTATTTCGCATGGTACGAAAAAGAGATGATCGGAAATATCTTTCTCCAGAATCGACATCGAACTTTGATGGGTGGGTTCATAGGTGTATTTTGACCCGCTGGATCCAAAAATCCAACCTTTGTTACACGAAAATACACCTGGAAAGAAGTTATTCCGCATGGTCCGAAAAAGAGATGATCGAAAATATTTTTTTTCAGAATCAAAATCGGACTTTAATGGGTGAGTTTCTAGGTGTATTCCGACCCGCTGAATCCGAAAATCCAAACTTTGATGACCAAAAATATGCTTGGAATAAAGTTATTCCGCATGGTACGAAAAAGAGATGATCGAAAATATCTGTCTCCAGAATCGAAATCGAACTTTGATGGATGGGTTCATAGGTGTATTTTGACCCGCTGAATCCGAAAATCCAAACTTTGATGACCGAAAATATGCTTGGAAAAAAGTTATTTCGCATGGTACGAAAAAGAGATGATCGAAAATATCTGTCTCCAGAATCGAAATCGAACTTTGATGGATGGGTTCATAGGTGTATTTTGACCCGCTGAATCCGAAAATCCAAACTTTGATGACCAAAAATATGCTTGGAAAAAAGTTATTTCGCATGGTACGAAAAAGAGATGATCGAAAATATCTGTCTCCAGAATCGAAATCGAACTTTGATGGGTGGGTTTATGGGTGTATTTTGACCCGCTGGATCCAAAAATCCAACCTTTGTTACACGAAAATACACCTGGAATGAAGTTATTTCGCATGGTCCGAAAAAGAGATGATCGAAAATATTTTTTTTCAGAATCAAAATCGGACTTTAATGGGTGAGTTTCTAGGTGTATTCCGACCCGCTGAATCCGAAAATCCAAACTTTGATGACCAAAAATATGCTTGGAAAAAAGTTATTCCGCATGGTACGAAAAAGAGATGATCGAAAATATCTGTCTCCAGAATCGAAATCGAACTTTGATGGATGGGTTCATAGGTGTATTTTGACCCGCTGAATCCGAAAATCCAAACTTTGATGACCAAAAATATGCTTGGAAAAAAGTTATTTCGCATGGTACGAAAAAGAGATGATCGAAAATATCTGTCTCCAGAATCGAAATCGAACTGTGATGGATGGGTTCATAGGTGTATTTTGACCCGCTGGATCCAAAAATCCAACCTTTGTTACACGAAAATACACCTGGAATGAAGTTATTTCGCATGGTCCGAAAAAGAGATGATCGAAAATATTTTTTTTCAGAATCAAAATCGGACTATAATGGGTGAGTTTCTAGGTGTATTCCGACCCGCTGAATCCGAAAATCCAAACTTTGATGACCAAAAATATGCTTGGAATAAAGTTATTCCGCATGGTACGAAAAAGAGATGATCGAAAATATCTGTCTCCAGAATCGAAATCGAACTTTGATGGATGGGTTCATAGGTGTATTTTGACCCGCTGAATCCGAAAATCCAAACTTTGATGACCGAAAATATGCTTGGAAAAAAGTTATTTCGCATGGTACGAAAAAGAGATGATCGAAAATATCTGTCTCCAGAATCGAAATGGATATTTGATGGGTGGGTTTATAGGTGTATTTTGACCCGCTGAATCCGAGAATCCAAGCTTTGATGACCAAAAATATGCTCGGAAAAAAGTTATTTCGCATGGTACGAAAAAGAGATGATCGGAAATATCTTTCTCCAGAATCGACATCGAACTTTGATGGGTGGGTTCATAGGTGTATTTTGACCCGCTGGATCCAAAAATCCAACCTTTGTTACACGAAAATACACCTGGAAAGAAGTTATTCCGCATGGTCCGAAAAAGAGATGATCGAAAATATTTTTTTTCAGAATCAAAATCGGACTTTAATGGGTGAGTTTCTAGGTGTATTCCGACCCGCTGAATCCGAAAATCCAAACTTTGATGACCAAAAATATGCTTGGAATAAAGTTATTCCGCATGGTACGAAAAAGAGATGATCGAAAATATCTGTCTCCAGAATCGAAATCGAACTTTGATGGATGGGTTCATAGGTGTATTTTGACCCGCTGAATCCGAAAATCCAAACTTTGATGACCAAAAATATGCTTGGAAAAAAGTTATTTCGCATGGTACGAAAAAGAGATGATCGAAAATATCTGTCTCCAGAATCGAAATCGAACTTTGATGGGTGGGTTTATGGGTGTATTTTGACCCGCTGAATCCAAAAATCCAACCTTTGTTACACGAAAATACACCTGGAAAGAAGTTATTCCGCATGGTACGAAAAAGAGATGATCGAAAATATTTTTTTTCAGAATCAAAATCGGACTTTAATGGGTGAGTTTCTAGGTGTATTCCGACCCGCTGAATCCGAAAATCCAAACTTTGATGACCAAAAATATGCTTGGAAAAAAGTTATTCCGCATGGTACGAAAAAGAGATGATCGAAAATATTGTTTTTCAGAATCAAAATCGGACTTTGATGGGTGAGTTTCTAGGTGTATTTCGACCCGCTGAATCCGAAAATCCAAACTTTGATGACCAAAAATATGCTTGGAAAAAAGTTATTTCGCATGGTACGAAAAAGAGATGATCGAAAATATCTGTCTCCAGAATCGAAATCGAACTGTGATGGATGGGTTCATAGGTGTATTTTGACCCGCTGAATCCGAAAATCCAAACTTTGATGACCAAAAATATGCTTGGAAAAAAGTTATTTCGCATGGTACGAAAAAGAGATGATCGAAAATATCTGTCTCCAGAATCGAAATGGATATTTGATGGGTGGGTTTATAGGTGTATTTTGACCCGCTGAATCCGAGAATCCAAGCTTTGATGACCAAAAATATGCTCGGAAAAAAGTTATTTCGCATGGTACGAAAAAGAGATGATCGGAAATATCTTTCTCCAGAATCGACATCGAACTTTGATGGGTGGGTTCATAGGTGTATTTTGACCCGCTGGATCCAAAAATCCAACCTTTGTTACACGAAAATACACCTGGAAAGAAGTTATTCCGCATGGTCCGAAAAAGAGATGATCGAAAATATTTTTTTTCAGAATCAAAATCGGACTTTAATGGGTGAGTTTCTAGGTGTATTCCGACCCGCTGAATCCGAAAATCCAAACTTTGATGACCAAAAATATGCTTGGAATAAAGTTATTCCGCATGGTACGAAAAAGAGATGATCGAAAATATCTGTCTCCAGAATCGAAATCGAACTTTGATGGATGGGTTCATAGGTGTATTTTGACCCGCTGAATCCGAAAATCCAAACTTTGATGACCAAAAATATGCTTGGAAAAAAGTTATTTCGCATGGTACGAAAAAGAGATGATCGAAAATATCTGTCTCCAGAATCGAAATCGAACTTTGATGGGTGGGTTTATGGGTGTATTTTGACCCGCTGGATCCAAAAATCCAACCTTTGTTACACGAAAATACACCTGGAATGAAGTTATTTCGCATGGTCCGAAAAAGAGATGATCGAAAATATTTTTTTTCAGAATCAAAATCGGACTTTAATGGGTGAGTTTCTAGGTGTATTCCGACCCGCTGAATCCGAAAATCCAAACTTTGATGACCAAAAATATGCTTGGAAAAAAGTTATTCCGCATGGTACGAAAAAGAGATGATCGAAAATATCTGTCTCCAGAATCGAAATCGAACTTTGATGGATGGGTTCATAGGTGTATTTTGACCCGCTGAATCCGAAAATCCAAACTTTGATGACCAAAAATATGCTTGGAAAAAAGTTATTTCGCATGGTACGAAAAAGAGATGATCGAAAATATCTGTCTCCAGAATCGAAATCGAACTGTGATGGATGGGTTCATAGGTGTATTTTGACCCGCTGGATCCAAAAATCCAACCTTTGTTACACGAAAATACACCTGGAATGAAGTTATTTCGCATGGTCCGAAAAAGAGATGATCGAAAATATTTTTTTTCAGAATCAAAATCGGACTATAATGGGTGAGTTTCTAGGTGTATTCCGACCCGCTGAATCCGAAAATCCAAACTTTGATGACCAAAAATATGCTTGGAATAAAGTTATTCCGCATGGTACGAAAAAGAGATGATCGAAAATATCTGTCTCCAGAATCGAAATCGAACTTTGATGGATGGGTTCATAGGTGTATTTTGACCCGCTGAATCCGAAAATCCAAACTTTGATGACCGAAAATATGCTTGGAAAAAAGTTATTTCGCATGGTACGAAAAAGAGATGATCGAAAATATCTGTCTCCAGAATCGAAATGGATATTTGATGGGTGGGTTTATAGGTGTATTTTGACCCGCTGAATCCGAGAATCCAAGCTTTGATGACCAAAAATATGCTCGGAAAAAAGTTATTTCGCATGGTACGAAAAAGAGATGATCGGAAATATCTTTCTCCAGAATCGACATCGAACTTTGATGGGTGGGTTCATAGGTGTATTTTGACCCGCTGGATCCAAAAATCCAACCTTTGTTACACGAAAATACACCTGGAAAGAAGTTATTCCGCATGGTCCGAAAAAGAGATGATCGAAAATATTTTTTTTCAGAATCAAAATCGGACTTTAATGGGTGAGTTTCTAGGTGTATTCCGACCCGCTGAATCCGAAAATCCAAACTTTGATGACCAAAAATATGCTTGGAATAAAGTTATTCCGCATGGTACGAAAAAGAGATGATCGAAAATATCTGTCTCCAGAATCGAAATCGAACTTTGATGGATGGGTTCATAGGTGTATTTTGACCCGCTGAATCCGAAAATCCAAACTTTGATGACCAAAAATATGCTTGGAAAAAAGTTATTTCGCATGGTACGAAAAAGAGATGATCGAAAATATCTGTCTCCAGAATCGAAATCGAACTTTGATGGGTGGGTTTATGGGTGTATTTTGACCCGCTGGATCCAAAAATCCAACCTTTGTTACACGAAAATACACCTGGAATGAAGTTATTTCGCATGGTCCGAAAAAGAGATGATCGAAAATATTTTTTTTCAGAATCAAAATCGGACTTTAATGGGTGAGTTTCTAGGTGTATTCCGACCCGCTGAATCCGAAAATCCAAACTTTGATGACCAAAAATATGCTTGGAAAAAAGTTATTCCGCATGGTACGAAAAAGAGATGATCGAAAATATTGTTTTTCAGAATCAAAATCGGACTTTGATGGGTGAGTTTCTAGGTGTATTTCGACCCGCTGAATCCGAAAATCCAAACTTTGATGACCAAAAATATGCTTGGAAAAAAGTTATTTCGCATGGTACGAAAAAGAGATGATCGAAAATATCTGTCTCCAGAATCGAAATCGAACTGTGATGGATGGGTTCATAGGTGTATTTTGACCCGCTGAATCCGAAAATCCAAACTTTGATGACCAAAAATATGCTTGGAAAAAAGTTATTTCGCATGGTACGAAAAAGAGATGATCGAAAATATCTGTCTCCAGAATCGAAATGGATATTTGATGGGTGGGTTTATAGGTGTATTTTGACCCGCTGAATCCGAGAATCCAAGCTTTGATGACCAAAAATATGCTCGGAAAAAAGTTATTTCGCATGGTACGAAAAAGAGATGATCGGAAATATCTTTCTCCAGAATCGACATCGAACTTTGATGGGTGGGTTCATAGGTGTATTTTGACCCGCTGGATCCAAAAATCCAACCTTTGTTACACGAAAATACACCTGGAAAGAAGTTATTCCGCATGGTCCGAAAAAGAGATGATCGAAAATATTTTTTTTCAGAATCAAAATCGGACTTTAATGGGTGAGTTTCTAGGTGTATTCCGACCCGCTGAATCCGAAAATCCAAACTTTGATGACCAAAAATATGCTTGGAATAAAGTTATTCCGCATGGTACGAAAAAGAGATGATCGAAAATATCTGTCTCCAGAATCGAAATCGAACTTTGATGGATGGGTTCATAGGTGTATTTTGACCCGCTGAATCCGAAAATCCAAACTTTGATGACCAAAAATATGCTTGGAAAAAAGTTATTTCGCATGGTACGAAAAAGAGATGATCGAAAATATCTGTCTCCAGAATCGAAATCGAACTTTGATGGGTGGGTTTATGGGTGTATTTTGACCCGCTGGATCCAAAAATCCAACCTTTGTTACACGAAAATACACCTGGAATGAAGTTATTTCGCATGGTCCGAAAAAGAGATGATCGAAAATATTTTTTTTCAGAATCAAAATCGGACTTTAATGGGTGAGTTTCTAGGTGTATTCCGACCCGCTGAATCCGAAAATCCAAACTTTGATGACCAAAAATATGCTTGGAAAAAAGTTATTCCGCATGGTACGAAAAAGAGATGATCGAAAATATCTGTCTCCAGAATCGAAATCGAACTTTGATGGATGGGTTCATAGGTGTATTTTGACCCGCTGAATCCGAAAATCCAAACTTTGATGACCAAAAATATGCTTGGAAAAAAGTTATTTCGCATGGTACGAAAAAGAGATGATCGAAAATATCTGTCTCCAGAATCGAAATCGAACTGTGATGGATGGGTTCATAGGTGTATTTTGACCCGCTGGATCCAAAAATCCAACCTTTGTTACACGAAAATACACCTGGAATGAAGTTATTTCGCATGGTCCGAAAAAGAGATGATCGAAAATATTTTTTTTCAGAATCAAAATCGGACTATAATGGGTGAGTTTCTAGGTGTATTCCGACCCGCTGAATCCGAAAATCCAAACTTTGATGACCAAAAATATGCTTGGAATAAAGTTATTCCGCATGGTACGAAAAAGAGATGATCGAAAATATCTGTCTCCAGAATCGAAATCGAACTTTGATGGATGGGTTCATAGGTGTATTTTGACCCGCTGAATCCGAAAATCCAAACTTTGATGACCGAAAATATGCTTGGAAAAAAGTTATTTCGCATGGTACGAAAAAGAGATGATCGAAAATATCTGTCTCCAGAATCGAAATGGATATTTGATGGGTGGGTTTATAGGTGTATTTTGACCCGCTGAATCCGAGAATCCAAGCTTTGATGACCACAAATATGCTCGGAAAAAAGTTATTTCGCATGGTACGAAAAAGAGATGATCGGAAATATCTTTCTCCAGAATCGACATCGAACTTTGATGGGTGGGTTCATAGGTGTATTTTGACCCGCTGGATCCAAAAATCCAACCTTTGTTACACGAAAATACACCTGGAAAGAAGTTATTCCGCATGGTCCGAAAAAGAGATGATCGAAAATATTTTTTTTCAGAATCAAAATCGGACTTTAATGGGTGAGTTTCTAGGTGTATTCCGACCCGCTGAATCCGAAAATCCAAACTTTGATGACCAAAAATATGCTTGGAATAAAGTTATTCCGCATGGTACGAAAAAGAGATGATCGAAAATATCTGTCTCCAGAATCGAAATCGAACTTTGATGGATGGGTTCATAGGTGTATTTTGACCCGCTGAATCCGAAAATCCAAACTTTGATGACCAAAAATATGCTTGGAAAAAAGTTATTTCGCATGGTACGAAAAAGAGATGATCGAAAATATCTGTCTCCAGAATCGAAATCGAACTTTGATGGGTGGGTTTATGGGTGTATTTTGACCCGCTGGATCCAAAAATCCAACCTTTGTTACACGAAAATACACCTGGAATGAAGTTATTTCGCATGGTCCGAAAAAGAGATGATCGAAAATATTTTTTTTCAGAATCAAAATCGGACTTTAATGGGTGAGTTTCTAGGTGTATTCCGACCCGCTGAATCCGAAAATCCAAACTTTGATGACCAAAAATATGCTTGGAAAAAAGTTATTCCGCATGGTACGAAAAAGAGATGATCGAAAATATTGTTTTTCAGAATCAAAATCGGACTTTGATGGGTGAGTTTCTAGGTGTATTTCGACCCGCTGAATCCGAAAATCCAAACTTTGATGACCAAAAATATGCTTGGAAAAAAGTTATTTCGCATGGTACGAAAAAGAGATGATCGAAAATATCTGTCTCCAGAATCGAAATCGAACTTTGATGGGTGGGTTCATAGGTGTATTTTGACCCGCTGAATCCAAAAATCCAACCTTTGTAACACGAAAATACACCTGGAAAGAAGTTATTCCGCATGGTACGAAAAAGAGATGATCGAAAATATTTTTTTTCAGAATCGAAATTGGACTTTGATGGGTGAGTTTCTAGGTGTATTTCGACCCGCTGAATCCGAAAATCCAGCCTCTGATGACCAAAAATATGCTTGGAAAAAAGTTATTCCGCATGGTACGAAAAAGAGATGATCGAAAATATCTGTCTCCAGAATCGAAATCGAACTTTGATGGATGGGTTCATAGGTGTATTTTGACCCGCTGAATCCAAAAATCCAACCTTTGTTACACGAAAATACACCTGGAAAGAAGTTATTCCGCATGGTACGAAAAAGAGATGATCGAAAATATTTTTTTTCAGAATCGAAATCGGACTTTGATGGGTGAGTTTCTAGGTGTATTTCAACCCGCTGAATCCGAAAATCCAACCTCTGATGACCAAAAATATGCTTGGAAAAAAGTTATTTCGCATGGTACGAAAAAGAGATGATCGAGAATATCTGTCTCCAGAATCGAAATCGAACTGTGATGGATGGGTTCATAGGTGTATTTTGACCCGCTGAATCCGAAAATCCAAACTTTGATGACCAAAAATATGCTTGGAAAAAAGTTATTTCGCATGGTACGAAAAAGAGATGATCGAAAATATCTGTCGGCAGAATCGAAATGGATATTTGATGGGTGGGTTTATAGGTGTATTTTGACCCGCTGAATCCGAGAATCCAAGCTTTGATGACCAAAAATATGCTCGGAAAAAAGTTATTTCGCATTGTACGAAAAAGAGATGATCGGAAATATCTTTCTCCAGAATCGACATCGAACTTTGATGGGTGGGTTCATAGGTGTATTTTGACCCGCTGAATCCGAAAATCCAAACTTTGATGACCAAAAATATGCTTGGAAAAAAGTTATTTCGCATGGTACGAAAAAGAGATGATCGAAAATATCTGTCTCCAGAATCGAAATCGAACTTTGATGGGTGGGTTTATGGGTGTATTTTGACCCGCTGGATCCAAAAATCCAACCTTTGTTACACGAAAATACACCTGGAATGAAGTTATTTCGCATGGTCCGAAAAAGAGATGATCGAAAATATTTTTTTTCAGAATCAAAATCGGACTTTAATGGGTGAGTTTCTAGGTGTATTCCGACCCGCTGAATCCGAAAATCCAAACTTTGATGACCAAAAATATGCTTGGAAAAAAGTTATTCCGCATGGTACGAAAAAGAGATGATCGAAAATATCTGTCTCCAGAATCGAAATCGAACTTTGATGGATGGGTTCATAGGTGTATTTTGACCCGCTGAATCCGAAAATCCAAACTTTGATGACCAAAAATATGCTTGGAAAAAAGTTATTTCGCATGGTACGAAAAAGAGATGATCGAAAATATCTGTCTCCAGAATCGAAATCGAACTGTGATGGATGGGTTCATAGGTGTATTTTGACCCGCTGGATCCAAAAATCCAACCTTTGTTACACGAAAATACACCTGGAATGAAGTTATTTCGCATGGTCCGAAAAAGAGATGATCGAAAATATTTTTTTTCAGAATCAAAATCGGACTATAATGGGTGAGTTTCTAGGTGTATTCCGACCCGCTGAATCCGAAAATCCAAACTTTGATGACCAAAAATATGCTTGGAATAAAGTTATTCCGCATGGTACGAAAAAGAGATGATCGAAAATATCTGTCTCCAGAATCGAAATCGAACTTTGATGGATGGGTTCATAGGTGTATTTTGACCCGCTGAATCCGAAAATCCAAACTTTGATGACCGAAAATATGCTTGGAAAAAAGTTATTTCGCATGGTACGAAAAAGAGATGATCGAAAATATCTGTCTCCAGAATCGAAATGGATATTTGATGGGTGGGTTTATAGGTGTATTTTGACCCGCTGAATCCGAGAATCCAAGCTTTGATGACCACAAATATGCTCGGAAAAAAGTTATTTCGCATGGTACGAAAAAGAGATGATCGGAAATATCTTTCTCCAGAATCGACATCGAACTTTGATGGGTGGGTTCATAGGTGTATTTTGACCCGCTGGATCCAAAAATCCAACCTTTGTTACACGAAAATACACCTGGAAAGAAGTTATTCCGCATGGTCCGAAAAAGAGATGATCGAAAATATTTTTTTTCAGAATCAAAATCGGACTTTAATGGGTGAGTTTCTAGGTGTATTCCGACCCGCTGAATCCGAAAATCCAAACTTTGATGACCAAAAATATGCTTGGAATAAAGTTATTCCGCATGGTACGAAAAAGAGATGATCGAAAATATCTGTCTCCAGAATCGAAATCGAACTTTGATGGATGGGTTCATAGGTGTATTTTGACCCGCTGAATCCGAAAATCCAAACTTTGATGACCAAAAATATGCTTGGAAAAAAGTTATTTCGCATGGTACGAAAAAGAGATGATCGAAAATATCTGTCTCCAGAATCGAAATCGAACTTTGATGGGTGGGTTTATGGGTGTATTTTGACCCGCTGGATCCAAAAATCCAACCTTTGTTACACGAAAATACACCTGGAATGAAGTTATTTCGCATGGTCCGAAAAAGAGATGATCGAAAATATTTTTTTTCAGAATCAAAATCGGACTTTAATGGGTGAGTTTCTAGGTGTATTCCGACCCGCTGAATCCGAAAATCCAAACTTTGATGACCAAAAATATGCTTGGAAAAAAGTTATTCCGCATGGTACGAAAAAGAGATGATCGAAAATATTGTTTTTCAGAATCAAAATCGGACTTTGATGGGTGAGTTTCTAGGTGTATTTCGACCCGCTGAATCCGAAAATCCAAACTTTGATGACCAAAAATATGCTTGGAAAAAAGTTATTTCGCATGGTACGAAAAAGAGATGATCGAAAATATCTGTCTCCAGAATCGAAATCGAACTTTGATGGGTGGGTTCATAGGTGTATTTTGACCCGCTGAATCCAAAAATCCAACCTTTGTAACACGAAAATACACCTGGAAAGAAGTTATTCCGCATGGTACGAAAAAGAGATGATCGAAAATATTTTTTTTCAGAATCGAAATTGGACTTTGATGGGTGAGTTTCTAGGTGTATTTCGACCCGCTGAATCCGAAAATCCAGCCTCTGATGACCAAAAATATGCTTGGAAAAAAGTTATTCCGCATGGTACGAAAAAGAGATGATCGAAAATATCTGTCTCCAGAATCGAAATCGAACTTTGATGGATGGGTTCATAGGTGTATTTTGACCCGCTGAATCCAAAAATCCAACCTTCGTTACACGAAAATACACCTGGAAAGAAGTTATTCCGCATGGTACGAAAAAGAGATGATCGAAAATATTTTTTTTCAGAATCGAAATCGGACTTTGATGGGTGAGTTTCTAGGTGTATTTCAACCCGCTGAATCCGAAAATCCAACCTCTGATGACCAAAAATATGCTTGGAAAAAAGTTATTTCGCATGGTACGAAAAAGAGATGATCGAGAATATCTGTCTCCAGAATCGAAATCGAACTGTGATGGATGGGTTCATAGGTGTATTTTGACCCGCTGAATCCGAAAATCCAAACTTTGATGACCAAAAATATGCTTGGAAAAAAGTTATTTCGCATGGTACGAAAAAGAGATGATCGAAAATATCTGTCGGCAGAATCGAAATGGATATTTGATGGGTGGGTTTATAGGTGTATTTTGACCCGCTGAATCCGAGAATCCAAGCTTTGATGACCAAAAATATGCTCGGAAAAAAGTTATTTCGCATTGTACGAAAAAGAGATGATCGGAAATATCTTTCTCCAGAATCGACATCGAACTTTGATGGGTGGGTTCATAGGTGTATTTTGACCCGCTGGATCCAAAAATCCAACCTTTGTTACACGAAAATACACCTGGAATGAAGTTATTTCGCATGGTCCGAAAAAGAGATGATCGAAAATATTTTTTTTCACAATCAAAATCGGACTTTAATGGGTGAGTTTCTAGGTGTATTCCGACACGCTGAATCCGAAAATCCAAGCTTTGATGACCAAAAATATGCTTGGAAAAAAGTTATTCCGCATGGTACGAAAAAGAGATGATCGAAAATATCTGTCTCCAGAATCGAAATCGAACTTTGATGGGTGGGTTCATAGGTGTATTTTGACCCGCTGAATCCAAAAATCCAACCTTTGTTACACGAAAATACACCTGGAAAGAAGTTATTCCGCATGGTACGAAAAAGAGATGATCGAAAATATTTTTTTTCAGAATCGAAATTGGACTTCGATGGGTGAGTTTCTAGGTGTATTTCGACCCGCTGAATCCGAAAATCCAGCCTCTGATGACCAAAAATATGCTTGGAAAAAAGTTATTCCGCATGGTACGAAAAAGAGATGATCGAAAATATCTGTCTCCAGAATCGAAATCGAACTTTGATGGGTGGGTTTATGGGTGTATTTTGACCCGCTGGATCCAAAAATCCAACCTTTGTTACACGAAAATACACCTGGAATGAAGTTATTTCGCATGGTCCGAAAAAGAGATGATCGAAAATATTTTTTTTCAGAATCAAAATCGGACTTTAATGGGTGAGTTTCTAGGTGTATTCCGACCCGCTGAATCCGAAAATCCAAACTTTGATGACCAAAAATATGCTTGGAAAAAAGTTATTCCGCATGGTCCGAAAAAGAGATGATCGAAAATATTTTTTTTCAGAATCAAAATCGGACTTTATTGGGTGAGTTTCTAGGTGTATTCCGACCCGCTGGATCCGAAAATCCAACCTTTGTTACACGAAAATACACCTGGAATGAAGTTATTCCGCATGGTACGAAAAAGAGATGATCGAAAATATCTGTCTGCAGAATCGAAATGGATATTTGATGGGTGGGTTTATAGGTGTATTTTGACCCGCTGAATCCGAGAATCCAAGCTTTGATGACCAAAAATATGCTCGGAAAAAAGTTATTTCGCATGGTACGAAAAAGAGATGATCGGAAATATCTTTCTCCAGAATCGACATCGAACTTTGATGGGTGGGTTCATAGGTGTATTTTGACCCGCTGGATTCAAAAATCCAACCTTTGTTACACGAAAATACACCTGGAATGAAGTTATTTCGCATGGTCCGAAAAAGAGATGATCGAAAATATTTTTTTTCACAATCAAAATCGGACTTTAATGGGTGAGTTTCCAGGTGTATTCCGACACGCTGAATCCGAAAATCCAAGCTTTGATGACCAAAAATATGCTTGGAAAAAAGTTATTCCGCATGGTACGAAAAAGAGATGATCGAAAATATCTGTCTCCAGAATCGAAATCGAACTTTGATGGATGGGTTCATAGGTGTATTTTGACCCGCTGAATCCGAAAATCCAAACTTTGATGACCAAAAATATGCTTGGAAAAAAGTTATTTCGCATGGTACGAAAAAGAGATGATCGAAAATATCTGTCTCCAGAATCGAAATCGAACTGTGATGGATGGGTTCATAGGTGTATTTTGACCCGCTGGATCCAAAAATCCAACCTTTGTTACACGAAAATACACCTGGAATGAAGTTATTTCGCATGGTCCGAAAAAGAGATGATCGAAAATATTTTTTTTCAGAATCAAAATCGGACTATAATGGGTGAGTTTCTAGGTGTATTCCGACCCGCTGAATCCGAAAATCCAAACTTTGATGACCAAAAATATGCTTGGAATAAAGTTATTCCGCATGGTACGAAAAAGAGATGATCGAAAATATCTGTCTCCAGAATCGAAATCGAACTTTGATGGATGGGTTCATAGGTGTATTTTGACCCGCTGAATCCGAAAATCCAAACTTTGATGACCGAAAATATGCTTGGAAAAAAGTTATTTCGCATGGTACGAAAAAGAGATGATCGAAAATATCTGTCTCCAGAATCGAAATGGATATTTGATGGGTGGGTTTATAGGTGTATTTTGACCCGCTGAATCCGAGAATCCAAGCTTTGATGACCAAAAATATGCTCGGAAAAAAGTTATTTCGCATGGTACGAAAAAGAGATGATCGGAAATATCTTTCTCCAGAATCGACATCGAACTTTGATGGGTGGGTTCATAGGTGTATTTTGACCCGCTGGATCCAAAAATCCAACCTTTGTTACACGAAAATACACCTGGAAAGAAGTTATTCCGCATGGTCCGAAAAAGAGATGATCGAAAATATTTTTTTTCAGAATCAAAATCGGACTTTAATGGGTGAGTTTCTAGGTGTATTCCGACCCGCTGAATCCGAAAATCCAAACTTTGATGACCAAAAATATGCTTGGAATAAAGTTATTCCGCATGGTACGAAAAAGAGATGATCGAAAATATCTGTCTCCAGAATCGAAATCGAACTTTGATGGATGGGTTCATAGGTGTATTTTGACCCGCTGAATCCGAAAATCCAAACTTTGATGACCAAAAATATGCTTGGAAAAAAGTTATTTCGCATGGTACGAAAAAGAGATGATCGAAAATATCTGTCTCCAGAATCGAAATCGAACTTTGATGGGTGGGTTTATGGGTGTATTTTGACCCGCTGGATCCAAAAATCCAACGTTTGTTACACGAAAATACACCTGGAATGAAGTTATTTCGCATGGTCCGAAAAAGAGATGATCGAAAATATTTTTTTTCAGAATCAAAATCGGACTTTAATGGGTGAGTTTCTAGGTGTATTCCGACCCGCTGAATCCGAAAATCCAAACTTTGATGACCAAAAATATGCTTGGAAAAAAGTTATTCCGCATGGTACGAAAAAGAGATGATCGAAAATATTGTTTTTCAGAATCAAAATCGGACTTTGATGGGTGAGTTTCTAGGTGTATTTCGACCCGCTGAATCCGAAAATCCAAACTTTGATGACCAAAAATATGCTTGGAAAAAAGTTATTTCGCATGGTACGAAAAAGAGATGATCGAAAATATCTGTCTCCAGAATCGAAATCGAACTTCGATGGGTGGGTTCATAGGTGTATTTTGACCCGCTGAATCCAAAAATCCAACCTTTGTAACACGAAAATACACCTGGAAAGAAGTTATTCCGCATGGTACGAAAAAGAGATGATCGAAAATATTTTTTTTCAGAATCGAAATTGGACTTTGATGGGTGAGTTTCTAGGTGTATTTCGACCCGCTGAATCCGAAAATCCAGCCTCTGATGACCAAAAATATGCTTGGAAAAAAGTTATTCCGCATGGTACGAAAAAGAGATGATCGAAAATATCTGTCTCCAGAATCGAAATCGAACTTTGATGGATGGGTTCATAGGTGTATTTTGACCCGCTGAATCCAAAAATCCAACCTTTGTTACACGAAAATACACCTGGAAAGAAGTTATTCCGCATGGTACGAAAAAGAGATGATCGAAAATATTTTTTTTCAGAATCGAAATCGGACTTTGATGGGTGAGTTTCTAGGTGTATTTCAACCCGCTGAATCCGAAAATCCAACCTCTGATGACCAAAAATATGCTTGGAAAAAAGTTATTTCGCATGGTACGAAAAAGAGATGATCGAAAATATCTGTCTCCAGAATCGAAATCGAACTGTGATGGATGGGTTCATAGGTGTATTTTGACCCGCTGAATCCGAAAATCCAAACTTTGATGACCAAAAATATGCTTGGAAAAAAGTTATTTCGCATGGTACGAAAAAGAGATGATCGAAAATATCTGTCGGCAGAATCGAAATGGATATTTGATGGGTGGGTTTATAGGTGTATTTTGACCCGCTGAATCCGAGAATCCAAGCTTTGATGCCCAAAAATATGCTCGGAAAAAAGTTATTTCGCATTGTACGAAAAAGAGATGATCGGAAATATCTTTCTCCAGAATCGACATCGAACTTTGATGGGTGGGTTCATAGGTGTATTTTGACCCGCTGGATCCAAAAATCCAACCTTTGTTACACGAAAATACACCTGGAAAGAAGTTATTCCGCATGGTCCGAAAAAGAGATGATCGAAAATATTTTTTTTCAGAATCAAAATCGGACTTTAATGGGTGAGTTTCTAGGTGTATTCCGACCCGCTGAATCCGAAAATCCAAACTTTGATGACCAAAAATATGCTTGGAATAAAGTTATTCCGCATGGTACGAAAAAGAGATGATCGAAAATATCTGTCTCCAGAATCGAAATCGAACTTTGATGGATGGGTTCATAGGTGTATTTTGACCCGCTGAATCCGAAAATCCAAACTTTGATGACCAAAAATATGCTTGGAAAAAAGTTATTTCGCATGGTACGAAAAAGAGATGATCGAAAATATCTGTCTCCAGAATCGAAATCGAACTTTGATGGGTGGGTTTATGGGTGTATTTTGACCCGCTGGATCCAAAAATCCAACCTTTGTTACACGAAAATACACCTGGAATGAAGTTATTTCGCATGGTCCGAAAAAGAGATGATCGAAAATATTTTTTTTCAGAATCAAAATCGGACTTTAATGGGTGAGTTTCTAGGTGTATTCCGACCCGCTGAATCCGAAAATCCAAACTTTGATGACCAAAAATATGCTTGGAAAAAAGTTATTCCGCATGGTACGAAAAAGAGATGATCGAAAATATTGTTTTTCAGAATCAAAATCGGACTTTGATGGGTGAGTTTCTAGGTGTATTTCGACCCGCTGAATCCGAAAATCCAAACTTTGATGACCAAAAATATGCTTGGAAAAAAGTTATTTCGCATGGTACGAAAAAGAGATGATCGAAAATATCTGTCTCCAGAATCGAAATCGAACTTTGATGGGTGGGTTCATAGGTGTATTTTGACCCGCTGAATCCAAAAATCCAACCTTTGTAACACGAAAATACACCTGGAAAGAAGTTATTCCGCATGGTACGAAAAAGAGATGATCGAAAATATTTTTTTTCAGAATCGAAATTGGACTTTGATGGGTGAGTTTCTAGGTGTATTTCGACCCGCTGAATCCGAAAATCCAGCCTCTGATGACCAAAAATATGCTTGGAAAAAAGTTATTCCGCATGGTACGAAAAAGAGATGATCGAAAATATCTGTCTCCAGAATCGAAATCGAACTTTGATGGATGGGTTCATAGGTGTATTTTGACCCGCTGAATCCAAAAATCCAACCTTTGTTACACGAAAATACACCTGGAAAGAAGTTATTCCGCATGGTACGAAAAAGAGATGATCGAAAATATTTTTTTTCAGAATCGAAATCGGACTTTGATGGGTGAGTTTCTAGGTGTATTTCAACCCGCTGAATCCGAAAATCCAACCTCTGATGACCAAAAATATGCTTGGAAAAAAGTTATTTCGCATGGTACGAAAAAGAGATGATCGAGAATATCTGTCTCCAGAATCGAAATCGAACTGTGATGGATGGGTTCATAGGTGTATTTTGACCCGCTGAATCCGAAAATCCAAACTTTGATGACCAAAAATATGCTTGGAAAAAAGTTATTTCGCATGGTACGAAAAAGAGATGATCGAAAATATCTGTCGGCAGAATCGAAATGGATATTTGATGGGTGGGTTTATAGGTGTATTTTGACCCGCTGAATCCGAGAATCCAAGCTTTGATGACCAAAAATATGCTCGGAAAAAAGTTATTTCGCATTGTACGAAAAAGAGATGATCGGAAATATCTTTCTCCAGAATCGACATCGAACTTTGATGGGTGGGTTCATAGGTGTATTTTGACCCGCTGGATCCAAAAATCCAACCTTTGTTACACGAAAATACACCTGGAATGAAGTTATTTCGCATGGTCCGAAAAAGAGATGATCGAAAATATTTTTTTTCACAATCAAAATCGGACTTTAATGGGTGAGTTTCTAGGTGTATTCCGACACGCTGAATCCGAAAATCCAAGCTTTGATGACCAAAAATATGCTTGGAAAAAAGTTATTCCGCATGGTACGAAAAAGAGATGATCGAAAATATCTGTCTCCAGAATCGAAATCGAACTTTGATGGGTGGGTTCATAGGTGTATTTTGACCCGCTGAATCCAAAAATCCAACCTTTGTTACACGAAAATACACCTGGAAAGAAGTTATTCCGCATGGTACGAAAAAGAGATGATCGAAAATATTTTTTTTCAGAATCGAAATTGGACTTCGATGGGTGAGTTTCTAGGTGTATTTCGACCCGCTGAATCCGAAAATCCAGCCTCTGATGACCAAAAATATGCTTGGAAAAAAGTTATTCCGCATGGTACGAAAAAGAGATGATCGAAAATATCTGTCTCCAGAATCGAAATCGAACTTTGATGGGTGGGTTTATGGGTGTATTTTGACCCGCTGGATCCAAAAATCCAACCTTTGTTACACGAAAATACACCTGGAATGAAGTTATTTCGCATGGTCCGAAAAAGAGATGATCGAAAATATTTTTTTTCAGAATCAAAATCGGACTTTAATGGGTGAGTTTCTAGGTGTATTCCGACCCGCTGAATCCGAAAATCCAAACTTTGATGACCAAAAATATGCTTGGAAAAAAGTTATTCCGCATGGTCCGAAAAAGAGATGATCGAAAATATTTTTTTTCAGAATCAAAATCGGACTTTATTGGGTGAGTTTCTAGGTGTATTCCGACCCGCTGGATCCGAAAATCCAACCTTTGTTACACGAAAATACACCTGGAATGAAGTTATTCCGCATGGTACGAAAAAGAGATGATCGAAAATATCTGTCTGCAGAATCGAAATGGATATTTGATGGGTGGGTTTATAGGTGTATTTTGACCCGCTGAATCCGAGAATCCAAGCTTTGATGACCAAAAATATGCTCGGAAAAAAGTTATTTCGCATGGTACGAAAAAGAGATGATCGGAAATATCTTTCTCCAGAATCGACATCGAACTTTGATGGGTGGGTTCATAGGTGTATTTTGACCCGCTGGATTCAAAAATCCAACCTTTGTTACACGAAAATACACCTGGAATGAAGTTATTTCGCATGGTCCGAAAAAGAGATGATCGAAAATATTTTTTTTCACAATCAAAATCGGACTTTAATGGGTGAGTTTCCAGGTGTATTCCGACACGCTGAATCCGAAAATCCAAGCTTTGATGACCAAAAATATGCTTGGAAAAAAGTTATTCCGCATGGTACGAAAAAGAGATGATCGAAAATATCTGTCTCCAGAATCGAAATCGAACTTTGATGGATGGGTTCATAGGTGTATTTTGACCCGCTGAATCCGAAAATCCAAACTTTGATGACCAAAAATATGCTTGGAAAAAAGTTATTTCGCATGGTACGAAAAAGAGATGATCGAAAATATCTGTCTCCAGAATCGAAATCGAACTGTGATGGATGGGTTCATAGGTGTATTTTGACCCGCTGGATCCAAAAATCCAACCTTTGTTACACGAAAATACACCTGGAATGAAGTTATTTCGCATGGTCCGAAAAAGAGATGATCGAAAATATTTTTTTTCAGAATCAAAATCGGACTATAATGGGTGAGTTTCTAGGTGTATTCCGACCCGCTGAATCCGAAAATCCAAACTTTGATGACCAAAAATATGCTTGGAATAAAGTTATTCCGCATGGTACGAAAAAGAGATGATCGAAAATATCTGTCTCCAGAATCGAAATCGAACTTTGATGGATGGGTTCATAGGTGTATTTTGACCCGCTGAATCCGAAAATCCAAACTTTGATGACCGAAAATATGCTTGGAAAAAAGTTATTTCGCATGGTACGAAAAAGAGATGATCGAAAATATCTGTCTCCAGAATCGAAATGGATATTTGATGGGTGGGTTTATAGGTGTATTTTGACCCGCTGAATCCGAGAATCCAAGCTTTGATGACCAAAAATATGCTCGGAAAAAAGTTATTTCGCATGGTACGAAAAAGAGATGATCGGAAATATCTTTCTCCAGAATCGACATCGAACTTTGATGGGTGGGTTCATAGGTGTATTTTGACCCGCTGGATCCAAAAATCCAACCTTTGTTACACGAAAATACACCTGGAAAGAAGTTATTCCGCATGGTCCGAAAAAGAGATGATCGAAAATATTTTTTTTCAGAATCAAAATCGGACTTTAATGGGTGAGTTTCTAGGTGTATTCCGACCCGCTGAATCCGAAAATCCAAACTTTGATGACCAAAAATATGCTTGGAATAAAGTTATTCCGCATGGTACGAAAAAGAGATGATCGAAAATATCTGTCTCCAGAATCGAAATCGAACTTTGATGGATGGGTTCATAGGTGTATTTTGACCCGCTGAATCCGAAAATCCAAACTTTGATGACCAAAAATATGCTTGGAAAAAAGTTATTTCGCATGGTACGAAAAAGAGATGATCGAAAATATCTGTCTCCAGAATCGAAATCGAACTTTGATGGGTGGGTTTATGGGTGTATTTTGACCCGCTGGATCCAAAAATCCAACCTTTGTTACACGAAAATACACCTGGAATGAAGTTATTTCGCATGGTCCGAAAAAGAGATGATCGAAAATATTTTTTTTCAGAATCAAAATCGGACTTTAATGGGTGAGTTTCTAGGTGTATTCCGACCCGCTGAATCCGAAAATCCAAACTTTGATGACCAAAAATATGCTTGGAAAAAAGTTATTCCGCATGGTACGAAAAAGAGATGATCGAAAATATTGTTTTTCAGAATCAAAATCGGACTTTGATGGGTGAGTTTCTAGGTGTATTTCGACCCGCTGAATCCGAAAATCCAAACTTTGATGACCAAAAATATGCTTGGAAAAAAGTTATTTCGCATGGTACGAAAAAGAGATGATCGAAAATATCTGTCTCCAGAATCGAAATCGAACTTTGATGGGTGGGTTCATAGGTGTATTTTGACCCGCTGAATCCAAAAATCCAACCTTTGTAACACGAAAATACACCTGGAAAGAAGTTATTCCGCATGGTACGAAAAAGAGATGATCGAAAATATTTTTTTTCAGAATCGAAATTGGACTTTGATGGGTGAGTTTCTAGGTGTATTTCGACCCGCTGAATCCGAAAATCCAGCCTCTGATGACCAAAAATATGCTTGGAAAAAAGTTATTCCGCATGGTACGAAAAAGAGATGATCGAAAATATCTGTCTCCAGAATCGAAATCGAACTTTGATGGATGGGTTCATAGGTGTATTTTGACCCGCTGAATCCAAAAATCCAACCTTTGTTACACGAAAATACACCTGGAAAGAAGTTATTCCGCATGGTACGAAAAAGAGATGATCGAAAATATTTTTTTTCAGAATCGAAATCGGACTTTGATGGGTGAGTTTCTAGGTGTATTTCAACCCGCTGAATCCGAAAATCCAACCTCTGATGACCAAAAATATGCTTGGAAAAAAGTTATTTCGCATGGTACGAAAAAGAGATGATCGAAAATATCTGTCTCCAGAATCGAAATCGAACTGTGATGGATGGGTTCATAGGTGTATTTTGACCCGCTGAATCCGAAAATCCAAACTTTGATGACTAAAAATATGCTTGGAAAAAAGTTATTTCGCATGGTACGAAAAAGAGATGATCGAAAATATCTGTCGGCAGAATCGAAATGGATATTTGATGGGTGGGTTTATAGGTGTATTTTGACCCGCTGAATCCGAGAATCCAAGCTTTGATGACCAAAAATATGCTCGGAAAAAAGTTATTTCGCATTGTACGAAAAAGAGATGATCGGAAATATCTTTCTCCAGAATCGACATCGAACTTTGATGGGTGGGTTCATAGGTGTATTTTGACCCGCTGGATCCAAAAATCCAACCTTTGTTACACGAAAATACACCTGGAATGAAGTTATTTCGCATGGTCCGAAAAAGAGATGATCGAAAATATTTTTTTTCACAATCAAAATCGGACTTTAATGGGTGAGTTTCTAGGTGTATTCCGACACGCTGAATCCGAAAATCCAAGCTTTGATGACCAAAAATATGCTTGGAAAAAAGTTATTCCGCATGGTACGAAAAAGAGATGATCGAAAATATCTGTCTCCAGAATCGAAATCGAACTTTGATGGGTGGGTTCATAGGTGTATTTTGACCCGCTGAATCCAAAAATCCAACCTTTGTTACACGAAAATACACCTGGAAAGAAGTTATTCCGCATGGTACGAAAAAGAGATGATCGAAAATATTTTTTTTCAGAATCGAAATTGGACTTCGATGGGTGAGTTTCTAGGTGTATTTCGACCCGCTGAATCCGAAAATCCAGCCTCTGATGACCAAAAATATGCTTGGAAAAAAGTTATTCCGCATGGTACGAAAAAGAGATGATCGAAAATATCTGTCTCCAGAATCGAAATCGAACTTTGATGGGTGGGTTTATGGGTGTATTTTGACCCGCTGGATCCAAAAATCCAACCTTTGTTACACGAAAATACACCTGGAATGAAGTTATTTCGCATGGTCCGAAAAAGAGATGATCGAAAATATTTTTTTTCAGAATCAAAATCGGACTTTAATGGGTGAGTTTCTAGGTGTATTCCGACCCGCTGAATCCGAAAATCCAAACTTTGATGACCAAAAATATGCTTGGAAAAAAGTTATTCCGCATGGTCCGAAAAAGAGATGATCGAAAATATTTTTTTTCAGAATCAAAATCGGACTTTATTGGGTGAGTTTCTAGGTGTATTCCGACCCGCTGGATCCGAAAATCCAACCTTTGTTACACGAAAATACACCTGGAATGAAGTTATTCCGCATGGTACGAAAAAGAGATGATCGAAAATATCTGTCTGCAGAATCGAAATGGATATTTGATGGGTGGGTTTATAGGTGTATTTTGACCCGCTGAATCCGAGAATCCAAGCTTTGATGACCAAAAATATGCTCGGAAAAAAGTTATTTCGCATGGTACGAAAAAGAGATGATCGGAAATATCTTTCTCCAGAATCGACATCGAACTTTGATGGGTGGGTTCATAGGTGTATTTTGACCCGCTGGATTCAAAAATCCAACCGTTGTTACACGAAAATACACCTGGAATGAAGTTATTTCGCATGGTCCGAAAAAGAGATGATCGAAAATATTTTTTTTCACAATCAAAATCGGACTTTAATGGGTGAGTTTCCAGGTGTATTCCGACACGCTGAATCCGAAAATCCAAGCTTTGATGACCAAAAATATGCTTGGAAAAAAGTTATTCCGCATGGTACGAAAAAGAGATGATCGAAAATATCTGTCTCCAGAATCGAAATCGAACTTTGATGGGTGGGTTCACAGGTGTATTTTGACCCGCTGAATCCAAAAATCCAACCTTTGTTACACGAAAATACACCTGGAAAGAAGTTATTCCGCATGGTACGAAAAAGAGATGATCGAAAATATTTTTTTTCAGAATCGAAATTGGACTTTGATGGGTGAGTTTCTAGGTGAATTCCGACCCGCTGAATCCGAAAATCCAACCTCTGATGACCAAAAATATGCTTGGAAAAAAGTTATTCCGCATGGTACGAAAAAGAGATGATCGAAAATATTTTTTTTCAGAATCAAAATCGGACTTTGATGGGTGAGTTTCTAGGTGTATTTCGACCCGCTGAATCCGAAAATCCAAATTTTGATGACCAAAAATATGCTTGGAAAAAAGTTATTTCGCATGGTACGAAAAAGAGATGATCGAAAATGTCTGTCTCCAGAATCGAAATCGAACTTTCATGGGTGGGTTTATGGGTGTATTTTGACCCGCTGGATCCAAAAATCCAACCTTTGTTACACGAAAATACACCTGGAATGAAGTTATTTCGCATGGTCCGAAAAAGAGATGATCGAAAATATTTTTTTTCAGAATCAAAATCGGACTTTAATGGGTGAGTTTCTAGGTGTATTCCGACCCGCTGAATCCGAAAATCCAAACTTTGATGACCAAAAATATGCTTGGAATAAAGTTATTCCGCATGGTACGAAAAAGAGATGATCGAAAATATCTGTCTCCAGAATCGAAATCGAACTTTGATGGATGGGTTCATAGGTGTATTTTGACCCGCTGAATCCGAAAATCCAAACTTTGATGACCAAAAATATGCTTGGAAAAAAGTTATTTCGCATGGTACGAAAAAGAGATGATCGAAAATATCTGTCTGCAGAATCGAAATGGATATTTGATGGGTGGGTTTATAGGTGTATTTTGACCCGCTGAATCCGAGAATCCAAGCTTTGATGACCAAAAATATGCTCGGAAAAAAGTTATTTCGCATGGTACGAAAAAGAGATGATCGGAAATATCTTTCTCCAGAATCGACATCAAACTTTGATGGGTGGGTTCATGGGTGTATTTTGACCCGCTGGATCCAAAAATCCAACCTTTGTTACACGAAATTACACCTGGAATGAAGTTATTTCGCATGGTCCGAAAAAGAGATGATCGAAAATATTTTTTTTCAGAATCAAAATCGGACTTTAATGGGTGAGTTCCTAGGTGTATTCCGACCCGCTGAATCCGAAAATCCAAACTTTGATAACCAAGAATATGCTCGGAAAAAAGTTATTTCGCATGGTACGAAAAAGAGATGATCGGAAATATCTTTCGCCAGAATCGACATCGAACTTTGATGGGTGGGTTCATGGGTGTATTATGACCCGCTGGATCCAAAAATCCAACCTTTGTTACACGAAAATACACCTGGAATGAAGTTATTTCGCATGGTCCGAAAAAGAGATGATCGAAAATATTTTTTTTCAGAATCAAAATCGGACTTTAATGGGTGAGTTTCTAGGTGTATTCCGACCCGCTGAATCCGAAAATCCAAACTTTGATGACCAAAAATATGCTTGGAAAAAAGTTATTCCGCATGGTACGAAAAAGAGATGATCGAAAATATCTGTCTCCAGAATCGAAATCGAACTTTGATGGGTGGGTTCATAGGTGTATTTTGACCCGATGAATCCAAAAATCCAACCTTTGTTACACGAAAATACACCTGGAAAGAAGTTATTCCGCATGGTACGAAAAAGAGATGATCGAAAATATTTTTTTTCAGAATCGAAATCGGAATTTGATGGGTGAGTTTCTAGGTGTATTTCGACCCGCTGAATCCGAAAATCCAACCTCTGATGACCAAAAATATGCTTGGAAAAAAGTTATTTCGCATGGTACGAAAAAGAGATGATCGAAAATATCTGTCTCCAGAATCGAAATCGAACTGTGATGGATGGGTTCATAGGTGTATTTTGACCCGCTGAATCCAAAAATCCAAACTTTGATGACCAAAAATATGCTTGGAAAAAAGTTATTTCGCATGGTACGAAAAAGAGATGATCGAAAATATCTGTCTGCAGAATCGAAATGGATATTTGATGGGTGGGTTTATAGGTGTATTTTGACCCGCTGAATCCGAGAATCCAAGCTGTGATGACCAAAAATATGCTCGGAAAAAAGTTATTTCGCATGGTACGAAAAAGAGATGATCGGAAATATCTTTCTCCAGAATCGACATCGAACTTTGATGGGTGGGTTCATGGGTGTATTTTGACCCGCTGGATCCAAAAATCCAACCTTTGTTACACGAACATCCACCTGGAATGAAGTTATTTCGCATGGTCCGAAAAAGAGATGATCGAAAATATTTTTTCTCAGAATCAAAATCGGACTTTAATGGGTGAGTTTCCAGGTGTATTCCGACACGCTGAATCCGAAAATCCAAGCTTTGATGACCAAAAATATGCTTGGAAAAAAGTTATTCCGCATGGTACGAAAAAGAGATGATCGAAAATATCTGTCTCCAGAATCGAAATCGAACTTTGATGGGTGAGTTCATAGGTGTATTTTGACCCGCTGAATCCAAAAATCCAACCTTTGTTACACGAAAATACACCTGGAAAGAAGTTATTCCTTATGGTACGAAAAAGAGATGATCGAAAATATTTTTTTTCAGAATCGAAATTGGACTTTGATGGGTGAGTTTCTAGGTGTATTCCGACCCGCTGAATCCGAAAATCCAACCTCTGATGACCAAAAATATGCTCGGAAAAAAGTTATTCCGCATGGTACGAAAAAGAGATGATCGAAAATATTTTTTTCAGAATCAAAATCGGACTTTGATGGGTGAGTATCTAGGTGTATTTCGACCCGCTGAATCCGAAAATCCAAACTTTGATGACCAAAAATATGCTTGGAAAAAAGTTATTTCGCATGGTACGAAAAAGAGATGATCGAAAATATCTGTCTCCAGAATCGAAATCGAACTTTCATGGGTGGGTTTATGGGTGTATTTTGACCCGCTGGATCCAAAAATCCAACCTTTGTTACACGAAAATACACCTGGAATGAAGTTATTTCGCATGGTCCGAAAAAGAGATGATCGAAAATATTTTTTTTCAGAATCAAAATCGGACTTTAATGGGTGAGTTTCTAGGTGTATTCCGACCCGCTGAATCCGAAAATCCAAACTTTGATGACCAAAAATATGCTTGGAATAACGTTATTCCGCATGGTACGAAAAAGAGATGATCGAAAATATCTGTCTCCAGAATCGGAATCGAACTTTGATGGATGGGTTCATAGGTGTATTTTGACCCGCTGAATCCGAAAATCCAAACTTTGATGACCAAAAATATGCTTGGAAAAAAGTTATTTCGCATGGTACGAAAAAGAGATGATCGAAAATATCTGTCTCAAGAATCGAAATCGAACTTTGATGTGTGGGTTTATGGGTGTATTTTGACCCGCTGAATCCAAAAATCCAACCTTTGTTACACGAAAATACACCTGGAAAGAAGTTATTCCGCATGGTACGAAAAAGAGATGATCGAAAATATTTTTTTTCAGAATCGAAATCGGACTTTGATGGGTGAGTTTCTAGGTGTATTTCAACCCGCTGAATCCGAAAATCCAACCTCTGATGACCAAAAATATGCTTGGAAAAAAGTTATTTCGCATGGTACGAAAAAGAGATGATCGAAAATATCTGTCTCCAGAATCGAAATCGAACTGTGATGGATGGGTTCATAGGTGTATTTTGACCCGCTGAATCCGAAAATCCAAACTTTGATGACCAAAAATATGCTTGGAAAAAAGTTATTTCGCATGGTACGAAAAAGAGATGATCGAAAATATCTGTCGGCAGAATCGAAATGGATATTTGATGGGTGGGTTTATAGGTGTATTTTGACCCGCTGAATCCGAGAATCCAAGCTTTGATGACCAAAAATATGCTCGGAAAAAAGTTATTTCGCATTGTACGAAAAAGAGATGATCGGAAATATCTTTCTCCAGAATCGACATCGAACTTTGATGGGTGGGTTCATAGGTGTATTTTGACCCGCTGGATCCAAAAATCCAACCTTTGTTACACGAAAATACACCTGGAATGAAGTTATTTCGCATGGTCCGAAAAAGAGATGATCGAAAATATTTTTTTTCACAATCAAAATCGGACTTTAATGGGTGAGTTTCTAGGTGTATTCCGACACGCTGAATCCGAAAATCCAAGCTTTGATGACCAAAAATATGCTTGGAAAAAAGTTATTCCGCATGGTACGAAAAAGAGATGATCGAAAATATCTGTCTCCAGAATCGAAATCGAACTTTGATGGGTGGGTTCATAGGTGTATTTTGACCCGCTGAATCCAAAAATCCAACCTTTGTTACACGAAAATACACCTGGAAAGAAGTTATTCCGCATGGTACGAAAAAGAGATGATCGAAAATATTTTTTTTCAGAATCGAAATTGGACTTCGATGGGTGAGTTTCTAGGTGTATTTCGACCCGCTGAATCCGAAAATCCAGCCTCTGATGACCAAAAATATGCTTGGAAAAAAGTTATTCCGCATGGTACGAAAAAGAGATGATCGAAAATATCTGTCTCCAGAATCGAAATCGAACTTTGATGGGTGGGTTTATGGGTGTATTTTGACCCGCTGGATCCAAAAATCCAACCTTTGTTACACGAAAATACACCTGGAATGAAGTTATTTCGCATGGTCCGAAAAAGAGATGATCGAAAATATTTTTTTTCAGAATCAAAATCGGACTTTAATGGGTGAGTTTCTAGGTGTATTCCGACCCGCTGAATCCGAAAATCCAAACTTTGATGACCAAAAATATGCTTGGAAAAAAGTTATTCCGCATGGTCCGAAAAAGAGATGATCGAAAATATTTTTTTTCAGAATCAAAATCGGACTTTATTGGGTGAGTTTCTAGGTGTATTCCGACCCGCTGGATCCGAAAATCCAACCTTTGTTACACGAAAATACACCTGGAATGAAGTTATTCCGCATGGTACGAAAAAGAGATGATCGAAAATATCTGTCTGCAGAATCGAAATGGATATTTGATGGGTGGGTTTATAGGTGTATTTTGACCCGCTGAATCCGAGAATCCAAGCTTTGATGACCAAAAATATGCTCGGAAAAAAGTTATTTCGCATGGTACGAAAAAGAGATGATCGGAAATATCTTTCTCCAGAATCGACATCGAACTTTGATGGGTGGGTTCATAGGTGTATTTTGACCCGCTGGATTCAAAAATCCAACCTTTGTTACACGAAAATACACCTGGAATGAAGTTATTTCGCATGGTCCGAAAAAGAGATGATCGAAAATATTTTTTTTCACAATCAAAATCGGACTTTAATGGGTGAGTTTCCAGGTGTATTCCGACACGCTGAATCCGAAAATCCAAGCTTTGATGACCAAAAATATGCTTGGAAAAAAGTTATTCCGCATGGTACGAAAAAGAGATGATCGAAAATATCTGTCTCCAGAATCGAAATCGAACTTTGATGGGTGGGTTCACAGGTGTATTTTGACCCGCTGAATCCAAAAATCCAACCTTTGTTACACGAAAATACACCTGGAAAGAAGTTATTCCGCATGGTACGAAAAAGAGATGATCGAAAATATTTTTTTTCAGAATCGAAATTGGACTTTGATGGGTGAGTTTCTAGGTGTATTCCGACCCGCTGAATCCGAAAATCCAACCTCTGATGACCAAAAATATGCTTGGAAAAAAGTTATTCCGCATGGTACGAAAAAGAGATGATCGAAAATATCTGTCTCCAGAATCGAAATCGAACTTTGATGGGTGGGTTCATAGGTGTATTTTGACCCGCTGAATCCAAAAATCCAACCTTTGTTACACGAAAATACACCTGGAAAGAAGTTATTCCGCATGGTACGAAAAAGAGATGATCGAAAATATTTTTTTTCAGAATCGAAATTGGACTTCGATGGGTGAGTTTCTAGGTGTATTTCGACCCGCTGAATCCGAAAATCCAGCCTCTGATGACCAAAAATATGCTTGGAAAAAAGTTATTCCGCATGGTACGAAAAAGAGATGATCGAAAATATCTGTCTCCAGAATCGAAATCGAACTTTGATGGGTGGGTTTATGGGTGTATTTTGACCCGCTGGATCCAAAAATCCAACCTTTGTTACACGAAAATACACCTGGAATGAAGTTATTTCGCATGGTCCGAAAAAGAGATGATCGAAAATATTTTTTTTCAGAATCAAAATCGGACTTTAATGGGTGAGTTTCTAGGTGTATTCCGACCCGCTGAATCCGAAAATCCAAACTTTGATGACCAAAAATATGCTTGGAAAAAAGTTATTCCGCATGGTCCGAAAAAGAGATGATCGAAAATATTTTTTTTCAGAATCAAAATCGGACTTTATTGGGTGAGTTTCTAGGTGTATTCCGACCCGCTGGATCCGAAAATCCAACCTTTGTTACACGAAAATACACCTGGAATGAAGTTATTCCGCATGGTACGAAAAAGAGATGATCGAAAATATCTGTCTGCAGAATCGAAATGGATATTTGATGGGTGGGTTTATAGGTGTATTTTGACCCGCTGAATCCGAGAATCCAAGCTTTGATGACCAAAAATATGCTCGGAAAAAAGTTATTTCGCATGGTACGAAAAAGAGATGATCGGAAATATCTTTCTCCAGAATCGACATCGAACTTTGATGGGTGGGTTCATAGGTGTATTTTGACCCGCTGGATTCAAAAATCCAACCTTTGTTACACGAAAATACACCTGGAATGAAGTTATTTCGCATGGTCCGAAAAAGAGATGATCGAAAATATTTTTTTTCACAATCAAAATCGGACTTTAATGGGTGAGTTTCCAGGTGTATTCCGACACGCTGAATCCGAAAATCCAAGCTTTGATGACCAAAAATATGCTTGGAAAAAAGTTATTCCGCATGGTACGAAAAAGAGATGATCGAAAATATCTGTCTCCAGAATCGAAATCGAACTTTGATGGGTGGGTTCACAGGTGTATTTTGACCCGCTGAATCCAAAAATCCAACCTTTGTTACACGAAAATACACCTGGAAAGAAGTTATTCCGCATGGTACGAAAAAGAGATGATCGAAAATATTTTTTTTCAGAATCGAAATTGGACTTTGATGGGTGAGTTTCTAGGTGTATTCCGACCCGCTGAATCCGAAAATCCAACCTCTGATGACCAAAAATATGCTTGGAAAAAAGTTATTCCGCATGGTACGAAAAAGAGATGATCGAAAATATTTTTTTTCAGAATCAAAATCGGACTTTGATGGGTGAGTTTCTAGGTGTATTTCGACCCGCTGAATCCGAAAATCCAAATTTTGATGACCAAAAATATGCTTGGAAAAAAGTTATTTCGCATGGTACGAAAAAGAGATGATCGAAAATGTCTGTCTCCAGAATCGAAATCGAACTTTCATGGGTGGGTTTATGGGTGTATTTTGACCCGCTGGATCCAAAAATCCAACCTTTGTTACACGAAAATACACCTGGAATGAAGTTATTTCGCATGGTCCGAAAAAGAGATGATCGAAAATATTTTTTTTCAGAATCAAAATCGGACTTTAATGGGTGAGTTTCTAGGTGTATTCCGACCCGCTGAATCCGAAAATCCAAACTTTGATGACCAAAAATATGCTTGGAATAAAGTTATTCCGCATGGTACGAAAAAGAGATGATCGAAAATATCTGTCTCCAGAATCGAAATCGAACTTTGATGGATGGGTTCATAGGTGTATTTTGACCCGCTGAATCCGAAAATCCAAACTTTGATGACCAAAAATATGCTTGGAAAAAAGTTATTTCGCATGGTACGAAAAAGAGATGATCGAAAATATCTGTCTGCAGAATCGAAATGGATATTTGATGGGTGGGTTTATAGGTGTATTTTGACCCGCTGAATCCGAGAATCCAAGCTTTGATGACCAAAAATATGCTCGGAAAAAAGTTATTTCGCATGGTACGAAAAAGAGATGATCGGAAATATCTTTCTCCAGAATCGACATCAAACTTTGATGGGTGGGTTCATGGGTGTATTTTGACCCGCTGGATCCAAAAATCCAACCTTTGTTACACGAAATTACACCTGGAATGAAGTTATTTCGCATGGTCCGAAAAAGAGATGATCGAAAATATTTTTTTTCAGAATCAAAATCGGACTTTAATGGGTGAGTTCCTAGGTGTATTCCGACCCGCTGAATCCGAAAATCCAAACTTTGATAACCAAGAATATGCTCGGAAAAAAGTTATTTCGCATGGTACGAAAAAGAGATGATCGGAAATATCTTTCGCCAGAATCGACATCGAACTTTGATGGGTGGGTTCATGGGTGTATTATGACCCGCTGGATCCAAAAATCCAACCTTTGTTACACGAAAATACACCTGGAATGAAGTTATTTCGCATGGTCCGAAAAAGAGATGATCGAAAATATTTTTTTTCAGAATCAAAATCGGACTTTAATGGGTGAGTTTCTAGGTGTATTCCGACCCGCTGAATCCGAAAATCCAAACTTTGATGACCAAAAATATGCTTGGAAAAAAGTTATTCCGCATGGTACGAAAAAGAGATGATCGAAAATATCTGTCTCCAGAATCGAAATCGAACTTTGATGGGTGGGTTCATAGGTGTATTTTGACCCGATGAATCCAAAAATCCAACCTTTGTTACACGAAAATACACCTGGAAAGAAGTTATTCCGCATGGTACGAAAAAGAGATGATCGAAAATATTTTTTTTCAGAATCGAAATCGGAATTTGATGGGTGAGTTTCTAGGTGTATTTCGACCCGCTGAATCCGAAAATCCAACCTCTGATGACCAAAAATATGCTTGGAAAAAAGTTATTTCGCATGGTACGAAAAAGAGATGATCGAAAATATCTGTCTCCAGAATCGAAATCGAACTGTGATGGATGGGTTCATAGGTGTATTTTGACCCGCTGAATCCAAAAATCCAAACTTTGATGACCAAAAATATGCTTGGAAAAAAGTTATTTCGCATGGTACGAAAAAGAGATGATCGAAAATATCTGTCTGCAGAATCGAAATGGATATTTGATGGGTGGGTTTATAGGTGTATTTTGACCCGCTGAATCCGAGAATCCAAGCTGTGATGACCAAAAATATGCTCGGAAAAAAGTTATTTCGCATGGTACGAAAAAGAGATGATCGGAAATATCTTTCTCCAGAATCGACATCGAACTTTGATGGGTGGGTTCATGGGTGTATTTTGACCCGCTGGATCCAAAAATCCAACCTTTGTTACACGAACATCCACCTGGAATGAAGTTATTTCGCATGGTCCGAAAAAGAGATGATCGAAAATATTTTTTCTCAGAATCAAAATCGGACTTTAATGGGTGAGTTTCCAGGTGTATTCCGACACGCTGAATCCGAAAATCCAAGCTTTGATGACCAAAAATATGCTTGGAAAAAAGTTATTCCGCATGGTACGAAAAAGAGATGATCGAAAATATCTGTCTCCAGAATCGAAATCGAACTTTGATGGGTGAGTTCATAGGTGTATTTTGACCCGCTGAATCCAAAAATCCAACCTTTGTTACACGAAAATACACCTGGAAAGAAGTTATTCCTTATGGTACGAAAAAGAGATGATCGAAAATATTTTTTTTCAGAATCGAAATTGGACTTTGATGGGTGAGTTTCTAGGTGTATTCCGACCCGCTGAATCCGAAAATCCAACCTCTGATGACCAAAAATATGCTCGGAAAAAAGTTATTCCGCATGGTACGAAAAAGAGATGATCGAAAATATTTTTTTCAGAATCAAAATCGGACTTTGATGGGTGAGTATCTAGGTGTATTTCGACCCGCTGAATCCGAAAATCCAAACTTTGATGACCAAAAATATGCTTGGAAAAAAGTTATTTCGCATGGTACGAAAAAGAGATGATCGAAAATATCTGTCTCCAGAATCGAAATCGAACTTTCATGGGTGGGTTTATGGGTGTATTTTGACCCGCTGGATCCAAAAATCCAACCTTTGTTACACGAAAATACACCTGGAATGAAGTTATTTCGCATGGTCCGAAAAAGAGATGATCGAAAATATTTTTTTTCAGAATCAAAATCGGACTTTAATGGGTGAGTTTCTAGGTGTATTCCGACCCGCTGAATCCGAAAATCCAAACTTTGATGACCAAAAATATGCTTGGAATAACGTTATTCCGCATGGTACGAAAAAGAGATGATCGAAAATATCTGTCTCCAGAATCGGAATCGAACTTTGATGGATGGGTTCATAGGTGTATTTTGACCCGCTGAATCCGAAAATCCAAACTTTGATGACCAAAAATATGCTTGGAAAAAAGTTATTTCGCATGGTACGAAAAAGAGATGATCGAAAATATCTGTCTCAAGAATCGAAATCGAACTTTGATGTGTGGGTTTATGGGTGTATTTTGACCCGCTGGATCCAAAAATCCAACCTTTGTTACACGAAAATACACCTGGAATGAAGTTATTTCGCATGGTCCGAAAAAGAGATGATCGAAAATATTTTTTTTCAGAATCAAAATCGGACTTTAATGGGTGAGTTTCTAGGTGTATTCCGACCCGCTGAATCCGAAAATCCAAACTTTGATGACCAAAAATATGCTTGGAAAAAAGTTATTCCGCATGGTACGAAAAAGAGATGATCGAAAATATCTGTCTCCAGAATCGAAATCGAACTTTGATGGGTGGGTTCATAGGTGTATTTTGACCCGCTGAATCCAAAAATCCAACCTTTGTTACACGAAAATACACCTGGAAAGAAGTTATTCCGCATGGTACGAAAAAGAGATGATCGAAAATATTTTTTTTCAGAATCGAAATCGGACTTTGATGGGTGAGTTTCTAGGTGTATTTCGACCCGCTGAATCCGAAAATCCAACCTCTGATGACCAAAAATATGATTGGAAAAAAGTTATTTCGCATGGTACGAAAAAGAGATGATCGAAAATATCTGTCTCCAGAATCGAAATCGAACTTTGATGGATGGGTTCATAGGTGTATTTTGACCCGCTGAATCCAAAAATCCAACCTTTGTTACACGAAAATACACCTGGAAAGAAGTTATTCCGCATGGTACGAAAAAGAGATGATCGAAAATATTTTTTTTCAGAATCGAAATCGGACTTTGATGGGTGAGTTTCTAGGTGTATTTTAACCCGCTGAATCCGAAAATCCGACCTCTGATAACCAAAAATATGCTTGGAAAAAAGTTATTTCGCATGGTACGAAAAAGAGATGATCGAAAATATCTGTCTCCAGAATCGAAATCGAACTGTGACGGATGGGTTCATAGGTGTATTTTGACCCGCTGAATCCGAAAATCCAAACTTTGATGACCAAAAATACGCTTGGAAAAGAGTTATTTCGCATGGTACGAAAAAGAGATGATCGAAAATATCTGTCTGCAGAATCGAAATGGATATTTGATGGGTGGGTTTATAGGTGTATTTTGACCCGCTGAATCCGAGAATCCAAGCTTTGATGACCAAAAATATGCTCGGAAAAAAGTTATTTCGCATGGTACGAAAAAGAGATGATCGGAAATATCTTTCTCCAGAATCGACATCGAACTTTGATGGGTGGGTTCATAGGTGTATTTTGACCCGCTGGATCCAAAAATCCAACCTTTGTTACACGAAAATACACCTGGAATGAAGTTATTTCGCATGGTCCGAAAAAGAGATGATCGAAAATATTTTTTTTCAGAATCGAAATTGGACTTTGATGGGTGAGTTTCTAGGTGTATTCCGACCCGCTGAATCCGAAAATCCAACCTCTGATGACCAAAAATATGCTTGGAAAAAAGTTATTCCGCATGGTACGAAAAAGAGATGATCGAAAATATTTTTTTTCAGAATCAAAATCGGACTTTGATGGGTGAGTTTCTAGGTGTATTTCGACCCGCTGAATCCGAAAATCCAAACTTTGATGACCAAAAATATGCTTGGAAAAAAGTTATTTCGCATGGTACGAAAAAGAGATGATCGAAAATATCTGTCTCCAGAATCGAAATCGAACTGTGATGGATGGGTTCATAGGTGTATTTTGACCCGCTGAATCCGAAAATCCAAACGTTGATGACCAAAAATATGCTTGGAAAAAAGTTATTTCGCATGGTACGAAAAAGAGATGATCGAAAATATCTGTCTGCAGAATCGAAATGGATATTTGATGGGTGGGTTTATAGGTGTATTTTGACCCGCTGAATCCGAGAATCCAAGCTTTGATGACCAAAAATATGCTCGGAAAAAAGTTATTTCGCATGGTACGAAAAAGAGATGATCGGAAATATCTTTCTCCAGAATCGACATCGAACTTTGATGGGTGGGTTCATGGGTGTATTTTGGCCCGCTGGATCCAAAAATCCAACCTTTGTTACACGAAAATCCACCTGGAATGAAGTTATTTCGCATGGTCCGAAAAAGAGATGATCGAAAATATTTTTTCTCAGAATCAAAATCGGACTTTAATGGGTGAGTTTCCAGGTGTATTCCGACACGCTGAATCCGAAAATCCAAGCTTTGATGACCAAAAATATGCTTGGAAAAAAGTTATTCCGCATGGTACGAAAAAGAGATGATCGAAAATATCTGTCTCCAGAATCGAAATCGAACTTTGATGGGTGGGTTCATAGGTGTATTTTGACCCGCTGAATCCAAAAATCCAACCTTTGTTACACGAAAATACACCTGGAAAGAAGTTATTCCGCATGGTACGAAAAAGAGATGATCGAAAATATTTTTTTTCAGAATCGAAATTGGACTTTGATGGGTGAGTTTCTAGGTGTATTCCGACCCGCTGAATCCGAAAATCCAACCTCTGATGACCAAAAATATGCTTGGAAAAAAGTTATTCCGCATGGTACGAAAAAGAGATGATCGAAAATATTTTTTTTCAGAATCAAAATCGGACTTTGATGGGTGAGTTTCTAGGTGTATTTCGGCCCGCTGAATCCGAAAATCCAAACTTTGATGACCAAAAATATGCTTGGAAAAAAGTTATTTCGCATGGTACGAAAAAGAGATGATCGAAAATATCTGTCTCCAGAATCGAAATCGAACTTTGATGGGTGGGTTCATAGGTGTATTTTGACCCGCTGAATCCAAAAATCCAACCTTTGTTACACGAAAATACACCTGGAAAGAAGTTATTCCGCATGGTACGAAAAAGAGATGATCGAAAATATTTTTTTTCAGAATCGAAATTGGACTTTGATGGGTGAGTTTCTAGGTGTATTTCGACCCGCTGAATCCGAAAATCCAGCCTCTGATGACCAAAAATATGCTTGGAAAAAAGTTATTCCGCATGGTACGAAAAAGAGATGATCGAAAATATCTGTCTCCAGAATCGAAATCGAACTTTGATGGATGGGTTCATAGGTGTATTTTGACCCGCTGAATCCAAAAATCCAACCTTTGTTACACGAAAATACACCTGGAAAGAAGTTATTCCGCATGGTACGAAAAAGAGATGATCGAAAATATTTTTTTTCAGAATCGAAATCGGACTTTGATGGGTGAGTTTCTAGGTGTATTTCAACCCGCTGAATCCGAAAATCCAACCTCTGATGACCAAAAATATGCTTGGAAAAAAGTTATTTCGCATGGTACGAAAAAGAGATGATCGAAAATATCTGTCTCCAGAATCGAAATCGAACTGTGATGGATGGGTTCATAGGTGTATTTTGACCCGCTGAATATGAAAATCCAAACTTTGATGACCAAAAATATGCTTGGAAAAAAGTTATTTCGCATGGTACGAAAAAGAGATGATCGAAAATATCTGTCGGCAGAATCGAAATGGATATTTGATGGGTGGGTTTATAGGTGTATTTTGACCCGCTGAATCCGAGAATCCAAGCTTTGATGACCAAAAATATGCTCGGAAAAAAGTTATTTCGCATTGTACGAAAAAGAGATGATCGGAAATATCTTTCTCCAGAATCGACATCGAACTTTGATGGGTGGGTTCATAGGTGTATTTTGACCCGCTGGATCCAAAAATCCAACCTTTGTTACACGAAAATACACCTGGAATGAAGTTATTTCGCATGGTCCGAAAAAGAGATGGACGAAAATATTTTTTTTCACAATCAAAATCGGACTTTAATGGGTGAGTTTCTAGGTGTATTCCGACACGCTGAATCCGAAAATCCAAGCTTTGATGCCCAAAAATATGCTTGGAAAAAAGTTATTCCGCATGGTACGAAAAAGAGATGATCGAAAATATCTGTCTCCAGAATCGAAATCGAACTTTGATGGGTGGGTTCATAGGTGTATTTTGACCCGCTGAATCCAAAAATCCAACCTTTGTTACACGAAAATACACCTGGAAAGAAGTTATTCCGCATGGTACGAAAAAGAGATGATCGAAAATATTTTTTTTCAGAATCGAAATTGGACTTCGATGGGTGAGTTTCTAGGTGTATTTCGACCCGCTGAATCCGAAAATCCAGCCTCTGATGACCAAAAATATGCTTGGAAAAAAGTTATTCCGCATGGTACGAAAAAGAGATGATCGAAAATATCTGTCTCCAGAATCGAAATCGAACTTTGATGGGTGGGTTTATGGGTGTATTTTGACCCGCTGGATCCAAAAATCCAACCTTTGTTACACGAAAATACACCTGGAATGAAGTTATTCCGCATGGTCCGAAAAAGAGATGATCGAAAATATTTTTTTTCAGAATCAAAATCGGACTTTAATGGGTGAGTTTCTAGGTGTATTCCGACCCGCTGAATCCGAAAATCCAAACTTTGATGACCAAAAATATGCTTGGAAAAAAGTTATTCCGCATGGTACGAAAAAGAGATGATCGAAAATATCTGTCTCCAGAATCGAAATCGAACTTTGATGGATGGGTTCATAGGTGTATTTTGACCCGCTGAATCCAAAAATCCAACCTTTGTTACACGAAAATACACCTGGAAAGAAGTTATTCCGCATGGTACGAAAAAGAGATGATCGAAAATATTTTTTTTCAGAATCGAAATTGGACTTTGATGGGTGAGTTTCTAGGTGTATTCCGACCCGCTGAATCCGAAAATCCAACCTCTGATGACCAAAAATATGCTTGGAAAAAAGTTATTCCGCATGGTACGAAAAAGAGATGATCGAAAATATTTTTCTTCAGAATCAAAATCGGACATTGATGGGTGAGTTTCTAGGTGTATTTCGACCCGCTGAATCCGAAAATCCAAACTTTGATGACCAAAAATATGCTTGGAAAAAAGTTATTTCGCATGGTACGAAAAAGAGATGATCGAAAATATCTGTCTCCAGAATCGAAATCGAACTTTGATGGGTGGGTTTATGGGTGTATTTTGACCCGCTGGATCCAAAAATCCAACCTTTGTTACACGAAAATACACCTGGAATGAAGTTATTTCGCATGGTCCGAAAAAGAGATGATCGAAAATATTTTTTTTCAGAATCAAAATCGGACTTTAATGGGTGAGTTTCTAGGTGTATTCCGACCCGCTGAATCCGAAAATCCAAAGTTTGATGACCAAAAATATGCTTGGAATAAAGTTATTCCGCATGGTACGAAAAAGAGATGATCGAAAATATCTGTCTCCAGAATCGAAATCGAACTTTGATGGATGGGTTCATAGGTGTATTTTGACCCGCTGAATCCGAAAATCCAAACTTTGATGACCAAAAATATGCTTGGAAAAAAGTTATTTCGCATGGTACGAAAAAGAGATGATCGAAAATATCTGTCTCCAGAATCGAAATCGAACTTTGATGGGTGGGTTTATGGGTGTATTTTGACCCGCTGGATCCAAAAATCCAACCTTTGTTACACGAAAATACACCTGGAATGAAGTTATTTCGCATGGTCCGAAAAAGAGATGATCGAAAATATTTTTTTTCAGAATCAAAATCGGACTTTAATGGGTGAGTTTCTAGGTGTATTCCGACCCGCTGAATCCGAAAATCCAAACTTTGATGACCAAAAATATGCTTGGAAAAAAGTTATTCCGCATGGTACGAAAAAGAGATGATCGAAAATATCTGTCTCCAGAATCGAAATCGAACTTTGATGGATGGGTTCATAGGTGTATTTTGACCCGTTGAATCCGAAAATCCAAACTTTGATGACCAAAAATATGCTTGGAAAAAAGTTATTTCGCATGGTACGAAAAAGAGATGATCGAAAATATCTGTCTCCAGAATCGAAATCGAACTGTGATGGATGGGTTCATAGGTGTATTTTGACCCGCTGAATCCGAAAATCCAAACTTTGATGACCAAAAATATGCTTGGAAAAAAGTTATTTCGCATGGTACGAAAAAGAGATGATCGAAAATATCTGTCGGCAGAATCGAAATGGATATTTGATGGGTGGGTTTATAGGTGTATTTTGACCCGCTGAATCCGAGAATCCAAGCTTTGATGACCAAAAATATGCTCGGAAAAAAGTTATTTCGCATGGTACGAAAAAGAGATGATCGGAAATATCTTTCTCCAGAATCGACATCGAACTTTGATGGGTGGGTTCATAGGTGTATTTTGACCCGCTGAATCCAAAAATCCAACCTTTGTTACACGAAAATACACCTGGAAAGAAGTTATTCCGCATGGTACGAAAAAGAGATGATCGAAAATATTTTTTTTCAGAATCGAAATTGGACTTTGATGGGTGATTTTCTAGGTGTATTCCGACCCGCTGAATCCGAAAATCCAACCTCTGATGACCAATAATATGCTTGGAAAAAAGTTATTCCGCATGGTACGAAAAAGAGATGATCGAAAATATTTTTCTTCAGAATCAAAATCGGACATTGATGGGTGAGTTTCTAGGTGTATTTCGACCCGCTGAATCCGAAAATCCAAACTTTGATGACCAAAAATATGCTTGGAAAAAAGTTATTTCGCATGGTACGAAAAAGAGATGATCGAAAATATCTGTCTCCAGAATCGAAATCGAACTTTGATGGGTGGGTTTATGGGTGTATTTTGACCCGCTGGATCCAAAAATCCAACCTTTGTTACACGAAAATACACCTGGAATGAAGTTATTTCGCATGGTCCGAAAAAGAGATGATCGAAAATATTTTTTTTCAGAATCAAAATCGGACTTTAATGGGTGAGTTTCTAGGTGTATTTCGACCCGCTGAATCCGAAAATCCAAACTTTGATGACCAAAAATATGCTTGGAAAAAAGTTATTCCGCATGGTACGAAAAAGAGATGATCGAAAATATCTGTCTGCAGAATCGAAATGGATATTTGATGGGTGGGTTTATAGGTGTATTTTGACCCGATGAATCCGAGAATCCAAGCTTTGATGACCAAAAATATGCTTGGAAAAAAGTTATTCCGCATGGTACGAAAAAGAGATGATCGAAAATATCTGTCTCCAGAATCGAAATCGAACTTTGATGGGTGGGTTCATAGGTGTATTTTGACCCGCTGAATCCAAAAATCCAACCTTTGTTACACGAAAATACACCTGGAAAGAAGTTATTCCGCATGGTACGAAAAAGAGATGATCGAAAATATTTTTTTTCAGAATCGAAATTGGACTTTGATGGGTGAGTTTCTAGGTGTATTTCGACCCGCTGAATCCGAAAATCCAACCTCTGATGACCAAAAATATGCTTGGAAAAAAGTTATTCCGCATGGTACGAAAAAGAGATGATCGAAAATATTTTTTTTCAGAATCAAAATCGGACTTTGATGGGTGAGTTTCTAGGTGTATTTTGACCCGCTGAATCCGAAAATCCAAACTTTGATGACCAAAAATATGCTTGGAAAAAAGTTATTTCCCATGGTACGAAAAAGAGATGATCGAAAATATCTGTCTCCAGAATCGAAATCGAACTTTGATGGGTGGGTTTATGGGTGTATTTTGACCCGCTGGATCCAAAAATTCAACCTTTGTTACACGAAAATACACCTGTAATGAAGTTATTTCGCATGGTCCGAAAAAGAGATGATCGAAAATATTTTTTTTCAGAATCAAAATCGGACTTTAATGGGTGAGTTTCTAGGTGTATTTCGACCCGCTGAATCCGAAAATCCAAACTTTGATGACCAAAAATATGCTTGGAAAAAAGTTATTCCGCATGGTACGAAAAAGAGATGATCGAAAATATCTGTCTCCAGAATCGAAATCGAACTTTGATGGATGGGTTCATAGGTGTATTTTGACCCGCTGAATCCAAAAATCCAAACTTTGATGACCAAAAATATGCTTGGAAAAAAGTTATTCCGCATGGTTCGAAAAAGAGATGATCGAAAATATCTGTCTCCAGAATCGAAATCGAACTTTGATGGGTGGGTTCATATGTGTATTTTGACCCGCTGAATCCAAAAATCCAACCTTTGTTACACGAAAATACACCTGGAAAGAAGTTATTCCGCATGGTACGAAAAAGAGATGATCGAAAATATCTGTCTCCAGAATCGAAATCGAACTTTGATGGGTGGGTTTATGGGTGTATTTTGACCCGCTGGATCCAAAAATCCAACCTTTGTTACACGAAAATACACCTGGAATGAAGTTATTTCGCATGGTCCGAAAAAGAGATGATCGAAAATATTTTTTTTCAGAATCAAAATCGGACTTTAATGGGTGAGTTTCTAGGTGTATTCCGACCCGCTGAATCCGAAAATCCAAACTTTGATGACCAAAAATATGCTTGGAAAAAAGTTATTCCGCATGGTACGAAAAAGAGATGATCGAAAATATCTGTCTCCAGAATCGAAATCGAACTTTGATGGATGGGTTCATAGGTGTATTTTGACCCGCTGAATCCGAAAATCCAAACTTTGATGACCAAAAATATGCTTGGAAAAAAGTTATTTCGCATGGTACGAAAAAGAGATGATCGAAAATATCTGTCTCCAGAATCGAAATCGAACTTTAATGGGTGGGTTTATGGGTGTATTTTGACCCGCTGGATCCAAAAATCCAACCTTTGTTGCACGAAAATACACCTGGAATGAAGTTATTTCGCATGGTCCGAAAAAGAGATGATCGAAAATATTTTTTTTCAGAATCAAAATCGGACTTTAATGGGTGAGTTTCTAGGTGTATTCCGACCCGCTGAATCCGAAAATCCAACCTCTGATGACCAAAAATATGCTTGGAAAAAAGTTATTCCGCATGGTACGAAAAAGAGATGATCGAAAATATTTTTTTTCAGAATCAAAATCGGACTTTGATGGGTGAGTTTCTAGGTGTATTTTGACCCGCTGAATCCGAAAATCCAAACTTTGATGACCAAAAATATGCTTGGAAAAAAGTTATTTCGCATGGTACGAAAAAGAGATGATCGAAAATATCTGTCTCCAGAATCGAAATCGAACTTTGATGGGTGGGTTTATGGGTGTATTTTGACCCGCTGGATCCAAAAATCCAACCTTTGTTACACGAAAATACACCTGGAATGAAGTTATTTCGCATGGTCCGAAAAAGAGATGATCGAAAATATTTTTTTTCAGAATCAAAATCGGACTCCAATGGGTGAGTTTCTAGGTGTATTCCGACCCGCTGAATCCGAAAATCCGAACTTTGATGACCAAAAATATGCTTGGAAAAAAGTTATTCCGCATGGTACGAAAAAGAGATGATCGAAAATATCTGTCTCCAGAATCGAAATCGAACTTTGATGGATGGGTTCATAGGTGTATTTTGACCCGCTGAATCCGAAAATCCAAACTTTGATGACCAAAAATATGCTTGGAAAAAAGTTATTTCGCATGGTACGAAAAAGAGATGATCGAAAATATCCGTCTCCAGAATCGAAATCGAACTTTGATGGGTGGGTTCATGGGTGTATTTTGACCCGCTGGATCCAAAAATCCAACCTTTGTTACACGAAAATACACCTGGAATGAAGTTATTTCGCATGGTCCGAAAAAGAGATGATCGAAAATATTTTTTTTCAGAATCAAAATCGGACTTTGATGGGTGAGTTTCTAGGTGTATTCCGACCCGCTGAATCCGAAAATCCAAACTTTGATGACCAAAAATATGCTTGGAAAAAAGATATTTCGCATGGTACGAAAAAGAGATGATCGAAAATATCTGTCTCCAGAATCGAAATCGAACTTTGATGGGTGGGTTTATGGGTGTATTTTGACCCGCTGGATCCAAAAATCCAACCTTTGTTACACGAAAATACACCTGGAATGAAGTTATTTCGCATGGTCCGAAAAAGAGATGATCGAAAATATTTTTTTTCAGAATCAAAATCGGACTTCAATGGGTGAGTTTCTAGGTGTATTCCGACCCGCTGAATCCGAAAATCCGAACTTTGATGACCAAAAATATGCTTGGAAAAAAGTTATTCCGCATGGTACGAAAAAGAGATGATCGAAAATATCTGTCTCCAGAATCGAAATCGAACTTTGATGGATGGGTTCATAGGTGTATTTTGACCCGCTGAATCCGAAAATCCAAACTTTGATGACCAAAAATATGCTTGGAAAAAAGTTATTTCGCATGGTACGAAAAAGAGATGATCGAAAATATCTGTCTCCAGAATCGAAATCGAACTTTGATGGGTGGGTTTATGGGTGTATTTTGACCCGCTGGATCCAAAAATCCAACCTTTGTTACACGAAAATACACCTGGAATGAAGTTATTTCGCATGGTCCGAAAAAGAGATGATCGAAAATATTTTTTTTCAGAATCAAAATCGGACTTTAATGGGTGAGTTTCTAGGTGTATTCCGACCCGCTGAATCCGAAAATCCAAACTTTGATGACCAAAAATATGCTTGGAAAAAAGTTATTCCGCATGGTACGAAAAAGAGATGATCGAAAATATCTGTCTGCAGAATCGGAATGGATATTTGATGGGTGGGTTTATAGGTGTATTTTGACCCGCTGAATCCGAGAATCCAAGCTTTGATGACCAAAAATATGCTCGGAAAAAAGTTATTTCGCATGGTACGAAAAAGAGATGATCGGAAATATCTTTCTCCAGAATCGACATCGAACTTTGATGGGTGGGTTCATAGGTGTATTTTGACCCGCTGGATCCAAAAATCCAACCTTCGTTACACGAAAATACACCTGGAATGAAGTTATTTCGCATGGTCCGAAAAAGAGATGATCGAAAATATTTTTTTTCACAATCAAAATCGGACTTTAATGGGTGAGTTTCTAGGTGTATTCCGACACGCTGAATCCGAAAATCCAAGCTTTGATGACCAAAAATATGCTTGGAAAAAAGTTATTCCGCATGGTACGAAAAAGAGATGATCGAAAATATCTGTCTCCAGAATCGAAATCGAACTTTGATGGGTGGGTTCATAGGTGTATTTTGACCCGCTGAATCCAAAAATCCAACCTTTGTTACACGAAAATACACCTGGAAAGAAGTTATTCCGCATGGTACGAAAAAGAGATGATCGAAAATATTTTTTTTCAGAATCGAAATTGGACTTTGATGGGTGAGTTTCTAGGTGTATTTCGACCCGCTGAATCCGAAAATCCAACCTCTGATGACCAAAAATATGCTTGGAAAAAAGTTATTCCGCATGGTACGAAAAAGAGATGATCGAAAATATTTTTTTTCAGAATCAAAATCGGACTTTGATGGGTGAGTTTCTAGGTGTATTTCGACCCGCTGAATCCGAAAATCCAAACTTTGATGACCAAAAATATGCTCGGAAAAAAGTTATTTCCCATGGTACGAAAAAGAGATGATCGAAAATATCTGTCTCCAGAATCGAAATCGAACTTTGATGGGTGGGTTTATGGGTGTATTTTGACCCGCTGGATCCAAAAATCCAACCTTTGTTTCACGAAAATACACCTGGAATGAAGTTATTTCGCATGGTCCGAAAAAGAGATGATCGAAAATATTTTTTTTCAGAATCAAAATCGGACTTTAATGGGTGAGTTTCTAGGTGTATTCCGACCCACTGAATCCGAAAATCCAAACTTTGATGACCAAAAATATGCTTGGAAAAAAGTTATTCCGCATGGTACGAAAAAGAGATGATCGAAAATATCTGTCTCCAGAATCGAAATCGAACTTTGATGGATGGGTTCATAGGTGTATTTTGACCCGCTGAATCCGAAAATCCAAACTTTGATGACCAAAAATATGCTTGGAAAAAAGTTATTTCGCATGGTACGAAAAAGAGATGATCGAAAATATCTGTCTCCAGAATCGAAATCGAACTTTGATGGGTGGGTTTATGGGTGTATTTTGACCCGCTGGATCCAAAAATCCAACCTTTGTTACACGAAAATACACCTGGAATGAAGTTATTTCGCATGGTCCGAAAAAGAGACGATCGAAAATATTTTTCTTCAGAATCAAAATCGGACTTTAATGGGTGAGTTTCTAGGTGTATTCCGACCCGCTGAATCCGAAAATCCAAACTTTGATGACCAAAAATATGCTTGGAAAAAAGTTATTCCGCATGGTACGAAAAAGAGATGATCGAAAATATCTGTCTGCAGAATCGAAATGGATATTTGATGGGTGGGTTTATAGGTGTATTTTGACCCGCTGAATCCGAGAATCCAAGCTTTGATGACCAAAAATATGCTCGGAAAAAAGTTATTTCGCATGGTACGAAAAAGAGATGATCGGAAATATCTTTCTCCAGAATCGACATCGAACTTTGATGGGTGGGTTCATAGGTGTATTTTGACCCGCTGGATTCAAAAATCCAACCTTTGTTACACGAAAATACACCTGGAATGAAGTTGTTTCGCATGGTCCGAAAAAGAGATGATCGAAAATATTTTTTTTCACAATCAAAATCGGACTTTAATGGGTGAGTTTCTAGGTGTATTCCGACACGCTGAATCCGAAAATCCAAGCTTTGATGACCAAAAATATGCTTGGAAAAAAGTTATTCCGCATGGTACGAAAAAGAGATGATCGAAAATATCTGTCTCCAGAATCGAAATCGAACTTTGATGGGTGGGTTCATAGGTGTATTTTGACCCGCTGAATCCAAAAATCCAACCTTTGTTACACGAATATACATCTGGAAAGAAGTTATTCCGCATGGTACGAAAAAGAGATGATCGAAAATATTTTTTTTCAGAATCGAAATTGGACTTTGATGGGTGAGTTTCTAGGTGTATTCCGACCCGCTGAATCCGAAAATCCAACCTCTGATGACCAAAAATATGCTTGGAAAAAAGTTATTCCGCATGGTACGAAAAAGAGATGATCGAAAATATTTTTTTTCAGAATCAAAATCGGACTTTGATGGGTGAGTTTCTAGGTGTATTTCGACCCGCTGAATCCGAAAATCCAAACTTTGATGACCAAAAATATGCTTGGAAAAAAGTTATTTCCCATGGTACGAAAAAGAGATGATCGAAAATATCTGTCTCCAGAATCGAAATCGAACTTTGATGGATGGGTTCATAGGTGTATTTTGACCCGCTGAATCCGAAAATCCAAACTTTGATGACCAAAAATATGCTTGGAAAAAAGTTATTTCGCATGGTACGAAAAAGAGATGATCGAAAATATCTGTCTCCAGAATCGAAATCGAACTTTAATGGGTGGGTTTATGGGTGTATTTTGACCCGCTGGATCCAAAAATCCAACCTTTGTTACACGAAAATACACCTGGAATGAAGTTATTTCGCATGGTCCGAAAAAGAGATGATCGAAAATATTTTTTTTCAGAATCAAAATCGGACTTTAATGGGTGAGTTTCTAGGTGTATTCCGACCCGCTGAATCCGAAAATCCAACCTCTGATGACCAAAAATATGCTTGGAAAAAAGTTATTCCGCATGGTACGAAAAAGAGATGATCGAAAATATTTTTTTTCAGAATCAAAATCGGACTTTGATGGGTGAGTTTCTAGGTGTATTTCGACCCGCTGAATCCGAAAATCCAAACTTTGATGACCAAAAATATGCTTGGAAAAAAGTTATTTCGCATGGTACGAAAAAGAGATGATCGAAAATATCTGTCTCCAGAATCGAAATCGAACTTTGATGGGTGGGTTTATGGGTGTATTTTGACCCGCTGGATCCAAAAATCCAACCTTTGTTACACGAAAATACACCTGGAATGAAGTTATTTCGCATGGTCCGAAAAAGAGATGATCGAAAATATTTTTTTTCAGAATCAAAATCGGACTTTAATGGGTGAGTTTCTAGGTGTATTCCGACCCGCTGAATCCGAAAATCCGAACTTTGATGACCAAAAATATGCTTGGAAAAAAGTTATTCCGCATGGTACGAAAAAGAGATGATCGAAAATATCTGTCTCCAGAATCGAAATCGAACTTTGATGGATGGGTTCATAGGTGTATTTTGACCCGCTGAATCCGAAAATCCAAACTTTGATGACCAAAAATATGCTTGGAAAAAAGTTATTTCGCATGGTACGAAAAAGAGATGATCGAAAATATCTGTCTCCAGAATCGAAATCGAACTTTGATGGGTGGGTTTATGGGTGTATTTTGACCCGCTGGATCCAAAAATCCAACCTTTGTTACACGAAAATACACCTGGAATGAAGTTATTTCGCATGGTTCGAAAAAGAGATGATCGAAAATATTTTTTTTCAGAATCAAAATCGGACTTTAATGGGTGAGTTTCTAGGTGTATTCCGACCCGCTGAATCCGAAAATCCAAACTTTGATGACCAAAAATATGCTTGGAAAAAAGTTATTCCGCATGGTACGAAAAAGAGATGATCGAAAATATCTGTCTGCAGAATCGAAATGGATATTTGATGGGTGGGTTTATAGGTGTATTTTGACCCGCTGAATCCGAGAATCCAAGCTTTGATGACCAAAAATATGCTCGGAAAAAAGTTATTTCGCATGGTACGAAAAAGAGATGATCGGAAATATCTTTCTCCAGAATCGACATCGAACTTTGATGGGTGGGTTCATAGGTGTATTTTGACCCGCTGGATTCAAAAATCCAACCTTTGTTACACGAAAATACACCTGGAATGAAGTTATTTCGCATGGTCCGAAAAAGAGATGATCGAAAATATTTTTTTTCACAATCAAAATCGGACTTTAATGGGTGAGTTTCTAGGTGTATTCCGACACGCTGAATCCGAAAATCCAAGCTTTGATGACCAAAAATATGCTTGGAAAAAAGTTATTCCGCATGGTACGAAAAAGAGATGATCGAAAATATCTGTCTCCAGAATCGAAATCGAACTTTGATGGGTGGGTTCATAGGTGTATTTTGACCCGCTGAATCCAAAAATCCAACCTTTGTTACACGAAAATACACCTGGAAAGAAGTTATTCCGCATGGTACGAAAAAGAGATGATCGGAAATATTTTTTTTCAGAATCGAAATTGGACTTTGATGGGTGAGTTTCTAGGTGTATTCCGACCCGCTGAATCCGAAAATCCAACCTCTGATGACCAAAAATATGCTTGGAAAAAAGTTATTCCGCATGGTACGAAAAAGAGATGATCGAAAATATTTTTTTTCAGAATCAAAATCGGACTTTGATGTGTGAGTTTCTAGGTGTATTTCGACCCGCTGAATCCGAAAATCCAAACTTTGATGACCAAAAATATGCTTGGAAAAAAGTTATTTCCCATGGTACGAAAAAGAGATGATCGAAAATATCTGTCTCCAGAATCGAAATCGAACTTTGATGGGTGGGTTCATGGGTGTATTTTGACCCGCTGGATCCAAAAATCCAACCTTTGTTACACGAAAATACACCTGGAATGAAGTTATTTCGCATGGTCCGAAAAAGAGATGATCGAAAATATTTTTTTTCAGAATCAAAATCGGACTTTAATGGGTGAGTTTCTAGGTGTATTCCGACCCGCTAAATCCGAAAATCCAAACTTCGATGACCAAAAATATGCTTGGAAAAAAGTTATTCCGCATGGTACGAAAAAGAGATGATCGAAAATATCTGTCTCCAGAATCGAAATCGAACTTTGATGGATGGGTTCATAGGTGTATTTTGACCCGCTGAATCCGAAAATCCAAACTTTGATGACCAAAAATATGCTTGGAAAAAAGTTATTTCGCATGGTACGAAAAAGAGATGATCGAAAATATCTGTCTCCAGAATCGAAATCGAACTTTGATGGGTGGGTTTATGGGTGTATTTTGACCCGCTGGATCCGAAAATCCAACCTTTGTTACACGAAAATACACCTGGAATGAAGTTATTTCGCATGGTCCGAAAAAGAGATGATCGAAAATATTTTTTTTCAGAATCAAAATCGGACTTTATTGGGTGAGTTTCTAGGTGTATTCCGACCCGCTGGATCCGAAAATCCAACCTTTGTTACACGAAAATACACCTGGAATGAAGTTATTCCGCATGGTACGAAAAAGAGATGATCGAAAATATCTGTCTGCAGAATCGAAATGGATATTTGATGGGTGGGTTTATAGGTGTATTTTGACCCGCTGAATCCGAGAATCCAAGCTTTGATGACCAAAAATATGCTCGGAAAAAAGTTATTTCGCATGGTACGAAAAAGAGATGATCGGAAATATCTTTCTCCAGAATCGACATCGAACTTTGATGGGTGGGTTCATAGGTGTATTTTGACCCGCTGGATTCAAAAATCCAACCTTTGTTACACGAAAATACACCTGGAATGAAGTTATTTCGCATGGTCCGAAAAAGAGATGATCGAAAATAATTTTTTTCACAATCAAAATCGGACTTTAATGGGTGAGTTTCCAGGTGTATTCCGACACGGTGAATCCGAAAATCCAAGCTTTGATGACCAAAAATATGCTTGGAAAAAAGTTATTCCGCATGGTACGAAAAAGAGATGATCGAAAATATCTGTCTCACGAATCGAAATCGAACTTTGATGTGTGGGTTTATGGGTGTATTTTGACCCGCTGGATCCAAAAATCCAACCTTTGTTACACGAAAATACACCTGGAATGAAGTTATTTCGCATGGTCCGAAAAAGAGATGATCGAAAATATTTTTTTTCAGAATCAAAATCGGACTTTAATGGGTGAGTTTCTAGGTGTATTCCGACCCGCTGAATCCGAAAATCCAAACTTTGATGACCAAAAATATGCTTGGAAAAAAGTTATTCCGCATGGTACGAAAAAGAGATGATCGAAAATATCTGTCTCCAGAATCGAAATCGAACTTTGATGGATGGGTTCATAGGTGTATTTTGACCCGCTGAATCCGAAAATCCAAACTTTGATGACCAAAAATATGCTTGGAAAAAAGTTATTTCGCATGGTACGAAAAAGAGATGATCGAAAATATCTGTCTCCAGAATCGAAATCGAACTTTGATGGGTGGGTTCATGGGTGTATTTTGACCCGCTGGATCCAAAAATCCAACCTTTGTTACACGAAAATACACCTGGAATGAAGTTATTTCGCATGGTCCGAAAAAGAGATGATCGAAAATATTTTTTTTCAGAATCAAAATCGGACTTTAATGGGTGAGTTTCTAGGTGTATTCCGACCCGCTGAATCCAAAAATCCAAACTTTGATGACCAAAAATATGCTTGGAAAAAAGTTATTTCGCATGGTACGAAAAAGAGATGATCGAAAATATCTGTCTCCAGAATCGAAATCGAACTTTGATGGGTGGGTTCATAGGTGTATTTTGACCCGCTGAATCCAAAAATCCAACCTTTGTTACACGAAAATACACCTGGAAAGAAGTTATTCCGCATGGTACGAAAAAGAGATGATCGAAAATATTTTTTTTCAGAATCGAAATCGGACTTTGATGGATGAGTTTCTAGGTGTATTTCGACCCGCTGAATCCGAAAATCCTACCTCTGATGACCAAAAATATGCTTGGAAGAAAGTTATTTCGCATGGTACGAAAAAGAGATGATCGAAAATATCTGTCTCCAGAATCGAAATCGAACTTTGATGGATGGGTTCATAGGTGTATTTTGACCCGCTGAATCCAAAAATCCAACCTTTGTTACACGAAAATACACCTGGAAAGAAGTTATTCCGCATGGTACGAAAAAGAGATGATCGAAAATATTTTTTTTCAGAATCGAAATCGGACTTTGATGGGTGAGTTTCTAGGTGTATTTTAACCCGCTGAATCCGAAAATCCAACCTCTGATGACCAAAAATATGCTTGGAAAAAAGTTATTTCGCATGGTACGAAAAAGAGATGATCGAAAATATCTGTCTCCAGAATCGAAATCGAACTGTGATGGATGGGTTCATAGGTGTATTTTGACCCGCTGAATCCGAAAATCCAAACTTTGATGACCAAAAATATGCTTGGAAAAAAGTTATTTCGCATGGTACGAAAAAGAGATGATCGAAAATATCTGTCTGCAGAATCGAAATGGATATTTGATGGGTGGGTTTATAGGTGTATTTTGACCCGCTGAATCCGAGAATCCAAGCTTTGATGACCAAAAATATGCTCGGAAAAAAGTTATTTCGCATGGTACGAAAAAGAGATGATCGGAAATATCTTTCTCCAGAATCGACATCGAACTTTGATGGGTGGGTTCATAGGTGTATTTTGACCCGCTGGATCCAAAAATCCAACCTTTGTTACACGAAAATACACCTGGAATGAAGTTATTTCGCATCGTCCGAAAAAGAGATGATCGAAAATATTTTTTTTCACAATCAAAATCGGACTTTAATGGGTGAGTTTCTAGGTGTATTCCGACACGCTAAATCCGAAAATCCAAGCTTTGATGACCAAAAATATGCTTGGAAAAAAGTTATTCCGCATGGTACGAAAAAGAGATGATCGAAAATATCTGTCTCCAGAATCGAAATCGAACTTTGATGGGTGGGTTCATAGGTGTATTTTGACCCGCTGAATCCAAAAATCCAACCTTTGTTACACGAAAATACACCTGGAAAGAAGTTATTCCGCATGGTACGAAAAAGAGATGATCGAAAATATTTTTTTTCAGAATCAAAATCGGACTTTGATGGGTGAGTTTCTAGGTGTATTTCGACCCGCTGAATCCGAAAATCCAAACTTTGATGACCAAAAATATGCTTGGAAAAAAGTTATTTCGCATGGTACGAAAAAGAGATGATCGAAAATATCTGTCTCCAGAATCGAAATCGAACTTTCATGGGTGGGTTTATGGGTGTATTTTGACCCGCTGGATCCAAAAATCCAACCTTTGTTACACGAAAATACACCTGGAATGAAGTTATTTCGCATGGTCCGAAAAAGAGATGATCGAAAATATTTTTTTTCAGAATCAAAATCGGACTTTATTGGGTGAGTTTCTAGGTGTATTCCGACCCGCTGAATCCGAAAATCCAAACTTTGATGACCAAAAATATGCTTGGAATAAAGTTATTCCGCATGGTACGAAAAAGAGATGATCGAAAATATTTTTTTTCAGAATCAAAATCGGACTTTGATGGGTGAGTTTCTAGGTGTATTTCGACCCGCTGAATCCGAAAATACAAACTTTGATTACCAAAAATATGCTTGGAAAAAAGTTATTTCCCATGGTACGAAAAAGAGATGATCGAAAATATCTGTCTCCAGAATCGAAATCGAACTTTGATGGGTGGGTTCATGGGTGTATTTTGACCCGCTGGATCCAAAAATCCAACCTTTGTTACACGAAAATACACCTGGAATGAAGTTATTTCGCATGGTCCGAAAAAGAGATGATCGAAAATATTTTTTTTCAGAATCAAAATCGGACTTTAATGGGTGAGTTTCTAGGTGTATTCCGACCCGCTGAATCCGAAAATCCAAAATTTGATGACCAAAAATATTCTTGGAAAAAAGTTATTCCGCATGGTACGAAAAAGAGATGATCGAAAATATCTGTCTCCAGAATCGAAATCGAACTTTGATGGATGGGTTCATAGGTGTATTTTGACCCGCTGAATCCGAAAATCCAAACTTTGATGACCAAAAATATGCTTGGAAAAAAGATATTTCGCATGGTACGAAAAAGAGATGATCGAAAATATCTGTCTCCAGAATCGAAATCGAACTTTGATGGGTGGGTTTATGGGTGTATTTTGACCCGCTGGATCCGAAAATCCAACCTTTGTTACACGAAAATACACCTGGAATGAAGTTATTTCGCATGGTCCGAAAAAGAGATGATCGAAAATATTTTTTTTCAGAATCAAAATCGGACTTTATTGGGTGAGTTTCTAGGTGTATTCCGACCCGCTGGATCCGAAAATCCAACCTTTGTTACACGAAAATACACCTGGAATGAAGTTATTCCGCATGGTACGAAAAAGAGATGATCGAAAATATCTGTCTGCAGAATCGAAATGGATATTTGATGGGTGGGTTTATAGGTGTATTTTGACCCGCTGAATCCGAGAATCCAAGCTTTGATGACCAAAAATATGCTCGGAAAAAAGTTATTTCGCATGGTACGAAAAAGAGATGATCGGAAATATCTTTCTCCAGAATCGACATCGAACTTTGATGGGTGGGTTCATAGGTGTATTTTGACCCGCTGGATTCAAAAATCCAACCTTTGTTACACGAAAATACACCTGGAATGAAGTTATTTCGCATGGTCCGAAAAAGAGATGATCGAAAATATTTTTTTTCACAATCAAAATCGGACTTTAATGGGTGAGTTTCCAGGTGTATTCCGACACGCTGAATCCGAAAATCCAAGCTTTGATGACCAAAAATATGCTTGGAAAAAAGTTATTCCGCATGGTACGAAAAAGAGATGATCGAAAATATCTGTCTCCAGAATCGAAATCGAACTTTGATGGGTGGGTTCATAGGTGTATTCTGACCCGCTGAATCCAAAAATCCAACCTTTGTTACACGAAAATACACCTGGAAAGAAGTTATTCCGCATGGTACGAAAAAGAGATGATCGAAAATATTTTTTTTCAGAATCGAAATTGGACTTTGATGGGTGAGTTTCTAGGTGTATTTCGACCCGCTGAATCCGAAAATCCAACCTCTGATGACCAAAAATATGCTTGGAAAAAAGTTATTCCGCATGGTACGAAAAAGAGATGATCGAAAATATTTTTTTTCAGAATCAAAATCGGACTTTGATGGGTGAGTTTCTAGGTGTATTTCGACCCGCTGAATCCGAAAATCCAAACTTTGATGACCAAAAATATGCTTGGAAAAAAGTTATTTCGCATGGTACGAAAAAGAGATGATCGAAAATATCTGTCTCCAGAATCGAAATCGAACTTTCATGGGTGGGTTTATGGGTGTATTTTGACCCGCTGGATCCAAAAATCCAACCTTTGTTACACGAAAATACACCTGGAATGAAGTTATTTCGCATGGTCCGAAAAAGAGATGATCGAAAATATTTTTTTTCAGAATCAAAATCGGACTTTATTGGGTGAGTTTCTAGGTGTATTCCGACCCGCTGAATCCGAAAATCCAAACTTTGATGACCAAAAATATGCTTGGAATAAAGTTATTCCGCATGGTACGAAAAAGAGATGATCGAAAATATTTTTTTTCAGAATCAAAATCGGACTTTGATGGGTGAGTTTCTAGGTGTATTTCGACCCGCTGAATCCGAAAATCCAAACTTTGATTACCAAAAATATGCTTGGAAAAAAGTTATTTCCCATGGTACGAAAAAGAGATGATCGAAAATATCTGTCTCCAGAATCGAAATCGAACTTTGATGGGTGGGTTCATGGGTGTATTTTGACCCGCTGGATCCAAAAATCCAACCTTTGTTACACGAAAATACACCTGGAATGAAGTTATTTCGCATGGTCCGAAAAAGAGATGATCGAAAATATTTTTTTTCAGAATCAAAATCGGACTTTAATGGGTGAGTTTCTAGGTGTATTCCGACCCGCTGAATCCGAAAATCCAAAATTTGATGACCAAAAATATTCTTGGAAAAAAGTTATTCCGCATGGTACGAAAAAGAGATGATCGAAAATATCTGTCTCCAGAATCGAAATCGAACTTTGATGGATGGGTTCATAGGTGTATTTTGACCCGCTGAATCCGAAAATCCAAACTTTGATGACCAAAAATATGCTTGGAAAAAAGTTATTTCGCATGGTACGAAAAAGAGATGATCGAAAATATCTGTCTCCAGAATCGAAATCGAACTTTGATGGGTGGGTTTATGGGTGTATTTTGACCCGCTGGATCCGAAAATCCAACCTTTGTTACACGAAAATACACCTGGAATGAAGTTATTTCGCATGGTCCGAAAAAGAGATGATCGAAACTATTTTTTTTCAGAATCAAAATCGGACTTTATTGGGTGAGTTTCTAGGTGTATTCCGACCCGCTGGATCCGAAAATCCAACCTTTGTTACACGAAAATACACCTGGAATGAAGTTATTCCGCATGGTACGAAAAAGAGATGATCGAAAATATCTGTCTGCAGAATCGAAATGGATATTTGATGGGTGGGTTTATAGGTGTATTTTGACCCGCTGAATCCGAGAATCCAAGCTTTGATGACCAAAAATATGCTCGGAAAAAAGTTATTTCGCATGGTACGAAAAAGAGATGATCGGAAATATCTTTCTCCAGAATCGACATCGAACTTTGATGGGTGGGTTCATAGGTGTATTTTGACCCGCTGGATTCAAAAATCCAACCTTTGTTACACGAAAATACACCTGGAATGAAGTTATTTCGCATGGTCCGAAAAAGAGATGATCGAAAATATTTTTTTTCACAATCAAAATCGGACTTTAATGGGTGAGTTTCCAGGTGTATTCCGACACGCTGAATCCGAAAATCCAAGCTTTGATGACCAAAAATATGCTTGGAAAAAAGTTATTCCGCATGGTACGAAAAAGAGATGATCGAAAATATCTGTCTCCAGAATCGAAATCGAACTTTGATGGGTGGGTTCATAGGTGTATTCTGACCCGCTGAATCCAAAAATCCAACCTTTGTTACACGAAAATACACCTGGAAAGAAGTTATTCCGCATGGTACGAAAAAGAGATGATCGAAAATATTTTTTTTCAGAATCGAAATTGGACTTTGATGGGTGAGTTTCTAGGTGTATTTCGACCCGCTGAATCCGAAAATCCAACCTCTGATGACCAAAAATATGCTTGGAAAAAAGTTATTCCGCATGGTACGAAAAAGAGATGATCGAAAATATTTTTTTTCAGAATCAAAATCGGACTTTGATGGGTGAGTTTCTAGGTGTATTTCGACCCGCTGAATCCGAAAATCCAAACTTTGATGACCAAAAATATGCTTGGAAAAAAGTTATTTCGCATGGTACGAAAAAGAGATGATCGAAAATATCTGTCTCCAGAATCGAAATCGAACTTTCATGGGTGGGTTTATGGGTGTATTTTGACCCGCTGGATCCAAAAATCCAACCTTTGTTACACGAAAATACACCTGGAATGAAGTTATTTCGCATGGTCCGAAAAAGAGATGATCGAAAATATTTTTTTTCAGAATCAAAATCGGACTTTAATGGGTGAGTTTCTAGGTGTATTCCGACCCGCTGAATCCGAAAATCCAAACTTTGATGACCAAAAATATGCTTGGAATAAAGTTATTCCGCATGGTACGAAAAAGAGATGATCGAAAACATCTGTCTCCAGAATCGAAATCGAACTTTGATGGATGGGTTCATAGGTGTATTTTGACCCGCTGAATCCGAAAATCCAAACTTTGATGACCAAAAATATGCTTGGAAAAAAGTTATTTCGCATGGTACGAAAAAGAGATGATCGAAAATATCTGTCTCAAGAATCGAAATCGAACTTTGATGTGTGGGTTTATGGGTGTATTTTGACCCGCTGGATCCAAAAATCCAACCTTTGTTACACGAAAATACACCTGGAATGAAGTTATTTCGCATGGTCCGAAAAAGAGATGATCGAAAATATTTTTTTTCAGAATCAAAATCGGACTTTAATGGGTGAGTTTCTAGGTGTATTCCGACCCGCTGAATCCGAAAATCCAAACTTTGATGACCAAAAATATGCTTGGAAAAAAGTTATTCCGCATGGTACGAAAAAGAGATGATCGAAAATATCTGTCTCCAGAATCGAAATCGAACTTTGATGGGTGGGTTCATAGGTGTATTTTGACCCGCTGAATCCAAAAATCCAACCTTTGTTACACGAAAATACACCTGGAAAGAAGTTATTCCGCATGGTACGAAAAAGAGATGATCGAAAATATTTTTTTTCAGAATCGGAATCGGACTTTGATGGGTGAGTTTCTAGGTGTATTTCGACCCGCTGAATCCGAAAATCCAACCTCTGATGACCAAAAATATGATTGGAAAAAAGTTATTTCGCATGGTACGAAAAAGAGATGATCGAAAATATCTGTCTCCAGAATCGAAATCGAACTTTGATGGATGGGTTCATAGGTGTATTTTGACCCGCTGAATCCAAAAATCCAACCTTTGTTACACGAAAATACACCTGGAAAGAAGTTATTCCGCATGGTACGAAAAAGAGATGATCGAGAATATTTTTTTTCAGAATCGAAATCGGACTTTGATGGGTGAGTTTCTAGGTGTATTTTAACCCGCTGAATCCGAAAATCCGACCTCTGATGACCAAAAATATGCTTGGAAAAAAGTTATTTCGCATGGTACGAAAAAGAGATGATCGAAAATATCTGTCTCCAGAATCGAAATCGAACTGTGACGGATGAGTTCATAGGTGTATTTTGACCCGCTGAATCCGAAAATCCAAACTTTGATGACCAAAAATATGCTTGTAAAAGAGTTATTTCGCATGGTACGAAAAAGAGATGATTGAAAATATCTGTCTGCAGAATCGAAATGGATATTTGATGGGTGGGTTTATAGGTGTATTTTGACCCGCTGAATCCGAGAATCCAAGCTTTGATGACAAAAAATATGCTCGGAAAAAAGTTATTTCGCATGGTACGAAAAAGAGATGATCGGAAATATCTTTCTCCAGAATCGACATCGAACTTTGATGGGTGGGTTCATAGGTGTATTTTGACCCGCTGGATCCAAAAATCCAACCTTTGTTACACGAAAATACACCTGGAATGAAGTTATTCCGCATGGTCCGAAAAAGAGATGATCGAAAATATTTTTTTTCAGAATCGAAATTGGACTTTGATGGGTGAGTTTCTAGGTGTATTCCGACCCGCTGAATCCGAAAATCCAACCTCTGATGACCAAAAATATGCTTGGAAAAAAGTTATTCCGCATGGTACGAAAAAGAGATGATCGAAAATATTTTTTTTCAGAATCAAAATCGGACTTTGATGGGTGAGTTTCTAGGTGTATTTCGACCCGCTGAATCCGAAAATCCAAACTTTGATGACCAAAAATATGCTTGGAAAAAAGTTATTTCGCATGGTACGAAAAAGAGATGATCGAAAATATCTGTCTCCAGAATCGAAATCGAACTTTCATGGGTGGGTTTATGGGTGTATTTTGACCCGCTGGATCCAAAAATCCAACCTTTGTTACACGAAAATACACCTGGAATGAAGTTATTTCGCATGGTCCGAAAAAGAGATGATCGAAAATATTTTTTTTCAGAATCAAAATCGGACTTTATTGGGTGAGTTTCTAGGTGTATTCCGACCCGCTGAATCCGAAAATCCAAACTTTGATGACCAAAAATATGCTTGGAATAAAGTTATTCCGCATGGTACGAAAAAGAGATGATCGAAAATATCTGTCTCCAGCATCGAAATCGAACTTTGATGGATGGGTTCATAGGTGTATTTTGACCCGCTGAATCCGAAAATCCAAACTTTGATGACCAAAAATATGCTTGGAAAAAAGTTATTTCGCATGGTACGAAAAAGAGATGATCGAAAATATCTGTCTCACGAATCGAAATCGAACTTTGATGTGTGGGTTTATGGGTGTATTTTGACCCGCTGGATCCAAAAATCCAACCTTTGTTACACGAAAATACACCTGGAATGAAGTTATTTCGCATGGTCCGAAAAAGAGATGATCGAAAATATTTTTTTTCAGAATCAAAATCGGACTTTAGTGGGTGAGTTTCTAGGTGTATTCCGACCCGCTGAATCCGAAAATCCAAACTTTGATGACCAAAAATATGCTTGGAAAAAAGTTATTCCGCATGGTACGAAAAAGAGATGATCGAAAATATCTGTCTCCAGAATCGAAATCGAACTTTGATGGATGGGTTCATAGGTGTATTTTGACCCGCTGAATCCGAAAATCCAAACTTTGATGACCAAAAATATGCTTGGAAAAAAGTTATTTCGCATGGTACGAAAAAGAGATGATCGAAAATATCTGTCTCCAGAATCGAAATCGAACTTTGATGGGTGGGTTCATGGGTGTATTTTGACCCGCTGGATCCAAAAATCCAACCTTTGTTACACGAAAATACACCTGGAATGAAGTTATTTCGCATGGTCCGAAGAAGAGATGATCGAAAATATTTTTTTTCAGAATCGAAATCGGACTTTAATGGGTGAGTTTCTAGGTGTATTCCGACCCGCTGAATCCGAAAATCCAAACTTTGATGACCAAAAATATGCTTGGAAAAAAGTTATTTCGCATGGCACGAAAAAGAGATGATCGAAAATATCTGTCTCCAGAATCGAAATCGAACTTTGATGGGTGGGTTCATAGGTGTATTTTGACCCGCTGAATCCAAAAATCCAACCTTTGTTACACGAAAATACACCTGGAAAGAAGTTATTCCGCATGGTACGAAAAAGAGATGATCGAAAATATTTTTTTTCAGAATCGAAATCGGACTTTGATGGGTGAGTTTCTAGGTGTATTTCGACCCGCTGAATCCGAAAATCCAACCTCTGATGACCAAAAATATGCTTGGAAGAAAGTTATTCCGCATGGTACGAAAAAGAGATGATCGAAAATATTTTTTTTCAGAATCAAAATCGGACTTTGATGGGTGAGTTTCTAGGTGTATTTCGACCCGCTGAATCCGAAAATCCAAACTTTGATGACCAAAAATATGCTTGAAAAAAAGTTATTTCGCATGGTACGAAAAAGAGATGATCGAAAATATCTGTCTCACGAATCGAAATCGAACTTTGATGTGTGGGTTTATGGGTGTATTTTGACCCGCTGGATCCAAAAATCCAACCTTTGTTACACGAAAATACACCTGGAATGAAGTTATTTCGCATGGTCCGAAAAAGAGATGATCGAAAATATTTTTTTTCAGAATCAAAATCGGACTTTAGTGGGTGAGTTTCTAGGTGTATTCCGACCCGCTGAATCCGAAAATCCAAACTTTGATGACCAAAAATATGCTTGGAAAAAAGTTATTCCGCATGGTACGAAAAAGAGATGATCGAAAATATCTGTCTCCAGAATCGAAATCGAACTTTGATGGATGGGTTCATAGGTGTATTTTGACCCGCTGAATCCGAAAATCCAAACTTTGATGACCAAAAATATGCTTGGAAAAAAGTTATTTCGCATGGTACGAAAAAGAGATGATCGAAAATATCTGTCTCCAGAATCGAAATCGAACTTTGATGGGTGGGTTCATGGGTGTATTTTGACCCGCTGGATCCAAAAATCCAACCTTTGTTACACGAAAATACACCTGGAATGAAGTTATTTCGCATGGTCCGAAAAAGAGATGATCGAAAATATTTTTTTTCAGAATCAAAATCGGACTTTAATGGGTGAGTTTCTAGGTGTATTCCGACCCGCTGAATCCGAAAATCCAAACTTTGATGACCAAAAATATGCTTGGAAAAAAGTTATTTCGCATGGTACGAAAAAGAGATGATCGAAAATATCTGTCTCCAGAATCGAAATCGAACTTTGATGGGTGGGTTCATAGGTGTATTTTGACCCGCTGAATCCAAAAATCCAACCTTTGTTACACGAAAATACACCTGGAAAGAAGTTATTCCGCATGGTACGAAAAAGAGATGATCGAAAATATTTTTTTTCAGAATCGAAATCGGACTTTGATGGGTGAGTTTCTAGGTGTATTTCGACCCGCTGAATCCGAGAATCCAAGCTTTGATGACCAAAAATATGCTCGGAAAAAAGTTATTTCGCATGGTACGAAAAAGAGATGATCGGAAATATCTTTCTCCAGAATCGACATCGAACTTTGATGGGTGGGTTCATAGGTGTATTTTGACCCGCTGGATCCAAAAATCCAACCTTTGTTACACGAAAATACACCTGGAATGAAGTTATTTCGCATCGTCCGAAAAAGAGATGATCGAAAATATTTTTTTTCACAATCAAAATCGGACTTTAATGGGTGAGTTTCTAGGTGTATTCCGACACGCTGAATCCGAAAATCCAAGCTTTGATGACCAAAAATATGCTTGGAAAAAAGTTATTCCGCATGGTACGAAAAAGAGATGAACGAAAATATCTGTCTCCAGAATCGAAATCGAACTTTGATGGGTGGGTTCATAGGTGTATTTTGACCCGCTGAATCCAAAAATCCAACCTTTGTTACACGAAAATACACCTGGAAAGAAGTTATTCCGCATGGTACGAAAAAGAGATGATCGAAAATATTTTTTTTCAGAATCGAAATTGGACTTTGATGGGTGAGTTTCTAGGTGTATTTCGACCCGCTGAATCCGAAAATCCAGCCTCTGATGACCAAAAATATGCTTGGAAAAAAGATATTCCGCATGGTACGAAAAAGAGACGATCGAAAATATTTTTTTTCAGAATCAAAATCGGACTTTGATGGGTGAGTTTCTAGGTGTATTTCGACCCGCTGGATCCGAAAATCCAAACTTTGATGACCAAAAATATGCTTGGAAAAAAGTTATTTCGCATGGTACGAAAAAGAGATGATCGAAAATATCTGTCTCCAGAATCGAAATCGAACTTTGATGGGTGGGTTTATGGGTGTATTTTGACCCGCTGGATCCAAAAATCCAACCTTTGTTACACGAAAATACACCTGGAATGAAGTTATTTCGCATGGTCCGAAAAAGAGATGATCGAAAATATTTTTTTTCAGAATCAAAATCGGACTTTAATGGGTGAGTTTCTAGGTGTATTCCGACCCGCTGAATCCGAAAATCCAAACTTTGATGACCAAAAATATGCTTGGAAAAAAGTTATTCCGCATGGTACGAAAAAGAGATGATCGAAAATATCTGTCTCCAGAATCGAAATCGAACTTTGATGGATGGGTTCATAGGTGTATTTTGACCCGCTGAATCCGAAAATCCAAACTTTGATGACCAAAAATATGCTTGGAAAAAAGTTATTTCGCATGGTACGAAAAAGAGATGATCGAAAATATCTGTCTCCAGAATCGAAATCGAACTTTGATGGGTGGGTTTATGGGTGTATTTTGACCCGCTGGATCCAAAAATCCAACCTTTGTTACACGAAAATACACCTGGAATGAAGTTATTTCGCATGGTCCGAAAAAGAGATGATCGAAAATATTTTTTTTCAGAATCAAAATCGGACTTTAATGGGTGAGTTTCTAGGTGTATTCCGACACGCTGAATCCGAAAATCCAAACTTTGATGACCAAAAATATGCTTGGAAAAAAGTTATTCCGCATGGTACGAAAAAGAGATGATCGAAAATATCTGTCTCCAGAATCGAAATCGAACTTTGATGGATGGGTTCATAGGTGTATTTTGACCCGCCGAATCCAAAAATCCAACCTTTGTTACACGAAAATACACCTGGAAAGAAGTTATTCCGCATGGTACGGATAAGAGATGATCGAAAATATTTTTTTTCAGAATCGAAATCCGACTTTGATGGGTGAGTTTCTAGGTGTATTTCAACCCGCTGAATCCGAAAATCCAACCTCTGATGACCAAAAATATGCTTGGAAAAAAGTTATTTCGCATGGTACGAAAAAGAGATGATCGAAAATATCTGTCTCCAGAATCGAAATCGAACTGTGATGGATGGGTTCATAGGTGTATTTTGACCCGCTGAATCCGAAAATCCAAACTTTGATGACCAAAAATATGCTTGGAAAAAAGTTATTTCGCATGGTACGAAAAAGAGATGATCGAAAATATCTGTCTGCAGAATCGAAATGGATATTTGATGGGTGGGTTTATAGGTGTATTTTGACCCGCTGAATCCGAGAATCCAAGCTTTGATGACCAAAAATATGCTCGGAAAAAAGTTATTTCGCATGGTACGAAAAAGAGATGATCGGAAATATCTTTCTCCAGAATCGACATCGAACTTTGATGGGTGGGTTTATGGGTGTATTTTGACCCGCTGGATCCAAAAATCCAACCTTTGTTACACGAAAATACACCTGGAATGAAGTTATTTCGCATGGTCCGAAAAAGAGATGATCGAAAATATTTTTTTTCAGAATCAAAATCGGACTTTAATGGGTGAGTTTCTAGGTGTATTCCGACCCGCTGAATCCGAAAATCCAAACTTTGATGACCAAAAATATGCTTGGAAAAAAGTTATTCCGCATGGTACGAAAAAGAGATGATCGAAAATATCTGTCTCCAGAATCGAAATCGAACTTTGATGGATGGGTTCATAGGTGTATTTTGACCCGCTGAATCCGAAAATCCAAACTTTGATGACCAAAAATATGCTTGGAAAAAAGTTATTTCGCATGGTACGAAAAAGAGATGATCGAAAATATCTGTCTCCAGAATCGAAATCGAACTTTGATGGGTGGGTTTATGGGTGTATTTTGACCCGCTGGATCCAAAAATCCAACCTTTGTTACACGAAAATACACCTGGAATGAAGTTATTTCGCATGGTCCGAAAAAGAGATGATCGAAAATATTTTTTTTCAGAATCAAAATCGGACTTTAATGGGTGAGTTTCTAGGTGTATTCCGACACGCTGAATCCGAAAATCCAAACTTTGATGACCAAAAATATGCTTGGAAAAAAGTTATTCCGCATGGTACGAAAAAGAGATGATCGAAAATATCTGTCTCCAGAATCGAAATCGAACTTTGATGGATGGGTTCATAGGTGTATTTTGACCCGCCGAATCCAAAAATCCAACCTTTGTTACACGAAAATACACCTGGAAAGAAGTTATTCCGCATGGTACGGATAAGAGATGATCGAAAATATTTTTTTTCAGAATCGAAATCCGACTTTGATGGGTGAGTTTCTAGGTGTATTTCAACCCGCTGAATCCGAAAATCCAACCTCTGATGACCAAAAATATGCTTGGAAAAAAGTTATTTCGCATGGTACGAAAAAGAGATGATCGAAAATATCTGTCTCCAGAATCGAAATCGAACTGTGATGGATGGGTTCATAGGTGTATTTTGACCCGCTGAATCCGAAAATCCAAACTTTGATGACCAAAAATATGCTTGGAAAAAAGTTATTTCGCATGGTACGAAAAAGAGATGATCGAAAATATCTGTCTGCAGAATCGAAATGGATATTTGATGGGTGGGTTTATAGGTGTATTTTGACCCGCTGAATCCGAGAATCCAAGCTTTGATGACCAAAAATATGCTCGGAAAAAAGTTATTTCGCATGGTACGAAAAAGAGATGATCGGAAATATCTTTCTCCAGAATCGACATCGAACTTTGATGGGTGGGTTCATGGGTGTATTTTGACCCGCTGGATCCAAAAATCCAACCTTTGTTATACGAAAATACACCTGGAATGAAGTTATTTCGCATGGTCCGAAAAAGAGATGATCGAAAATATTTTTTTTCAGAATCAAAATCGGACTTTAATGGGTGAGTTTCTAGGTGTATTCCGACCCGCTGAATCCGAAAATCCAAACTTTGATGACCAAAAATATGCTCGGAAAAAAGTTATTTCGCATGGTACGAAAAAGAGATGATCGGAAATATCTTTCTCCAGAATCGACATCGAACTTTGATGGGTGGGTTCATGGGTGTATTTTGACCCGCTGGATCCAAAAATCCAACCTTTGTTACACGAAAATACACCTGGAATGAAGTTATTTCGCATGGTCCGAAAAAGAGATGATCGAAAATATTTTTTTTCAGAATCAAAATCGGACTTTAATGGGTGAGTTTCTAGGTGTATTCCGACCCGCTGAATCCGAAAATCCAAACTTTGATGACCAAAAATATGCTTGGAAAAAAGTTATTCCGCATGGTACGAAAAAGAGATGATCGAAAATATCTGTCTCCAGAATCGAAATCGAACTTTGATGGGTGGGTTCATAGGTGTATTTTGACCCAATGAATCCAAAAATCCAACCTTTGTTACACGAAAATACACCTGGAAAGAAGTTATTCCGCATGGTACGAAAAAGAGATGATCGAAAATATTTTTTTTCAGAATCGAAATCGGACTTTGATGGGTGAGTTTCTAGGTGTATTTCGACCCGCTGAATCCGAAAATCCAACCTCTGATGACCAAAAATATGCTTGGAAAAAAGTTATTTCGCATGGTACGAAAAAGAGATGATCGAACATATCTGTCTCCAGAATCAAAATCGAACTGTGATGGATGGGTTCATAGGTGTATTTTGACCCGCTGAATCCGAAAATCCAAACTTTGATGACCAAAAATATGCTTGGAAAAAAGTTATTTCGCATGGTACGAAAAAGAGATGATCGAAAATATCTGTCTGCAGAATCGAAATGGATATTTGATGGGTGGGTTTATAGGTGTATTTTGACCCGCTGAATCCGAGAATCCAAGCTTTGATGACCAAAAATATGCTCGGAAAAAAGTTATTTCGCATGGTACGAAAGAGAGATGATCGGAAATATCTTTCTCCAGAATCGACATCGAACTTTGATGGGTGGGTTCATGGGTGTATTTTGACCCGCTGGATCCAAAAATCCAACCTTTGTTACACGAAAATCCACCTGGAATGAAGTTATTTCGCATGGTCCGAAAAAGAGATGATCGAAAATATTTTTTCTCAGAATCAAAATCGGACTTTAATGGGTGAGTTTCTAGGTGTATTCCGACCCGCTGAATCCGAAAATCCAAACTTTGATGACCAAAAATATGCTTGGAAAAAAGTTATTCCGCATGGTACGAAAAAGAGATGATCGAAAATATCTGTCTCCAGAATCGAAATCGAACTTCGATGGGTGGGTTCATAGGTGTATTTTGACCCAATGAATCCAAAAATCCAACCTTTGTTACACGAAAATACACCTGGAAAGAAGTTATTCCGCATGGTACGAAAAAGAGATGATCGAAAATATTTTTTTTCAGAATCGAAATCGGACTTTGATGGGTGAGTTTCTAGGTGTATTTCGACCCGCTGAATCCGAAAATCCAACCTCTGATGACCAAAAATATGCTTGGAAAAAAGTTATTTCGCATGGTACGAAAAAGAGATGATCGAAAATATCTGTCTCCAGAATCGAAATCGAACTGTGATGGATGGGTTCATAGGTGTATTTTGACCCGCTGAATCCGAAAATCCAGACTTTGATGACCAAAAATATGCTTGGAAAAAAGTTATTTCGCATGGTACGAAAAAGAGATGATCGAAAATATCTGTCGGCAGAATCGAAATGGATATTTGATGGGTGGGTTTATAGGTGTATTTTGACCCGCTGAATCCGAGAATCCAAGCTTTGATGACCAAATATATGCTCGGAAAAAAGTTATTTCGCATGGTACGAAAAAGAGATGATCGGAAATATCTTTCTCCAGAATCGACATCGAACTTTGATGGGTGGGTTCATAGGTGTATTTTGACCCGCTGGATCCAAAAATCCAACCTTTGTTACACGAAAATACACCTGGAATGAAGTTATTTCGCATGGTCCGAAAAAGAGATGATCGAAAATATTTTTTTTCACAATCAAAATCGGACTTTAATGGGTGAGTTTCTAGGTGTATTCCGACACGCTGAATCCGAAAATCCAAGCTTTGATGACCAAAAATATGCTTGGAAAAAAGTTATTCCGCATGGTACGAAAAAGAGATGATCGAAAATATCTGTCTCCAGAATCGAAATCGAACTTTGATGGGTGGGTTCATAGGTGTATTTTGACCCGCTGAATCCAAAAATCCAACCTTTGTTACACGAAAATACACCTGGAAAGAAGTTATTCCGCATGGTACGAAAAAGAGATGATCGAAAATATTTTTTTTCAGAATCGAAATTGGACTTTGATGGGTGAGTTTCTAGGTGTATTTCGACCCGCTGAATCCGAAAATCCAGCCTCTGATGACCAAAAATATGCTTGGAAAAAAGTTATTCCGCATGGTACGAAAAAGAGATGATCGAAAATATCTGTCTCCAGAATCGAAATCGAACTTTGATGCATGGGTTCATAGGTGTATTTTGACCCGCTGAATCCAAAAATCCAACCTTTGTTACACGAAAATACACCTGGAAAGAAGTTATTCCGCATGGTACGAAAAAGAGATGATCGAAAATATTTTTTTTCAGAATCGAAATCGGACTTTGATGGGTGAGTTTCTAGGTGTATTTCAACCCGCTGAATCCGAAAATCCAACCTCTGATGACCAAAAATATGCTTGGAAAAAAGTTATTTCGCATGGTACGAAAAAGAGATGATCGAAAATATCTGTCTCCAGAATCGAAATCGAACTGTGATGGATGGGTTCATAGGTGTATTTTGACCCGCTGAATCCGAAAATCCAAACTTTGATGACCAAAAATATGCTTGGAAAAAAGTTATTTCGCATGGTACGAAAAAGAGATGATCGAAAATATCTGTCGGCAGAATCGAAATGGATATTTGATGGGTGGGTTTATAGGTGTATTTTGACCCGCTGAATCCGAGAATCCAAGCTTTGATGACCAAAAATATGCTCGGAAAAAAGTTATTTCGCATTGTACGAAAAAGAGATGATCGGAAATATCTTTCTCCAGAATCGACATCGAACTTTGATGGGTGGGTTCATAGGTGTATTTTGACCCGCTGGATCCAAAAATCCAACCTTTGTTACACGAAAATACACCTGGAATGAAGTTATTTCGCATGGTCCGAAAAAGAGATGATCGAAAATATTTTATTTCACAATCAAAATCGGACTTTAATGGGTGAGTTTCTAGGTGTATTCCGACACGCTGAATCCGAAAATCCAAGCTTTGATGACCAAAAATATGCTTGGAAAAAAGTTATTCCGCATGGTACGAAAAAGAGATGATCGAAAATATCTGTCTCCAGAATCGAAATCGAACTTTGATGGGTGGGTTCATAGGTGTATTTTGACCCGCTGAATCCAAAAATCCAACCTTTGTTACACGAAAATACACCTGGAAAGAAGTTATTTCGCATGGTACGAAAAAGAGATGATCGAAAATATTTTTTTTCAGAATCGAAATTGGACTTCGATGGGTGAGTTTCTAGGTGTATTTCGACCCGCTGAATCCGAAAATCCAGCCTCTGATGACCAAAAATATGCTTGGAAAAAAGTTATTCCGCATGGTACGAAAAAGAGATGATCGAAAATATTTTTGTTCAGAATCAAAATCGGACTTTGATGGGTGAGTTTCTAGGTGTATTTCGACCCGCTGGATCCGAAAATCCAAACTTTGATGACCAAAAATATGCTTGGAAAAAAGTTATTTCGCATGGTACGAAAAAGAGATGATCGAAAATATCTGTTTCCAGAATCGAAATCGAACTTTGATGGGTGGGTTTATGGGTGTATTTTGACCCGCTGGATCCAAAAATCCAACCTTTGTTACACGAAAATACACCTGGAATGAAGTTATTTCGCATGGTCCGAAAAAGAGATGATCGGAAATATTTTTTTTCAGAATCAAAATCGGACTTTAATGGGTGAGTTTCTAGGTGTATTCCGACCCGCTGAATCCGAAAATCCAAACTTTGATGACCAAAAATATGCTTGGAAAAAAGTTATTCCGCATGGTACGAAAAAGAGATGATCGAAAATATCTGTCTCCAGAATCGAAATCGAACTTTGATGGATGGGTTCATAGGTGTATTTTGACCCGCTGAATCCAAAAATCCAACCTTTGTTACACGAAAATACACCTGGAAAGAAGTTATTCCGCATGGTACGAAAAAGAGATGATCGAAAATATTTTTTTTCAGAATCGAAATTGGACTTTGATGGGTGAGTTTCTAGGTGTATTCCGACCCGCTGAATCCGAAAATCCAACCTCTGATGACCAAAAATATGCTTGGAAAAAAGTTATTCCGCATGGTACGAAAAAGAGATGATCGAAAATATTTTTCTTCAGAATCAAAATCGGACATTGATGGGTGAGTTTCTAGGTGTATTTCGACCCGCTGAATCCGAAAATCCAAACTTTGATGACCAAAAATATGCTTGGAAAAAAGTTATTTCGCATGGTACGAAAAAGAGATGATCGAAAATATCTGTCTCCAGAATCGAAATCGAACTTTGATGGGTGGGTTTATGGGTGTATTTTGACCCGCTGGATCCAAAAATCCAACCTTTGTTACACGAAAATACACCTGGAATGAAGTTATTTCGCATGGTCCGAAAAAGAGATGATCGAAAATATTTTTTTTCAGAATCAAAATCGGACTTTAATGGGTGAGTTTCTAGGTGTATTCCGACCCGCTGAATCCGAAAATCCAAACTTTGATGACCAAAAATATGCTTGGAATAAAGTTATTCCGCATGGTACGAAAAAGAGATGATCGAAAATATCTGTCTCCAGAATCGAAATCGAACTTTGATGGATGGGTTCATAGGTGTATTTTGACCCGCTGAATCCGAAAATCCAAACTTTGATGACCAAAAATATGCTTGGAAAAAAGTTATTTCGCATGGTACGAAAAAGAGATGATCGAAAATATCTGTCTCCAGAATCGAAATCGAACTTTGATGGGTGGGTTTATGGGTGTATTTTGACCCGCTGGATCCAAAAATCCAACCTTTGTTACACGAAAATACACCTGGAATGAAGTTATTTCGCATGGTCCGAAAAAGAGATGATCGAAAATATTTTTTTTCAGAATCAAAATCGGACTTTAATGGGTGAGTTTCTAGGTGTATTCCGACCCGCTGAATCCGAAAATCCAAACTTTGATGACCAAAAATATGCTTGGAAAAAAGTTATTCCGCATGGTACGAAAAAGAGATGATCGAAAATATCTGTCTCCAGAATCGAAATCGAACTTTGATGGATGGGTTCATAGGTGTATTTTGACCCGCTGAATCCGAAAATCCAAACTTTGATGACCAAAAATATGCTTGGAAAAAAGTTATTTCGCATGGTACGAAAAAGAGATGATCGAAAATATCTGTCTCCAGAATCGAAATCGAACTGTGATGGATGGGTTCATAGGTGTATTTTGACCCGCTGAATCCGAAAATCCAACCTTTGTTACACGAAAATACACCTGGAAAGAAGTTATTCCGCATGGTACGAAAAAGAGATGATCGAAAATATTTTTTTTCACAATCGAAATCGGACTTTGATGGGTGAGTTTCTAGGTGTATTTCAACCCGCTGAATCCGAAAATCCAACCTCTGATGACCAAAAATATGCTTGGAAAAAAGTTATTTCGCATGGTACGAAAAAGAGATGATCGAAAATATCTGTCTCCAGAATCGAAATCGAACTGTGATGGATGGGTTCATAGGTGTATTTTGACCCGCTGAATCCGAAAATCCAAACTTTGATGACCAAAAATGTGCTTGGAAAAAAGTTATTTCGCATGGTACGAAAAAGAGATGATCGAAAATATCTGTCGGCAGAATCGAAATGGATATTTGATGGGTGGGTTTATAGGTGTATTTCGACCCGCTGAATCCGAGAATCCAAGCTTTGATGACCAAAAATATGCTCGGAAAAAAGTTATTTCGCATGGTACGAAAAAGAGATGATCGGAAATATCTTTCTCCAGAATCGACATCGAACTTTGATGGGTGGGTTCATAGGTGTATTTTGACCCGCTGAATCCAAAAATCCAACCTTTGTTAGACGAAAATACACCTGGAAAGAAGTTATTTCGCATGGTACGAAAAAGAGATGATCGAAAATATTTTTTTTCAGAATCGAAATTGGACTTTGATGGGTGAGTTTCTAGGTGTATTCCGACCCGCTGAATCCGAAAATCCAACCTCTGATGACCAAAAATATGCTTGGAAAAAAGTTATTCCGCATGGTACGAAAAAGAGATGATCGAAAATATTTTTCTTCAGAATCGAAATCGGACTTTGATGGGTGGGTTTATGGGTGTATTTTGACCCGCTGGATCCAAAAATCCAACCTTTGTTGAACGAAAATACACCTGGAATGAAGTTATTTCGCATGGTCCGAAAAAGAGATGATCGAAAATATTTTTTTTCAGAATCAAAATCGGACTTTAATGGGTGAGTTTCTAGGTGTATTCCGACCCGCTGAATCCGAAAATCCAAACTTTGATGTCCAAAAATATGCTTGGAATAAAGTTATTCCGCATGGTACGAAAAAGAGATGATCGAAAATATCTGTCTCCAGAATCGAAATCGAACTTTGATGGATGGGTTCATAGGTGTATTTTGACCCGCTGAATCCGAAAATCCAAACTTTGATGACCAAAAATATGCTTGGAAAAAAGATATTTCGCATGGTACGAAAAAGAGATGATCGAAAATATCTGTCTCCAGAATCGAAATCGAACTTTGATGGGTGGGTTTATGGGTGTATTTTGACCCGCTGGATCCAAAAATCCAACCTTTGTTACACGAAAATACACCTGGAATGAAGTTATTTCGCATGGTCCGAAAAAGAGATGATCGAAAATATTTTTTTTCAGAATCAAAATCGGACTTTAATGGGTGAGTTTCTAGGTGTATTCCGACCCGCTGAATCCGAAAATCCAAACTTTGATGACCAAAAATATGCTTGGAATAAAGTTATTCCGCATGGTACGAAAAAGAGATGATCGAAAATATCTGTCTCCAGAATCGAAATCGAACTTTGATGGATGGGTTCATAGGTGTATTTTGACCCGCTGAATCCGAAAATCCAAACTTTGATGACCAAAAATATGCTTGGAAAAAAGTTATTTCGCATGGTACGAAAAAGAGATGATCGAAAATATCTGTCTCCAGAATCGAAATCGAACTTTGATGGGTGGGTTTATGGGTGTATTTTGACCCGCTGGATCCAAAAATCCAACCTTTGTTACACGAAAATACACCTGGAATGAAGTTATTTCGCATGGTCCGAAAAAGAGATGATCGAAAATATTTTTTTTCAGAATCAAAATCGGACTTTAATGGGTGAGTTTCTAGGTGTATTCCGACCCGCTGAATCCGAAAATCCAAACTTTGATGACCAAAAATATGCTTGGAATAAAGTTATTCCGCATGGTACGAAAAAGAGATGATCGAAAATATCTGTCTCCAGAATCGAAATCGAACTTTGATGGATGGGTTCATAGGTGTATTTTGACCCGCTGAATCCGAAAATCCAAACTTTGATGACCAAAAATATGCTTGGAAAAAAGTTATTTCGCATGGTACGAAAAAGAGATGATCGAAAATATCTGTCTCCAGAATCGAAATCGAACTTTGATGGGTGGGTTTATGGGTGTATTTTGACCCGCTGGATCCAAAAATCCAACCTTTGTTACACGAAAATACACCTGGAATGAAGTTATTTCGCATGGTCCGAAAAAGAGATGATCGAAAATATTTTTTTTCAGAATCAAAATCGGACTTTAATGGGTGAGTTTCTAGGTGTATTCCGACCCGCTGAATCCGAAAATCCAAACTTTGATGTCCAAAAATATGCTTGGAATAAAGTTATTCCGCATGGTACGAAAAAGAGATGATCGAAAATATCTGTCTCCAGAATCGAAATCGAACTTTGATGGATGGGTTCATAGGTGTATTTTGACCCGCTGAATCCGAAAATCCAAACTTTGATGACCAAAAATATGCTTGGAAAAAAGTTATTTCGCATGGTACGAAAAAGAGATGATCGAAAATATCTGTCTCCAGAATCGAAATCGAACTTTGATGGGTGGGTTTATGGGTGTATTTTGACCCGCTGGATCCAAAAATCCAACCTTTGTTACACGAAAATACACCTGGAATGAAGTTATTTCGCATGGTCCGAAAAAGAGATGATCGAAAATATTTTTTTTCAAAATCAAAATCGGACTTTAATGGGTGAGTTTCTAGGTGTATTCCGACCCGCTGAATCCGAAAATCCAAACTTTGATGACCAAAAATATGCTTGGAAAAAAGTTATTCCGCATGGTACGAAAAAGAGATGATCGAAAATATCTGTCTCCAGAATCGAAATCGAACTTTGATGGATGGGTTCATAGGTGTATTTTGACCCGCTGAATCCGAAAATCCAAACTTTGATGACCAAAAATATGCTTGGAAAAAAGTTATTTCGCATGGTACGAAAAAGAGATGATCGAAAATATCTGTCTCCAGAATCGAAATCGAACTTTGATGGGTGGGTTCATGGGTGTATTTTGACCCGCTGGATCCAAAAATCCAACCTTTGTTACACGAAAATACACCTGGAATGAAGTTATTTCGCATGGTCCGAAAAAGAGATGATCGAAAATATTTTTTTTCAGAATCAAAATCGGACTTTAATGGGTGAGTTTCTAGGTGTATTCCGACCCGCTGAATCCGAAAATCCAAACTTTGATGACCAAAAATATGCTTGGAAAAAAGTTATTCCGCATGGTACGAAAAAGAGATGATCGAAAATATCTGTCTCCAGAATCGAAATCGAACTTTGATGGATGGGTTCATAGGTGTATTTTGACCCGCTGAATCCAAAAATCCAACCTTTGTTACACGAAAATACACCTGGAAAGAAGTTATTCCGCATGGTACGGATAAGAGATGATCGAAAATATTTTTTTTCAGAATCGAAATCGGACTTTGATGGGTGAGTTTCTAGGTGTATTTCAACCCGCTGAAGCCGAAAATCCAACCTCTGATGACCAAAAATATGCTTGGAAAAAAGTTATTTCGCATGGTACGAAAAAGAGATGATCGAAAATATCTGTCTCCAGAATCGAAATCGAACTGTGATGGATGGGTTCATAGGTGTATTTTGACCCGCTGAATCCGAAAATCCAAACTTTGATGACCAAAAATATGCTTGGAAAAAAGTTATTTCGCATCGTACGAAAAAGAGATGATCGAAAATATCTGTCTGCAGAATCGAAATCGAACTGTGATGGATGGGTTCATAGGTGTATTTTGACCCGCTGAATCCGAAAATCCAAACTTTGATGACCAAAAATATGCTTGGAAAAAAGTTATTTCGCATGGTACGAAAAAGAGATGATCGGAAATATCTTTCTCCAGAATCGACATCGAACTTTGATGGGTGGGTTCATAGGTGTATTTTGACCCGCTGGATCCAAAAATCCAACCTTTGTTACACGAAAATACACCTGGAATGAAGTTATTTCGCATGGTCCGAAAAAGAGATGATCGAAAATATTTTTTTTCAGAATCAAAATCGGACTTTAATGGGTGAGTTTCTAGGTGTATTTTGACCCGCTGAATTCGAGAATCCGAACTTTGATGACCAAAAATATGCTTGGAAAAAAGTTATTTCGCATGGTACGAAAAAGAGATGATCGGAAATATCTTTCTCCAGAATCGACATCGAACTTTGATGGGTGGGTTCATAGGTGTATTTTGACCCGCTGGATCCAAAAATCCAACCTATGTTACACGAAAATACACCTGGAATGAAGTTATTCCGCATGGTCCGAAAAAGAGATGATCGAAAATATTTTTGTTCAGAATCAAAATCGGACTTCAATGGGTGAGTTTCTAGGTGTATTCCGACCCGCTGAATCCGAAAATCCAAGCTTTGATGACCAAAAATTTGCTTGGAAAAAAGTTATTCCGCATGGTACGAAAAAGAGATGATCGAAAATATCTGTCTCCAGAATCGAAATCGAACTTTGATGGGTGGGTTCATAGGTGTATTTTGACCCGCTGAATCCAAAAATCCAACCTTTGTTACACGAAAATACACCTGGAAAGAAGTTATTCCGCATGGTACGAAAAAGAGATGCTCGGAAATATTTTTTTTCAGAATCGAAATCGGACTCTGATGGGTGAGTTTCTAGGTGTATTTCGACCCGCTGAATCCGAAAATCCAACCTCTGATGACCAAAAATATGCTTGGAAAAAAGTTATTCCGCATGGTACGAAAAAGAGATGATCGGAAATATTTTTTTTCAGAATCAAAATCGGACTTTGATGTGTGAGTTTCTAGGTGTATTTCGACCCGCTGAATCCGAAAATTCAAGCTTTGATGACCAAAAATATGCTTGGAAAAAAGTTATTTCGCATGGTACGAAAAAGAGATGATCGAAAATATCTGTCTCCAGAATCGAAATCGAACTTTGATGGGTGGGTTTATGGGTGTATTTTGACCCGCTGGATCCAAAAATCCAACCTTTGTTACACGAAAATACACCTGGAAAGAAGTTATTCCGCATGGTACGGATAAGAGATGATCGAAAATATTTTTTTTCAGAATCGAAATCGGACTTTGATGGGTGAGTTTCTAGGTGTATTTCAACCCGCTGAATCCGAAAATCCAACCTCTGATGACCAAAAATATGCTTGGAAAAAAGTTATTTCGCATGGTACGAAAAAGAGATGATCGAAAATATCTGTCTCCAGAATCGAAATCGAACTGTGATGGATGGGTTCATAGGTGTATTTTGACCCGCTGAATCCGAAAATCCAAACTTTGATGACCAAAAATATGCTTGGAAAAAAGTTATTTCGCATCGTACGAAAAAGAGATGATCGAAAATATCTGTCTGCAGAATCGAAATCGAACTGTGATGGATGGGTTCATAGGTGTATTTTGACCCGCTGAATCCGAAAATCCAAACTTTGATGACCAAAAATATGCTTGGAAAAAAGTTATTTCGCATGGTACGAAAAAGAGATGATCGGAAATATCTTTCTCCAGAATCGACATCGAACTTTGATGGGTGGGTTCATAGGTGTATTTTGACCCGCTGGATCCAAAAATCCAACCTTTGTTACACGAAAATACACCTGGAATGAAGTTATTTCGCATGGTCCGAAAAAGAGATGATCGAAAATATTTTTTTTCAGAATCGAAATCGGACTTTAATGGGTGAGTTTCTAGGTGTATTTTGACCCGCTGAATTCGAGAATCCGAACTTTGATGACCAAAAATATGCTTGGAAAAAAGTTATTTCGCATGGTACGAAAAAGAGATGATCGGAAATATCTTTCTCCAGAATCGACATCGAACTTTGATGGGTGGGTTCATAGGTGTATTTTGACCCGCTGGATCCAAAAATCCAACCTATGTTACACGAAAATACACCTGGAATGAAGTTATTCCGCATGGTCCGAAAAAGAGATGATCGAAAATATTTTTGTTCAGAATCAAAATCGGACTTCAATGGGTGAGTTTCTAGGTGTATTCCGACCCGCTGAATCCGAAAATCCAAGCTTTGATGACCAAAAATTTGCATGGAAAAAAGTTATTCCGCATGGTACGAAAAAGAGATGATCGAAAATATCTGTCTCCAGAATCGAAATCGAACTTTGATGGGTGGGTTCATAGGTGTATTTTGACCCGCTGAATCCAAAAATCCAACCTTTGTTATACGAAAATACACCTGGAAAGAAGTTATTCCGCATGGTACGAAAAAGAGATGATCGAAAATATTTTTTTTCAGAATCGAAATCGGACTCTGATGGGTGAGTTTCTAGGTGTATTTCGACCCGCTGAATCCGAAAATCCAACCTCTGATGACCAAAAATATGCTTGGAAAAAAGTTATTCCGCATGGTACGAAAAAGAGATGATCGGAAATATTTTTTTTCAGAATCAAAATCGGACTTTGATGTGTGAGTTTCTAGGTGTATTTCGACCCGCTGAATCCGAAAATCCAAGCTTTGATGACCAAAAATATGCTTGGAAAAAAGTTATTTCGCATGGTACGAAAAAGAGATGATCGAAAATATCTGTCTCCAGAATCGAAATCGAACTTTGATGGGTGGGTTTATGGGTGTATTTTGACCCGCTGGACCCAAAAATCCAACCTTTGTTACACGAAAATACACCTGGAATGAAGTTATTTCGCATGGTCCGAAAAAGAGATGATCGAAAATATTTTTTTTCAGAATCAAAATCGGACTTTGATGGGTGAGTTTCTAGGTGTATTCCGACCCGCTGAATCCGAAAATCCAAACTTTGATGACCAAAAATATGCTTGGAAAAAAGTTATTCCGCATGGTACGAAAAAGAGATGATCGAAAATATCTGTCTCCAGAATCGAAATCGAACTTTGATGGATGGGTTCATAGGTGTATTTTGACCCGCTGAATCCGAAAATCCAAACTTTGATGACCAAAAATATGCGTGGAAAAAAGTTATTTCGCATGGTACGAAAAAGGGATGATCGAAAATATCTGTCTCCAGAATCGAAATGGAACTTTGATGGGTGGGTTTATAGGTGTATTTTGACCCGCTGAATCCGAGAATCCAAGCTTTGATGACCAAAAATATGCTTGGAAAAAAGTTATTTCGCATGGTCCGAAAAAGAGATGATCGAAAATATTTTTTTTCAGAATCAAAATCGGACTTTAATGGGTGAGTTTCTAGGTGTATTCCGACCCGCTGAATTCGAAAATCCAAACTTTGATGACCAAAAATATGCTTGGAAAAAAGTTATTCCGCATGGTACGAAAAAGAGATGATCGAAAATATCTGTCTCCAGAATCGAAATCGAACTTTGATGGATGGGTTCATAGGTGTATTTTGACCCGCTGAATCCAAAAATCCAACCTTTGTTAGACGAAAATACACCTGGAAAGAAGTTATTTCGCATGGTACGAAAAAGAGATGATCGAAAATATTTTTTTTCAGAATCGAAATTGGACTTTGATGGGTGAGTTTCTAGGTGTATTCCGACCCGCTGAATCCGAAAATCCAACCTCTGATGACCAAAAATATGCTTGGAAAAAAGTTATTCCGCATGGTACGAAAAAGAGATGATCGAAAATATTTTTCTTCAGAATCGAAATCGGACTTTGATGGGTGGGTTTATGGGTGTATTTTGACCCGCTGGATCCAAAAATCCAACCTTTGTTGAACGAAAATACACCTGGAATGAAGTTATTTCGCATGGTCCGAAAAAGAGATGATCGAAAATATTTTTTTTCAGAATCAAAATCGGACTTTAATGGGTGAGTTTCTAGGTGTATTCCGACCCGCTGAATCCGAAAATCCAAACTTTGATGTCCAAAAATATGCTTGGAATAAAGTTATTCCGCATGGTACGAAAAAGAGATGATCGAAAATATCTGTCTCCAGAATCGAAATCGAACTTTGATGGATGGGTTCATAGGTGTATTTTGACCCGCTGAATCCGAAAATCCAAACTTTGATGACCAAAAATATGCTTGGAAAAAAGATATTTCGCATGGTACGAAAAAGAGATGATCGAAAATATCTGTCTCCAGAATCGAAATCGAACTTTGATGGGTGGGTTTATGGGTGTATTTTGACCCGCTGGATCCAAAAATCCAACCTTTGTTACACGAAAATACACCTGGAATGAAGTTATTTCGCATGGTCCGAAAAAGAGATGATCGAAAATATTTTTTTTCAGAATCAAAATCGGACTTTAATGGGTGAGTTTCTAGGTGTATTCCGACCCGCTGAATCCGAAAATCCAAACTTTGATGACCAAAAATATGCTTGGAATAAAGTTATTCCGCATGGTACGAAAAAGAGATGATCGAAAATATCTGTCTCCAGAATCGAAATCGAACTTTGATGGATGGGTTCATAGGTGTATTTTGACCCGCTGAATCCGAAAATCCAAACTTTGATGACCAAAAATATGATTGGAAAAAAGTTATTTCGCATGGTACGAAAAAGAGATGATCGAAAATATCTGTCTCCAGAATCGAAATCGAACTTTGATGGGTGGGTTTATGGGTGTATTTTGACCCGCTGGATCCAAAAATCCAACCTTTGTTACACGAAAATACACCTGGAATGAAGTTATTTCGCATGGTCCGAAAAAGAGATGATCGAAAATATTTTTTTTCAGAATCAAAATCGGACTTTAATGGGTGAGTTTCTAGGTGTATTCCGACCCGCTGAATCCGAAAATCCAAACTTTGATGACCAAAAATATGCTTGGAATAAAGTTATTCCGCATGGTACGAAAAAGAGATGATCGAAAATATCTGTCTCCAGAATCGAAATCGAACTTTGATGGATGGGTTCATAGGTGTATTTTGACCCGCTGAATCCGAAAATCCAAACTTTGATGACCAAAAATATGCTTGGAAAAAAGTTATTTCGCATGGTACGAAAAAGAGATGATCGAAAATATCTGTCTCCAGAATCGAAATCGAACTTTGATGGGTGGGTTTATGGGTGTATTTTGACCCGCTGGATCCAAAAATCCAACCTTTGTTACACGAAAATACACCTGGAATGAAGTTATTTCGCATGGTCCGAAAAAGAGATGATCGAAAATATTTTTTTTCAGAATCAAAATCGGACTTTAATGGGTGAGTTTCTAGGTGTATTCCGACCCGCTGAATCCGAAAATCCAAACTTTGATGTCCAAAAATATGCTTGGAATAAAGTTATTCCGCATGGTACGAAAAAGAGATGATCGAAAATATCTGTCTCCAGAATCGAAATCGAACTTTGATGGATGGGTTCATAGGTGTATTTTGACCCGCTGAATCCGAAAATCCAAACTTTGATGACCAAAAATATGCTTGGAAAAAAGTTATTTCGCATGGTACGAAAAAGAGATGATCGAAAATATCTGTCTCCAGAATCGAAATCGAACTTTGATGGGTGGGTTTATGGGTGTATTTTGACCCGCTGGATCCAAAAATCCAACCTTTGTTACACGAAAATACACCTGGAATGAAGTTATTTCGCATGGTCCGAAAAAGAGATGATCGAAAATATTTTTTTTCAAAATCAAAATCGGACTTTAATGGGTGAGTTTCTAGGTGTATTCCGACCCGCTGAATCCGAAAATCCAAACTTTGATGACCAAAAATATGCTTGGAAAAAAGTTATTCCGCATGGTACGAAAAAGAGATGATCGAAAATATCTGTCTCCAGAATCGAAATCGAACTTTGATGGATGGGTTCATAGGTGTATTTTGACCCGCTGAATCCGAAAATCCAAACTTTGATGACCAAAAATATGCTTGGAAAAAAGTTATTTCGCATGGTACGAAAAAGAGATGATCGAAAATATCTGTCTCCAGAATCGAAATCGAACTTTGATGGGTGGGTTCATGGGTGTATTTTGACCCGCTGGATCCAAAAATCCAACCTTTGTTACACGAAAATACACCTGGAATGAAGTTATTTCGCATGGTCCGAAAAAGAGATGATCGAAAATATTTTTTTTCAGAATCAAAATCGGACTTTAATGGGTGAGTTTCTAGGTGTATTCCGACCCGCTGAATCCGAAAATCCAAACTTTGATGACCAAAAATATGCTTGGAAAAAAGTTATTCCGCATGGTACGAAAAAGAGATGATCGAAAATATCTGTCTCCAGAATCGAAATCGAACTTTGATGGATGGGTTCATAGGTGTATTTTGACCCGCTGAATCCAAAAATCCAACCTTTGTTACACGAAAATACACCTGGAAAGAAGTTATTCCGCATGGTACGGATAAGAGATGATCGAAAATATTTTTTTTCAGAATCGAAATCGGACTTTGATGGGTGAGTTTCTAGGTGTATTTCAACCCGCTGAAGCCGAAAATCCAACCTCTGATGACCAAAAATATGCTTGGAAAAAAGTTATTTCGCATGGTACGAAAAAGAGATGATCGAAAATATCTGTCTCCAGAATCGAAATCGAACTGTGATGGATGGGTTCATAGGTGTATTTTGACCCGCTGAATCCGAAAATCCAAACTTTGATGACCAAAAATATGCTTGGAAAAAAGTTATTTCGCATCGTACGAAAAAGAGATGATCGAAAATATCTGTCTGCAGAATCGAAATCGAACTGTGATGGATGGGTTCATAGGTGTATTTTGACCCGCTGAATCCGAAAATCCAAACTTTGATGACCAAAAATATGCTTGGAAAAAAGTTATTTCGCATGGTACGAAAAAGAGATGATCGGAAATATCTTTCTCCAGAATCGACATCGAACTTTGATGGGTGGGTTCATAGGTGTATTTTGACCCGCTGGATCCAAAAATCCAACCTTTGTTACACGAAAATACACCTGGAATGAAGTTATTTCGCATGGTCCGAAAAAGAGATGATCGAAAATATTTTTTTTCAGAATCAAAATCGGACTTTAATGGGTGAGTTTCTAGGTGTATTTTGACCCGCTGAATTCGAGAATCCGAACTTTGATGACCAAAAATATGCTTGGAAAAAAGTTATTTCGCATGGTACGAAAAAGAGATGATCGGAAATATCTTTCTCCAGAATCGACATCGAACTTTGATGGGTGGGTTCATAGGTGTATTTTGACCCGCTGGATCCAAAAATCCAACCTATGTTACACGAAAATACACCTGGAATGAAGTTATTCCGCATGGTCCGAAAAAGAGATGATCGAAAATATTTTTGTTCAGAATCAAAATCGGACTTCAATGGGTGAGTTTCTAGGTGTATTCCGACCCGCTGAATCCGAAAATCCAAGCTTTGATGACCAAAAATTTGCTTGGAAAAAAGTTATTCCGCATGGTACGAAAAAGAGATGATCGAAAATATCTGTCTCCAGAATCGAAATCGAACTTTGATGGGTGGGTTCATAGGTGTATTTTGACCCGCTGAATCCAAAAATCCAACCTTTGTTACACGAAAATACACCTGGAAAGAAGTTATTCCGCATGGTACGAAAAAGAGATGCTCGGAAATATTTTTTTTCAGAATCGAAATCGGACTCTGATGGGTGAGTTTCTAGGTGTATTTCGACCCGCTGAATCCGAAAATCCAACCTCTGATGACCAAAAATATGCTTGGAAAAAAGTTATTCCGCATGGTACGAAAAAGAGATGATCGGAAATATTTTTTTTCAGAATCAAAATCGGACTTTGATGTGTGAGTTTCTAGGTGTATTTCGACCCGCTGAATCCGAAAATTCAAGCTTTGATGACCAAAAATATGCTTGGAAAAAAGTTATTTCGCATGGTACGAAAAAGAGATGATCGAAAATATCTGTCTCCAGAATCGAAATCGAACTTTGATGGGTGGGTTTATGGGTGTATTTTGACCCGCTGGATCCAAAAATCCAACCTTTGTTACACGAAAATACACCTGGAAAGAAGTTATTCCGCATGGTACGGATAAGAGATGATCGAAAATATTTTTTTTCAGAATCGAAATCGGACTTTGATGGGTGAGTTTCTAGGTGTATTTCAACCCGCTGAATCCGAAAATCCAACCTCTGATGACCAAAAATATGCTTGGAAAAAAGTTATTTCGCATGGTACGAAAAAGAGATGATCGAAAATATCTGTCTCCAGAATCGAAATCGAACTGTGATGGATGGGTTCATAGGTGTATTTTGACCCGCTGAATCCGAAAATCCAAACTTTGATGACCAAAAATATGCTTGGAAAAAAGTTATTTCGCATCGTACGAAAAAGAGATGATCGAAAATATCTGTCTGCAGAATCGAAATCGAACTGTGATGGATGGGTTCATAGGTGTATTTTGACCCGCTGAATCCGAAAATCCAAACTTTGATGACCAAAAATATGCTTGGAAAATAGTTATTTCGCATGGTACGAAAAAGAGATGATCGGAAATATCTTTCTCCAGAATCGACATCGAACTTTGATGGGTGGGTTCATAGGTGTATTTTGACCCGCTGGATCCAAAAATCCAACCTTTGTTACACGAAAATACACCTGGAATGAAGTTATTTCGCATGGTCCGAAAAAGAGATGATCGAAAATATTTTTTTTCAGAATCGAAATCGGACTTTAATGGGTGAGTTTCTAGGTGTATTTTGACCCGCTGAATTCGAGAATCCGAACTTTGATGACCAAAAATATGCTTGGAAAAAAGTTATTTCGCATGGTACGAAAAAGAGATGATCGGAAATATCTTTCTCCAGAATCGACATCGAACTTTGATGGGTGGGTTCATAGGTGTATTTTGACCCGCTGGATCCAAAAATCCAACCTATGTTACACGAAAATACACCTGGAATGAAGTTATTCCGCATGGTCCGAAAAAGAGATGATCGAAAATATTTTTGTTCAGAATCAAAATCGGACTTCAATGGGTGAGTTTCTAGGTGTATTCCGACCCGCTGAATCCGAAAATCCAAGCTTTGATGACCAAAAATTTGCATGGAAAAAAGTTATTCCGCATGGTACGAAAAAGAGATGATCGAAAATATCTGTCTCCAGAATCGAAATCGAACTTTGATGGGTGGGTTCATAGGTGTATTTTGACCCGCTGAATCCAAAAATCCAACCTTTGTTACACGAAAATACACCTGGAAAGAAGTTATTCCGCATGGTACGAAAAAGAGATGATCGAAAATATTTTTTTTCAGAATCAAAATCGGACTTTGATGGGTGAGTTTCTAGGTGTATTCCGACCCGCTGAATCCGAAAATCCAAACTTTGATGACCAAAAATATGCTTGGAAAAAAGTTATTCCGCATGGTACGAAAAAGAGATGATCGAAAATATCTGTCTCCAGAATCGAAATCGAACTTTGATGGATGGGTTCATAGGTGTATTTTGACCCGCTGAATCCGAAAATCCAAACTTTGATGACCAAAAATATGCGTGGAAAAAAGTTATTTCGCATGGTACGAAAAAGGGATGATCGAAAATATCTGTCTCCAGAATCGAAATGGAACTTTGATGGGTGGGTTTATAGGTGTATTTTGACCCGCTGAATCCGAGAATCCAAGCTTTGATGACCAAAAATATGCTTGGAAAAAAGTTATTTCGCATGGTCCGAAAAAGAGATGATCGAAAATATTTTTTTTCAGAATCAAAATCGGACTTTAATGGGTGAGTTTCTAGGTGTATTCCGACCCGCTGAATCCGAAAATCCAAACTTTGATGACCAAAAATATGCTTGGAAAAAAGTTATTCCGCATGGTACGAAAAAGAGATGATCGAAAATATCTGTCTCCAGAATCGAAATCGAACTTTGATGGATGGGTTCATAGGTGTATTTTGACCCGCTGAATCCAAAAATCCAACCTTCGTTCCACGAAAATACACCTGGAAAGAAGTTATTCCGCATGGTACGAAAAAGAGATGATCGAAAATATTTTTTTTCAGAATCGAAATTGGACTTTGATGGGTGAGTTTCTAGGTGTATTCCGACCCGCTGAATCCGAAAATCCAACCTCTGATGACCAAAAATATGCTTGGAAAAAAGTTATTCCGCATGGTACGAAAAAGAGATGATCGAAAATATTTTTCTTCAGAATCAAAATCGGACATTGATGGGTGAGTTTCTAGGTGTATTTCGACCCGCTGAATCCGAAAATCCAAACTTTGATGACCAAAAATATGCTTGGAAAAAAGTTATTTCGCATGGTACGAAAAAGAGATGATCGAAAATATCTGTCTCCAGAATCGAAATCGAACTTTGATGGGTGGGTTTATGGGTGTATTTTGACCCGCTGGATCCAAAAATCCAACCTTTGTTACACGAAAATACACCTGGAATGAAGTTATTTCGCATGGTCCGAAAAAGAGATGATCGAAAATATTTTTTTTCAGAATCAAAATCGGACTTTAATGGGTGAGTTTCTAGGTGTATTCCGACCCGCTGAATCCGAAAATCCAAACTTTGATGACCAAAAATATGCTTGGAATAAAGTTATTCCGCATGGTACGAAAAAGAGATGATCGAAAATATCTGTCTCCAGAATCGAAATCGAACTTTGATGGATGGGTTCATAGGTGTATTTTGACCCGCTGAATCCGAAAATCCAAACTTTGATGACCAAAAATATGCTCGGAAAAAAGTTATTTCGCATGGTACGAAAAAGAGATGATCGAAAATATCTGTCTCCAGAATCGAAATCGAACTTTGATGGGTGGGTTTATGGGTGTATTTTGACCCGCTGGATCCAAAAATCCAACCTTTGTTACACGAAAATACACCTGGAATGAAGTTATTTCGCATGGTCCGAAAAAGAGATGATCGAAAATATTTTTTTTCAGAATCAAAATCGGACTTTAATGGGTGAGTTTCTAGGTGTATTCCGACCCGCTGAATTCGAAAATCCAAACTTTGATGACCAAAAATATGCTTGGAAAAAAGTTATTCCGCATGGTACGAAAAAGAGATGATCGAAAATATCTGTCTCCAGAATCGAAATCGAACTTTGATGGATGGGTTCATAGGTGTATTTTGACCCGCTGAATCCGAAAATCCAAACTTTGATGACCAAAAATATGCTTGGAAAAAAGTTATTTCGCATGGTACGAAAAAGAGATGATCGAAAATATCTGTCTCCAGAATCGAAATCGAACTGTGATGGATGGGTTCATAGGTGTATTTTGACCCGCTGAATCCGAAAATCCAACCTTTGTTACACGAAAATACACCTGGAAAGAAGTTATTCCGCATGGTACGAAAAAGAGATGATCGAAAATATTTTTTTTCACAATCGAAATCGGACTTTGATGGGTGAGTTTCTAGGTGTATTTCAACCCGCTGAATCCGAAAATCCAACCTCTGATGACCAAAAATATGCTTGGAAAAAAGTTATTTCGCATGGTACGAAAAAGAGATGATCGAAAATATCTGTCTCCAGAATCGAAATCGAACTGTGATGGATGGGTTCATAGGTGTATTTTGACCCGCTGAATCCGAAAATCCAAACTTTGATGACCAAAAATGTGCTTGGAAAAAAGTTATTTCGCATGGTACGAAAAAGAGATGATCGAAAATATCTGTCGGCAGAATCGAAATGGATATTTGATGGGTGGGTTTATAGGTGTATTTTGACCCGCTGAATCCGAGAATCCAAGCTTTGATGACCAAAAATATGCTCGGAAAAAAGTTATTTCGCATGGTACGAAAAAGAGATGATCGGAAATATCTTTCTCCAGAATCGACATCGAACTTTGATGGGTGGGTTCATAGGTGTATTTTGACCCGCTGAATCCAAAAATCCAACCTTTGTTACACGAAAATACACCTGGAAAGAAGTTATTTCGCATGGTACGAAAAAGAGATGATCGAAAATATTTTTTTTCAGAATCGAAATTGGACTTTGATGGGTGAGTTTCTAGGTGTATTCCGACCCGCTGAATCCGAAAATCCAACCTCTGATGGCCAAAAATATGCTTGGAAAAAAGTTATTCCGCATGGTACGAAAAAGAGATGATCGAAAATATTTTTCTTCAGAATCAAAATCGGACATTGATGGGTGAGTTTCTAGGTGTATTTCGACCCGCTGAATCCGAAAATCCAAACTTTGATGACCAAAAATATGCTTGGAAAAAAGTTATTTCGCATGGTACGAAAAAGAGATGATCGAAAATATCTGTCTCCAGAATCGAAATCGAACTTTGATGGGTGGGTTTATGGGTGTATTTTGACCCGCTGGATCCAAAAATCCAACCTTTGTTACACGAAAATACACCTGGAATGAAGTTATTTCGCATGGTCCGAAAAAGAGATGATCGAAAATATTTTTTTTCAGAATCAAAATCGGACTTTAATGGGTGAGTTTCTAGGTGTATTCCGACCCGCTGAATCCGAAAATCCAAACTTTGATGTCCAAAAATATGCTTGGAATAAAGTTATTCCGCATGGTACGAAAAAGAGATGATCGAAAATATCTGTCTCCAGAATCGAAATCGAACTTTGATGGATGGGTTCATAGGTGTATTTTGACCCGCTGAATCCGAAAATCCAAACTTTGATGACCAAAAATATGCTTGGAAAAAAGTTATTTCGCATGGTACGAAAAAGAGATGATCGAAAATATCTGTCTCCAGAATCGAAATCGAACTTTGATGGGTGGGTTTATGGGTGTATTTTGACCCGCTGGATCCAAAAATCCAACCTTTGTTACACGAAAATACACCTGGAATGAAGTTATTTCGCATGGTCCGAAAAAGAGATGATCGAAAATATTTTTTTTCAAAATCAAAATCGGACTTTATTGGGTGAGTTTCTAGGTGTATTCCGACCCGCTGAATCCGAAAATCCAAACTTTGATGACCAAAAATATGCTTGGAAAAAAGTTATTCCGCATGGTACGAAAAAGAGATGATCGAAAATATCTGTCTGCAGAATCGAAATCGAACTGTGATGGATGGGTTCATAGGTGTATTTTGACCCGCTGAATCCGAAAATCCAAACTTTGATGACCAAAAATATGCTTGGAAAAAAGTTATTTCGCATGGTACGAAAAAGAGATGATCGGAAATATCTTTCTCCAGAATCGACATCGAACTTTGATGGGTGGGTTCATAGGTGTATTTTGACCCGCTGGATCCAAAAATCCAACCTTTGTTACACGAAAATACACCTGGAATGAAGTTATTTCGCATGGTCCGAAAAAGAGATGATCGAAAATATTTTTTTTCAGAATCAAAATCGGACTTTAATGGGTGAGTTTCTAGGTGTATTTTGACCCGCTGAATTCGAGAATCCGAACTTTGATGACCAAAAATATGCTTGGAAAAAAGTTATTTCGCATGGTACGAAAAAGAGATGATCGGAAATATCTTTCTCCAGAATCGACATCGAACTTTGATGGGTGGGTTCATAGGTGTATTTTGACCCGCTGGATCCAAAAATCCAACCTATGTTACACGAAAATACACCTGGAATGAAGTTATTCCGCATGGTCCGAAAAAGAGATGATCGAAAATATTTTTGTTCAGAATCAAAATCGGACTTCAATGGGTGAGTTTCTAGGTGTATTCCGACCCGCTGAATCCGAAAATCCAAGCTTTGATGACCAAAAATTTGCTTGGAAAAAAGTTATTCCGCATGGTACGAAAAAGAGATGATCGAAAATATCTGTCTCCAGAATCGAAATCGAACTTTGATGGGTGGGTTCATAGGTGTATTTTGACCCGCTGAATCCAAAAATCCAACCTTTGTTACACGAAAATACACCTGGAAAGAAGTTATTCCGCATGGTACGAAAAAGAGATGCTCGAAAATATTTTTTTTCAGAATCGAAATCGGACTCTGATGGGTGAGTTTCTAGGTGTATTTCGACCCGCTGAATCCGAAAATCCAACCTCTGATGACCAAAAATATGCTTGGAAAAAAGTTATTCCGCATAGTACGAAAAAGAGATGATCGGAAATATTTTTTTTCAGAATCAAAATCGGACTTTGATGTGTGAGTTTCTAGGTGTATTTCGACCCGCTGAATCCGAAAATTCAAGCTTTGATGACCAAAAATATGCTTGGAAAAAAGTTATTTCGCATGGTACGAAAAAGAGATGATCGAAAATATCTGTCTCCAGAATCGAAATCGAACTTTGATGGGTGGGTTTATGGGTGTATTTTGACCCGCTGGATCCAAAAATCCAACCTTTGTTACACGAAAATACACCTGGAAAGAAGTTATTCCGCATGGTACGGATAAGAGATGATCGAAAATATTTTTTTTCAGAATCGAAATCGGACTTTGATGGGTGAGTTTCTAGGTGTATTTCAACCCGCTGAATCCGAAAATCCAACCTCTGATGACCAAAAATATGCTTGGAAAAAAGTTATTTCGCATGGTACGAAAAAGAGATGATCGAAAATATCTGTCTCCAGAATCGAAATCGAACTGTGATGGATGGGTTCATAGGTGTATTTTGACCCGCTGAATCCGAAAATCCAAACTTTGATGACCAAAAATATGCTTGGAAAAAAGTTATTTCGCATCGTACGAAAAAGAGATGATCGAAAATATCTGTCTGCAGAATCGAAATCGAACTGTGATGGATGGGTTCATAGGTGTATTTTGACCCGCTGAATCCGAAAATCCAAACTTTGATGACCAAAAATATGCTTGGAAAAAAGTTATTTCGCATGGTACGAAAAAGAGATGATCGGAAATATCTTTCTCCAGAATCGACATCGAACTTTGATGGGTGGGTTCATAGGTGTATTTTGACCCGCTGGATCCAAAAATCCAACCTTTGTTACACGAAAATACACCTGGAATGAAGTTATTTCGCATGGTCCGAAAAAGAGATGATCGAAAATATTTTTTTTCAGAATCGAAATCGGACTTTAATGGGTGAGTTTCTTGGTGTATTTTGACCCGCTGAATTCGAGAATCCGAACTTTGATGACCAAAAATATGCTTGGAAAAAAGTTATTTCGCATGGTACGAAAAAGAGATGATCGGAAATATCTTTCTCCAGAATCGACATCGAACTTTGATGGGTGGGTTCATAGGTGTATTTTGACCCGCTGGATCCAAAAATCCAACCTATGTTACACGAAAATACACCTGGAATGAAGTTATTCCGCATGGTCCGAAAAAGAGATGATCGAAAATATTTTTGTTCAGAATCAAAATCGGACTTCAATGGGTGAGTTTCTAGGTGTATTCCGACCCGCTGAATCCGAAAATCCAAGCTTTGATGACCAAAAATTTGCATGGAAAAAAGTTATTCCGCATGGTACGAAAAAGAGATGATCGAAAATATCTGTCTCCAGAATCGAAATCGAACTTTGATGGGTGGGTTCATAGGTGTATTTTGACCCGCTGAATCCAAAAATCCAACCTTTGTTACACGAAAATACACCTGGAAAGAAGTTATTCCGCATGGTACGAAAAAGAGATGATCGAAAATATTTTTTTTCAGAATCGAAATCGGACTCTGATGGGTGAGTTTCTAGGTGTATTTCGACCCGCTGAATCCGAAAATCCAACCTCTGATGACCAAAAATATGCTTGGAAAAAAGTTATTCCGCATGGTACGAAAAAGAGATGATCGGAAATATTTTTTTTCAGAATCAAAATCGGACTTTGATGTGTGAGTTTCTAGGTGTATTTCGACCCGCTGAATCCGAAAATCCAAGCTTTGATGACCAAAAATATGCTTGGAAAAAAGTTATTTCGCATGGTACGAAAAAGAGATGATCGAAAATATCTGTCTCCAGAATCGAAATCGAACTTTGATGGGTGGGTTTATGGGTGTATTTTGACCCGCTGGACCCAAAAATCCAACTTTTGTTACACGAAAATACACCTGGAATGAAGTTATTTCGCATGGTCCGAAAAAGAGATGATCGAAAATATTTTTTTTCAGAATCAAAATCGGACTTTGATGGGTGAGTTTCTAGGTGTATTCCGACCCGCTGAATCCGAAAATCCAAACTTTGATGACCAAAAATATGCTTGGAAAAAAGTTATTCCGCATGGTACGAAAAAGAGATGATCGAAAATATCTGTCTCCAGAATCGAAATCGAACTTTGATGGATGGGTTCATAGGTGTATTTTGACCCGCTGAATCCGAAAATCCAAACTTTGATGACCAAAAATATGCGTGGAAAAAAGTTATTTCGCATGGTACGAAAAAGGGATGATCGAAAATATCTGTCTCCAGAATCGAAATGGAACTTTGATGGGTGGGTTTATAGGTGTATTTTGACCCGCTGAATCCGAGAATCCAAGCTTTGATGACCAAAAATATGCTTGGAAAAAAGTTATTTCGCATGGTCCGAAAAAGAGATGATCGAAAATATTTTTTTTCAGAATCAAAATCGGACTTTAATGGGTGAGTTTCTAGGTGTATTCCGACCCGCTGAATCCGAAAATCCAAACTTTGATGACCAAAAATATGCTTGGAAAAAAGTTATTCCGCATGGTACGAAAAAGAGATGATCGAAAATATCTGTCTCCAGAATCGAAATCGAACTTTGATGGATGGGTTCATAGGTGTATTTTGACCCGCTGAATCCAAAAATCCAACCTTCGTTCCACGAAAATACACCTGGAAAGAAGTTATTCCGCATGGTACGAAAAAGAGATGATCGAAAATATTTTTTTTCAGAATCGAAATTGGACTTTGATGGGTGAGTTTCTAGGTGTATTCCGACCCGCTGAATCCGAAAATCCAACCTCTGATGACCAAAAATATGCTTGGAAAAAAGTTATTCCGCATGGTACGAAAAAGAGATGATCGAAAATATTTTTCTTCAGAATCAAAATCGGACATTGATGGGTGAGTTTCTAGGTGTATTTCGACCCGCTGAATCCGAAAATCCAAACTTTGATGACCAAAAATATGCTTGGAAAAAAGTTATTTCGCATGGTACGAAAAAGAGATGATCGAAAATATCTGTCTCCAGAATCGAAATCGAACTTTGATGGGTGGGTTTATGGGTGTATTTTGACCCGCTGGATCCAAAAATCCAACCTTTGTTACACGAAAATACACCTGGAATGAAGTTATTTCGCATGGTCCGAAAAAGAGATGATCGAAAATATTTTTTTTCAGAATCAAAATCGGACTTTAATGGGTGAGTTTCTAGGTGTATTCCGACCCGCTGAATTCGAAAATCCAAACTTTGATGACCAAAAATATGCTTGGAAAAAAGTTATTCCGCATGGTACGAAAAAGAGATGATCGAAAATATCTGTCTCCAGAATCGAAATCGAACTTTGATGGATGGGTTCATAGGTGTATTTTGACCCGCTGAATCCGAAAATCCAAACTTTGATGACCAAAAATATGCTTGGAAAAAAGTTATTTCGCATGGTACGAAAAAGAGATGATCGAAAATATCTGTCTCCAGAATCGAAATCGAACTGTGATGGATGGGTTCATAGGTGTATTTTGACCCGCTGAATCCGAAAATCCAACCTTTGTTACACGAAAATACACCTGGAAAGAAGTTATTCCGCATGGTACGAAAAAGAGATGATCGAAAATATTTTTTTTCACAATCGAAATCGGACTTTGATGGGTGAGTTTCTAGGTGTATTTCAACCCGCTGAATCCGAAAATCCAACCTCTGATGACCAAAAATATGCTTGGAAAAAAGTTATTTCGCATGGTACGAAAAAGAGATGATCGAAAATATCTGTCTCCAGAATCGAAATCGAACTGTGATGGATGGGTTCATAGGTGTATTTTGACCCGCTGAATCCGAAAATCCAAACTTTGATGACCAAAAATGTGCTTGGAAAAAAGTTATTTCGCATGGTACGAAAAAGAGATGATCGAAAATATCTGTCGGCAGAATCGAAATGGATATTTGATGGGTGGGTTTATAGGTGTATTTTGACCCGCTGAATCCGAGAATCCAAGCTTTGATGACCAAAAATATGCTCGGAAAAAAGTTATTTCGCATGGTACGAAAAAGAGATGATCGAAAATATTTTTTTTCAGAATCGAAATTGGACTTTGATGGGTGAGTTTCTAGGTGTATTCCGACCCGCTGAATCCGAAAATCCAACCTCTGATGGCCAAAAATATGCTTGGAAAAAAGTTATTCCGCATGGTACGAAAAAGAGATGATCGAAAATATTTTTCTTCAGAATCAAAATCGGACATTGATGGGTGAGTTTCTAGGTGTATTTCGACCCGCTGAATCCGAAAATCCAAACTTTGATGACCAAAAATATGCTTGGAAAAAAGTTATTTCGCATGGTACGAAAAAGAGATGATCGAAAATATCTGTCTCCAGAATCGAAATCGAACTTTGATGGGTGGGTTTATGGGTGTATTTTGACCCGCTGGATCCAAAAATCCAACCTTTGTTACACGAAAATACACCTGGAATGAAGTTATTTCGCATGGTCCGAAAAAGAGATGATCGAAAATATTTTTTTTCAGAATCAAAATCGGACTTTAATGGGTGAGTTTCTAGGTGTATTCCGACCCGCTGAATCCGAAAATCCAAACTTTGATGTCCAAAAATATGCTTGGAATAAAGTTATTCCGCATGGTACGAAAAAGAGATGATCGAAAATATCTGTCTCCAGAATCGAAATCGAACTTTGATGGATGGGTTCATAGGTGTATTTTGACCCGCTGAATCCGAAAATCCAAACTTTGATGACCAAAAATATGCTTGGAAAAAAGTTATTTCGCATGGTACGAAAAAGAGATGATCGAAAATATCTGTCTCCAGAATCGAAATCGAACTTTGATGGGTGGGTTTATGGGTGTATTTTGACCCGCTGGATCCAAAAATCCAACCTTTGTTACACGAAAATACACCTGGAATGAAGTTATTTCGCATGGTCCGAAAAAGAGATGATCGAAAATATTTTTTTTCAAAATCAAAATCGGACTTTATTGGGTGAGTTTCTAGGTGTATTCCGACCCGCTGAATCCGAAAATCCAAACTTTGATGACCAAAAATATGCTTGGAAAAAAGTTATTCCGCATGGTACGAAAAAGAGATGATCGAAAATATCTGTCTCCAGAATCGAAATCGAACTTTGATGGATGGGTTCATAGGTGTATTTTGACCCGCTGAATCCGAAAATCCAAACTTTGATGACCAAAAATATGCTTGGAAAAAAGTTATTTCGCATGGTACGAAAAAGAGATGATCGAAAATATCTGTCTCCAGAATCGAAATCGAACTTTGATGGGTGGGTTCATGGGTGTATTTTGACCCGCTGGATCCAAAAATCCAACCTTTGTTACACGAAAATACACCTGGAATGAAGTTATTTCGCATGGTCCGAAAAAGAGATGATCGAAAATATTTTTTTTCAGAATCAAAATCGGACTTTAATGGGTGAGTGTCTAGGTGTATTCCGACCCGCTGAATCCGAAAATCCAAACTTTGATGACCAAAAATATGCTTGGAAAAAAGTTATTCCGCATGGTACGAAAAAGAGATGATCGAAAATATCTGTCTCCAGAATCGAAATCGAACTTTGATGGATGGGTTCATAGGTGTATTTTGACCCGCTGAATCCAAAAATCCAACCTTTGTTACACGAAAATACACCTGGAAAGAAGTTATTCCGCATGGTACGGATAAGAGATGATCGAAAATATTTTTTTTCAGAATCGAAATCGGACTTTGATGGGTGAGTTTCTAGGTGTATTTCAACCCGCTGAATCCGAAAATCCAACCTCTGATGACCAAAAATATGCTTGGAAAAAAGTTATTTCGCATGGTACGAAAAAGAGATGATCGAAAATATCTGTCTCCAGAATCGAAATCGAACTGTGATGGATGGGTTCATAGGTGTATTTTGACCCGCTGAATCCGAAAATCCAAACTTTGAGGACCAAAAATATGCTTGGAAAAAAGTTATTTCGCATCGTACGAAAAAGAGATGATCGAAAATATCTGTCTGCAGAATCGAAATCGAACTGTGATGGATGGGTTCATAGGTGTATTTTGACCCGCTGAATCCGAAAATCCAAACTTTGATGACCAAAAATATGCTTGGAAAAAAGTTATTTCGCATGGTACGAAAAAGAGATGATCGGAAATATCTTTCTCCAGAATCGACATCGAACTTTGATGGGTGGGTTCATAGGTGTATTTTGACCCGCTGGATCCAAAAATCCAACCTTTGTTACACGAAAATACACCTGGAATGAAGTTATTTCGCATGGTCCGAAAAAGAGATGATCGAAAATATTTTTTTTCAGAATCAAAATCGGACTTTAATGGGTGAGTTTCTAGGTGTATTTTGACCCGCTGAATTCGAGAATCCGAACTTTGATGACCAAAAATATGCTTGGAAAAAAGTTATTTCGCATGGTACGAAAAAGAGATGATCGGAAATATCTTTCTCCAGAATCGACATCGAACTTTGATGGGTGGGTTCATAGGTGTATTTTGACCCGCTGGATCCAAAAATCCAACCTATGTTACACGAAAATACACCTGGAATGAAGTTATTCCGCATGGTCCGAAAAAGAGATGATCGAAAATATTTTTGTTCAGAATCAAAATCGGACTTCAATGGGTGAGTTTCTAGGTGTATTCCGACCCGCTGAATCCGAAAATCCAAGCTTTGATGACCAAAAATTTGCTTGGAAAAAAGTTATTCCGCATGGTACGAAAAAGAGATGATCGAAAATATCTGTCTCCAGAATCGAAATCGAACTTTGATGGGTGGGTTCATAGGTGTATTTTGACCCGCTGAATCCAAAAATCCAACCTTTGTTACACGAAAATACACCTGGAAAGAAGTTATTCCGCATGGTACGAAAAAGAGATGCTCGAAAATATTTTTTTTCAGAATCGAAATCGGACTCTGATGGGTGAGTTTCTAGGTGTATTTCGACCCGCTGAATCCGAAAATCCAACCTCTGATGACCAAAAATATGCTTGGAAAAAAGTTATTCCGCATGGTACGAAAAAGAGATGATCGGAAATATTTTTTTTCAGAATCAAAATCGGACTTTGATGTGTGAGTTTCTAGGTGTATTTCGACCCGCTGAATCCGAAAATCCAAGCTTTGATGACCAAAAATATGCTTGGAAAAAAGTTATTTCGCATGGTACGAAAAAGAGATGATCGAAAATATGTGTCTCCAGAATCGAAATCGAACTTTGATGGGTGGGTTTATGGGTGTATTTTGACCCGCTGGATCCAAAAATCCAACCTTTGTTACACGAAAATACACCTGGAAAGAAGTTATTCCGCATGGTACGGATAAGAGATGATCGAAAATATTTTTTTTCAGAATCGAAATCGGACTTTGATGGGTGAGTTTCTAGGTGTATTTCAACCCGCTGAATCCGAAAATCCAACCTCTGATGACCAAAAATATGCATGGAAAAAAGTTATTTCGCATGGTACGAAAAAGAGATGATCGAAAATATCTGTCTCCAGAATCGAAATCGAACTGTGATGGATGGGTTCATAGGTGTATTTTGACCCGCTGAATCCGAAAATCCAAACTTTGATGACCAAAAATATGCTTGGAAAAAAGTTATTTCGCATCGTACGAAAAAGAGATGATCGAAAATATCTGTCTGCAGAATCGAAATCGAACTGTGATGGATGGGTTCATAGGTGTATTTTGACCCGCTGAATCCGAAAATCCAAACTTTGATGACCAAAAATATGCTTGGAAAAAAGTTATTTCGCATGGTACGAAAAAGAGATGATCGGAAATATCTTTCTCCAGAATCGACATCGAACTTTGATGGGTGGGTTCATAGGTGTATTTTGACCCGCTGGATCCAAAAATCCAACCTTTGTTACACGAAAATACACCTGGAATGAAGTTATTTCGCATGGTCCGAAAAAGAGATGATCGAAAATATTTTTTTTCAGAATCGAAATCGGACTTTAATGGGTGAGTTTCTAGGTGTATTTTGACCCGCTGAATTCGAGAATCCGAACTTTGATGACCAAAAATATGCTTGGAAAAAAGTTATTTCGCATGGTACGAAAAAGAGATGATCGGAAATATCTTTCTCCAGAATCGACATCGAACTTTGATGGGTGGGTTCATAGGTGTATTTTGACCCGCTGGATCCAAAAATCCAACCTATGTTACACGAAAATACACCTGGAATGAAGTTATTCCGCATGGTCCGAAAAAGAGATGATCGAAAATATTTTTGTTCAGAATCAAAATCGGACTTCAATGGGTGAGTTTCTAGGTGTATTCCGACCCGCTGAATCCGAAAATCCAAGCTTTGATGACCAAAAATTTGCTTGGAAAAAAGTTATTCCGCATGGTACGAAAAAGAGATGATCGAAAATATCTGTCTCCAGAATCGAAATCGAACTTTGATGGGTGGGTTCATAGGTGTATTTTGACCCGCTGAATCCAAAAATCCAACCTTTGTTACACGAAAATACACCTGGAAAGAAGTTATTCCGCATGGTACGAAAAAGAGATGATCGAAAATATTTTTTTTCAGAATCGAAATCGGACTCTGATGGGTGAGTTTCTAGGTGTATTTCGACCCGCTGAATCCGAAAATCCAACCTCTGATGACCAAAAATATGCTTGGAAAAAAGTTATTCCGCATGGTACGAAAAAGAGATGATCGGAAATATTTTTTTTCAGAATCAAAATCGGACTTTGATGTGTGAGTTTCTAGGTGTATTTCGACCCGCTGAATCCGAAAATCCAAGCTTTGATGACCAAAAATATGCTTGGAAAAAAGTTATTTCGCATGGTACGAAAAAGAGATGATCGAAAATATCTGTCTCCAGAATCGAAATCGAACTTTGATGGGTGGGTTTATGGGTGTATTTTGACCCGCTGGACCCAAAAATCCAACCTTTGTTACACGAAAATACACCTGGAATGAAGTTATTTCGCATGGTCCGAAAAAGAGATGATCGAAAATATTTTTTTTCAGAATCAAAATCGGACTTTGATGGGTGAGTTTCTAGGTGTATTCCGACCCGCTGAATCCGAAAATCCAAACTTTGATGACCAAAAATATGCTTGGAAAAAAGTTATTCCGCATGGTACGAAAAAGAGATGATCGAAAATATCTGTCTCCAGAATCGAAATCGAACTTTGATGGATGGGTTCATAGGTGTATTTTGACCCGCTGAATCCGAAAATCCAAACTTTGATGACCAAAAATATGCTTGGAAAAAAGTTATTTCGCATGGTACGAAAAAGAGATGATCGAAAATATCTGTCTCCAGAATCGAAATCGAACTGTGATGGATGGGTTCATAGGTGTATTTTGACCCGCTGAATCCGAAAATCCAACCTTTGTTACACGAAAATACACCTGGAAAGAAGTTATTCCGCATGGTACGAAAAAGAGATGATCGAAAATATTTTTTTTCACAATCGAAATCGGACTTTGATGGGTGAGTTTCTAGGTGTATTTCAACCCGCTGAATCCGAAAATCCAACCTCTGATGACCAAAAATATGCTTGGAAAAAAGTTATTTCGCATGGTACGAAAAAGAGATGATCGAAAATATCTGTCTCCAGAATCGAAATCGAACTGTGATGGATGGGTTCATAGGTGTATTTTGACCCGCTGAATCCGAAAATCCAAACTTTGATGACCAAAAATGTGCTTGGAAAAAAGTTATTTCGCATGGTACGAAAAAGAGATGATCGAAAATATCTGTCGGCAGAATCGAAATGGATATTTGATGGGTGGGTTTATAGGTGTATTTTGACCCGCTGAATCCGAGAATCCAAGCTTTGATGACCAAAAATATGCTCGGAAAAAAGTTATTTCGCATGGTACGAAAAAGAGATGATCGAAAATATTTTTTTTCAGAATCGAAATTGGACTTTGATGGGTGAGTTTCTAGGTGTATTCCGACCCGCTGAATCCGAAAATCCAACCTCTGATGGCCAAAAATATGCTTGGAAAAAAGTTATTCCGCATGGTACGAAAAAGAGATGATCGAAAATATTTTTCTTCAGAATCAAAATCGGACATTGATGGGTGAGTTTCTAGGTGTATTTCGACCCGCTGAATCCGAAAATCCAAACTTTGATGACCAAAAATATGCTTGGAAAAAAGTTATTTCGCATGGTACGAAAAAGAGATGATCGAAAATATCTGTCTCCAGAATCGAAATCGAACTTTGATGGGTGGGTTTATGGGTGTATTTTGACCCGCTGGATCCAAAAATCCAACCTTTGTTACACGAAAATACACCTGGAATGAAGTTATTTCGCATGGTCCGAAAAAGAGATGATCGAAAATATTTTTTTTCAGAATCAAAATCGGACTTTAATGGGTGAGTTTCTAGGTGTATTCCGACCCGCTGAATCCGAAAATCCAAACTTTGATGTCCAAAAATATGCTTGGAATAAAGTTATTCCGCATGGTACGAAAAAGAGATGATCGAAAATATCTGTCTCCAGAATCGAAATCGAACTTTGATGGATGGGTTCATAGGTGTATTTTGACCCGCTGAATCCGAAAATCCAAACTTTGATGACCAAAAATATGCTTGGAAAAAAGTTATTTCGCATGGTACGAAAAAGAGATGATCGAAAATATCTGTCTCCAGAATCGAAATCGAACTTTGATGGGTGGGTTTATGGGTGTATTTTGACCCGCTGGATCCAAAAATCCAACCTTTGTTACACGAAAATACACCTGGAATGAAGTTATTTCGCATGGTCCGAAAAAGAGATGATCGAAAATATTTTTTTTCAAAATCAAAATCGGACTTTATTGGGTGAGTTTCTAGGTGTATTCCGACCCGCTGAATCCGAAAATCCAAACTTTGATGACCAAAAATATGCTTGGAAAAAAGTTATTCCGCATGGTACGAAAAAGAGATGATCGAAAATATCTGTCTCCAGAATCGAAATCGAACTTTGATGGATGGGTTCATAGGTGTATTTTGACCCGCTGAATCCGAAAATCCAAACTTTGATGACCAAAAATATGCTTGGAAAAAAGTTATTTCGCATGGTACGAAAAAGAGATGATCGAAAATATCTGTCTCCAGAATCGAAATCGAACTTTGATGGGTGGGTTCATGGGTGTATTTTGACCCGCTGGATCCAAAAATCCAACCTTTGTTACACGAAAATACACCTGGAATGAAGTTATTTCGCATGGTCCGAAAAAGAGATGATCGAAAATATTTTTTTTCAGAATCAAAATCGGACTTTAATGGGTGAGTGTCTAGGTGTATTCCGACCCGCTGAATCCGAAAATCCAAACTTTGATGACCAAAAATATGCTTGGAAAAAAGTTATTCCGCATGGTACGAAAAAGAGATGATCGAAAATATCTGTCTCCAGAATCGAAATCGAACTTTGATGGATGGGTTCATAGGTGTATTTTGACCCGCTGAATCCAAAAATCCAACCTTTGTTACACGAAAATACACCTGGAAAGAAGTTATTCCGCATGGTACGGATAAGAGATGATCGAAAATATTTTTTTTCAGAATCGAAATCGGACTTTGATGGGTGAGTTTCTAGGTGTATTTCAACCCGCTGAATCCGAAAATCCAACCTCTGATGACCAAAAATATGCTTGGAAAAAAGTTATTTCGCATGGTACGAAAAAGAGATGATCGAAAATATCTGTCTCCAGAATCGAAATCGAACTGTGATGGATGGGTTCATAGGTGTATTTTGACCCGCTGAATCCGAAAATCCAAACTTTGAGGACCAAAAATATGCTTGGAAAAAAGTTATTTCGCATCGTACGAAAAAGAGATGATCGAAAATATCTGTCTGCAGAATCGAAATCGAACTGTGATGGATGGGTTCATAGGTGTATTTTGACCCGCTGAATCCGAAAATCCAAACTTTGATGACCAAAAATATGCTTGGAAAAAAGTTATTTCGCATGGTACGAAAAAGAGATGATCGGAAATATCTTTCTCCAGAATCGACATCGAACTTTGATGGGTGGGTTCATAGGTGTATTTTGACCCGCTGGATCCAAAAATCCAACCTTTGTTACACGAAAATACACCTGGAATGAAGTTATTTCGCATGGTCCGAAAAAGAGATGATCGAAAATATTTTTTTTCAGAATCAAAATCGGACTTTAATGGGTGAGTTTCTAGGTGTATTTTGACCCGCTGAATTCGAGAATCCGAACTTTGATGACCAAAAATATGCTTGGAAAAAAGTTATTTCGCATGGTACGAAAAAGAGATGATCGGAAATATCTTTCTCCAGAATCGACATCGAACTTTGATGGGTGGGTTCATAGGTGTATTTTGACCCGCTGGATCCAAAAATCCAACCTATGTTACACGAAAATACACCTGGAATGAAGTTATTCCGCATGGTCCGAAAAAGAGATGATCGAAAATATTTTTGTTCAGAATCAAAATCGGACTTCAATGGGTGAGTTTCTAGGTGTATTCCGACCCGCTGAATCCGAAAATCCAAGCTTTGATGACCAAAAATTTGCTTGGAAAAAAGTTATTCCGCATGGTACGAAAAAGAGATGATCGAAAATATCTGTCTCCAGAATCGAAATCGAACTTTGATGGGTGGGTTCATAGGTGTATTTTGACCCGCTGAATCCAAAAATCCAACCTTTGTTACACGAAAATACACCTGGAAAGAAGTTATTCCGCATGGTACGAAAAAGAGATGCTCGAAAATATTTTTTTTCAGAATCGAAATCGGACTCTGATGGGTGAGTTTCTAGGTGTATTTCGACCCGCTGAATCCGAAAATCCAACCTCTGATGACCAAAAATATGCTTGGAAAAAAGTTATTCCGCATGGTACGAAAAAGAGATGATCGGAAATATTTTTTTTCAGAATCAAAATCGGACTTTGATGTGTGAGTTTCTAGGTGTATTTCGACCCGCTGAATCCGAAAATCCAAGCTTTGATGACCAAAAATATGCTTGGAAAAAAGTTATTTCGCATGGTACGAAAAAGAGATGATCGAAAATATGTGTCTCCAGAATCGAAATCGAACTTTGATGGGTGGGTTTATGGGTGTATTTTGACCCGCTGGATCCAAAAATCCAACCTTTGTTACACGAAAATACACCTGGAAAGAAGTTATTCCGCATGGTACGGATAAGAGATGATCGAAAATATTTTTTTTCAGAATCGAAATCGGACTTTGATGGGTGAGTTTCTAGGTGTATTTCAACCCGCTGAATCCGAAAATCCAACCTCTGATGACCAAAAATATGCATGGAAAAAAGTTATTTCGCATGGTACGAAAAAGAGATGATCGAAAATATCTGTCTCCAGAATCGAAATCGAACTGTGATGGATGGGTTCATAGGTGTATTTTGACCCGCTGAATCCGAAAATCCAAACTTTGATGACCAAAAATATGCTTGGAAAAAAGTTATTTCGCATCGTACGAAAAAGAGATGATCGAAAATATCTGTCTGCAGAATCGAAATCGAACTGTGATGGATGGGTTCATAGGTGTATTTTGACCCGCTGAATCCGAAAATCCAAACTTTGATGACCAAAAATATGCTTGGAAAAAAGTTATTTCGCATGGTACGAAAAAGAGATGATCGGAAATATCTTTCTCCAGAATCGACATCGAACTTTGATGGGTGGGTTCATAGGTGTATTTTGACCCGCTGGATCCAAAAATCCAACCTTTGTTACACGAAAATACACCTGGAATGAAGTTATTTCGCATGGTCCGAAAAAGAGATGATCGAAAATATTTTTTTTCAGAATCGAAATCGGACTTTAATGGGTGAGTTTCTAGGTGTATTTTGACCCGCTGAATTCGAGAATCCGAACTTTGATGACCAAAAATATGCTTGGAAAAAAGTTATTTCGCATGGTACGAAAAAGAGATGATCGGAAATATCTTTCTCCAGAATCGACATCGAACTTTGATGGGTGGGTTCATAGGTGTATTTTGACCCGCTGGATCCAAAAATCCAACCTATGTTACACGAAAATACACCTGGAATGAAGTTATTCCGCATGGTCCGAAAAAGAGATGATCGAAAATATTTTTGTTCAGAATCAAAATCGGACTTCAATGGGTGAGTTTCTAGGTGTATTCCGACCCGCTGAATCCGAAAATCCAAGCTTTGATGACCAAAAATTTGCTTGGAAAAAAGTTATTCCGCATGGTACGAAAAAGAGATGATCGAAAATATCTGTCTCCAGAATCGAAATCGAACTTTGATGGGTGGGTTCATAGGTGTATTTTGACCCGCTGAATCCAAAAATCCAACCTTTGTTACACGAAAATACACCTGGAAAGAAGTTATTCCGCATGGTACGAAAAAGAGATGATCGAAAATATTTTTTTTCAGAATCGAAATCGGACTCTGATGGGTGAGTTTCTAGGTGTATTTCGACCCGCTGAATCCGAAAATCCAACCTCTGATGACCAAAAATATGCTTGGAAAAAAGTTATTCCGCATGGTACGAAAAAGAGATGATCGGAAATATTTTTTTTCAGAATCAAAATCGGACTTTGATGTGTGAGTTTCTAGGTGTATTTCGACCCGCTGAATCCGAAAATCCAAGCTTTGATGACCAAAAATATGCTTGGAAAAAAGTTATTTCGCATGGTACGAAAAAGAGATGATCGAAAATATCTGTCTCCAGAATCGAAATCGAACTTTGATGGGTGGGTTTATGGGTGTATTTTGACCCGCTGGACCCAAAAATCCAACCTTTGTTACACGAAAATACACCTGGAATGAAGTTATTTCGCATGGTCCGAAAAAGAGATGATCGAAAATATTTTTTTTCAGAATCAAAATCGGACTTTGATGGGTGAGTTTCTAGGTGTATTCCGACCCGCTGAATCCGAAAATCCAAACTTTGATGACCAAAAATATGCTTGGAAAAAAGTTATTCCGCATGGTACGAAAAAGAGATGATCGAAAATATCTGTCTCCAGAATCGAAATCGAACTTTGATGGATGGGTTCATAGGTGTATTTTGACCCGCTGAATCCGAAAATCCAAACTTTGATGACCAAAAATATGCGTGGAAAAAAGTTATTTCGCATGGTACGAAAAAGGGATGATCGAAAATATCTGTCTCCAGAATCGAAATGGAACTTTGATGGGTGGGTTTATAGGTGTATTTTGACCCGCTGAATCCGAGAATCCAAGCTTTGATGACCAAAAATATGCTTGGAAAAAAGTTATTTCGCATGGTACGAAAAAGAGATGATCGGAAATATCTTTCTCCAGAATCGACATCGAACTTTGATGGGTGGGTTTATGGGTGTATTTTGACCCGCTGGATCCAAAAATCCAACCTTTGTTACACGAAAATACACCTGGAATGAAGTTATTTCGCATGGTCCGAAAAAGAGATGATCGAAAATATTTTTTTTCAGAATCAAAATCGGACTTTAATGGGTGAGTTTCTAGGTGTATTTCGACCCGCTGAATCCGAAAATCCAAACTTTGATGACCAAAAATATGCTTGGAAAAAAGTTATTCCGCATGGTACGAAAAAGAGATGATCGAAAATATCTGTCTCCAGAATCGAAATCGAACTTTGATGGATGGGTTCATAGGTGTATTTTGACCCGATGAATCCAAAAATCCAACCTTCGTTCCACGAAAATACACCTGGAAAGAAGTTATTCCGCATGGTACGAAAAAGAGATGATCGAAAATATTTTTTTTCAGAATCGAAATTGGACTTTGATGGGTGAGTTTCTAGGTGTATTCCGACCCGCTGAATCCGAAAATCCAACCTCTGATGACCAAAAATATGCTTGGAAAAAAGTTATTCCGCATGGTACGAAAAAGAGATGATCGAAAATATTTTTCTTCAGAATCAAAATCGGACATCGATGGGTGAGTTTCTAGGTGTATTTCGACCCGCTGAATCCGAAAATCCAAACTTTGATGACCAAAAATATGCTTGGAAAAAAGTTATTTCGCATGGTACGAAAAAGAGATGATCGAAAATATCTGTCTCCAGAATCGAAATCGAACTTTGATGGGTGGGTTTATGGGTGTATTTTGACCCGCTGGATCCAAAAATCCAACCTTTGTTACACGAAAATACACCTGGAATGAAGTTATTTCGCATGGTCCGAAAAAGAGATGATCGAAAATATTTTTTTTCAGAATCAAAATCGGACTTTAATGGGTGAGTTTCTAGGTGTATTCCGACCCGCTGAATCCGAAAATCCAAACTTTGATGACCAAAAATATGCTTGGAATAAAGTTATTCCGCATGGTACGAAAAAGAGATGATCGAAAATATCTGTCTCCAGAATCGAAATCGAACTTTGATGGATGGGTTCATAGGTGTATTTTGACCCGCTGAATCCGAAAATCCAAACTTTGATGACCAAAAATATGCTCGGAAAAAAGTTATTTCGCATGGTACGAAAAAGAGATGATCGAAAATATCTGTCTCCAGAATCGAAATCGAACTTTGATGGGTGGGTTTATGGGTGTATTTTGACCCGCTGGATCCAAAAATCCAACCTTTGTTACACGAAAATACACCTGGAATGAAGTTATTTCGCATGGTCCGAAAAAGAGATGATCGAAAATATTTTTTTTCAGAATCAAAATCGGACTTTAATGGGTGAGTTTCTAGGTGTATTTCGACCCGCTGAATCCGAAAATCCAAACTTTGATGACCAAAAATATGCTTGGAAAAAAGTTATTCCGCATGGTACGAAAAAGAGATGATCGAAAATATCTGTCTCCAGAATCGAAATCGAACTTTGATGGATGGGTTCATAGGTGTATTTTGACCCGCTGAATCCGAAAATCCAAACTTTGATGACCAAAAATATGCTTGGAAAAAAGTTATTTCGCATGGTACGAAAAAGAGATGATCGAAAATATCTGTCTCCAGAATCGAAATCGAACTGTGATGGATGGGTTCATAGGTGTATTTTGACCCGCTGAATCCGAAAATCCAACCTTTGTTACACGAAAATACACCTGGAAAGAAGTTATTCCGCATGGTACGAAAAAGAGATGATCGAAAATATTTTTTTTCACAATCGAAATCGGACTTTGATGAGTGAGTTTCTAGGTGTATTTCAACCCGCTGAATCCGAAAATCCAACCTCTGATGACCAAAAATATGCTTGGAAAGAAGTTATTTCGCATGGTACGAAAAAGAGATGATCGAAAATATCTGTCTCCAGAATCGAAATCGAACTGTGATGGATGGGTTCATAGGTGTATTTTGACCCGCTGAATCCGAAAATCCAAACTTTGATGACCAAAAATATGCTTGGAAAAAAGTTATTTCGCATGGTACGAAAAAGAGATGATCGAAAATATCTGTCGGCAGAATCGAAATGGATATTTGATGGGTGGGTTTATAGGTGTATTTTGACCCGCTGAATCCGAGAATCCAAGCTTTGATGACCAAAAATATGCTCGGAAAAAAGTTATTTCGCATGGTACGAAAAAGAGATGATCGGAAATATCTTTCTCCAGAATCGACATCGAACTTTGATGGGTGGGTTCATAGGTGTATTTTGACCCGCTGAATCCAAAAATCCAACCTTTGTTACACGAAAATACACCTGGAAAGAAGTTATTCCGCATGGTACGAAAAAGAGATGATCGAAAATATTTTTTTTCAGAATCGAAATTGGACTTTGATGGGTGAGTTTCTAGGTGTATTTCGACCCGCTGAATCCGAAAATCCAAACTTTGATGACCAAAAATATGCTTGGAAAAAAGTTATTTCGCATGGTACGAAAAAGAGATGATCGAAAATATCTGTCTCCAGAATCGAAATCGAACTTTGATGGGTGGGTTTATGGGTGTATTTTGACCCGCTGGATCCAAAAATCCAACCTTTGTTACACGAAAATACACCTGGAATGAAGTTATTTCGCATGGTCCGAAAAAGAGATGATCGAAAATATTTTTTTTCAGAATCAAAATCGGACTTTAATGGGTGAGTTTCTAGGTGTATTCCGACCCGCTGAATCCGAAAATCCAAACTTTGATGACCAAAAATATGCTTGGAATAAAGTGATTCCGCATGGTACGAAAAAGAGATGATCGAAAATATCTGTCTCCAGAATCGAAATCGAACTTTGATGGATGGGTTCATAGGTGTATTTTGACCCGCTGAATCCGAAAATCCAAACTTTGATGACCAAAAATATGCTTGGAAAAAAGTTATTTCGCATGGTACGAAAAAGAGATGATCGAAAATATCTGTCTCCAGAATCGAAATCGAACTTTGATGGGTGGGTTTATGGGTGTATTTTGACCCGCTGGATCCAAAAATCCAACCTTTGCTACACGAAAATACACCTGGAATGAAGTTATTTCGCATGGTCCGAAAAAGAGATGATCGAAAATATTTTTTTTCAAAATCGAAATCGGACTTTAATGGGTGAGTTTCTAGGTGTATTCCGACCCGCTGAATCCGAAAATCCAAACTTTGATGACCAAAAATATGCTTGGAAAAAAGTTATTCCGCATGGTACGAAAAAGAGATGATCGAAAATATCTGTCTCCAGAATCGAAATCGAACTTTGATGGATGGGTTCATAGGTGTATTTTGACCCGCTGAATCCGAAAATCCAAACTTTGATGAGCAAAAATATGCTTGGAAAAAAGTTATTTCGCATGGTACGAAAAAGAGATGATCGAAAATATCTGTCTCCAGAATCGAAATCGAACTTTGATGGGTGGGTTCATGGGTGTATTTTGACCCGCTGGATCCAAAAATCCAACCTTTGTTACACGAAAATACACCTGGAATGAAGTCATGGTCCGAAAAAGAGATGATCGGAAATATTTTTTTTCAGAATCAAAATCGGACTTTAATGGGTGAGTTTCTAGGTGTATTCCGACCCGCTGAATCCGAAAATCCAAACTTTGATGACCAAAAATATGCTTGGAAAAAAGTTATTCCGCATGGTACGAAAAAGAGATGATCGAAAATATCTGTCTCCAGAATCGAAATCGAACTTTGATGGATGGGTTCATAGGTGTATTTTGACCCGCTGAATCCAAAAATCCAACCTTTGTTACACGAAAATACACCTGGAAAGAAGTTATTCCGCATGGTACGGATAAGAGATGATCGAAAATATTTTTTTTCAGAATCGAAATCGGACTTTGATGGGTGAGTTTCTAGGTGTATTTCAACCCGCTGAATCCGAAAATCCGACCTCTGATGACCAAAAATATGCTTGGAAAAAAGTTATTTCGCATGGTACGAAAAAGAGATGATCGAAAATATCTGTCTCCAGAATCGAAATCGAACTGTGATGGATGGGTTCATAGGTGTATTTTGACCCGCTGAATCCGAAAATCCAAACTTTGATGACCAAAAATATGCTTGGAAAAAAGTTATTTCGCATCGTACGAAAAAGAGATGATCGAAAATATCTGTCTGCAGAATCGAAATGGATATTTGATGGGTGGGTTTATAGGTGTATTTTGACCCGCTGAATCCGAGAATCCAAGCTTTGATGACTAAAAATATGCTCGGAAAAAAGTTATTTCGCATGGTACGAAAAAGAGATGATCGGAAATATCTTTCTCCAGAATCGACATCGAACTTTGATGGGTGGGTTCATATGTGTATTTTGACCCGCTGGATCCAAAAATCCAACCTTTGTTACACGAAAATACACCTGGAATGAAGTTATTTCGCATGGTCCGAAAAAGAGATGATCGAAAATATTTTTTTTCACAATCAAAATCGGACTTTAATGGGTGAGTTTCTAGGTGTATTCCGACACGCTGAATCCGAAAATCCAAGCTTTGATGACCAAAAATATGCTTGGAAAAAAGTTATTCCGCATGGTACGAAAAAGAGATGATCGAAAATATCTGTCTCCAGAATCGAAATCGAACTTTGATGGGTGGGTCCATAGGTGTATTTTGACCCGCTGAATCCAAAAATCCAACCTTTGTTACACGAAAATACACCTGGAAAGAAGTTATTCCGCATGGTACGAAAAAGAGATGATCGAAAATATTTTTTTTCAGAATCGAAATCGGACTTTGATGGGTGAGTTTCTAGGTGTATTTCGACCCGCTGAATCCGAAAATCCAACCTCTGATGACCAAAAATATGCTTGGAAAAAAGTTATTTCGCATGGTACGAAAAAGAGATGATCGAAAATATCTGTCTCCAGAATCGAAATCGAACTTTGATGGATGGGTTCATAGGTGTATTTTGACCCGCTGAATCCAAAAATCCAACCTTTGTTACACGAAAATACACCTGGAAAGAAGTTATTCCGCATGGTACGAAAAAGAGATGATCGAAAATATTTTTTTTCAGAATCGAAATCGGACTTTGATGGGTGAGTTTCTAGGTGTATTTCAACCCGCTGAATCCGAAAATCCAACCTCTGATGCCCAAAAATATGCTTGGAAAAAAGTTATTTCGCATGGTACGAAAAAGAGATGATCGAAAATATCTGTCTCCAGAATCGAAATCGAACTGTGATGGATGGGTTCATAGGTGTATTTTGACCCGCTGAATCCGAAAATCCAAACTTTGATGACCAAAAATATGCTTGGAAAAAAGTTATTTCGCATGGTACGAAAAAGAGATGATCGAAAATATCTGTCTGCAGAATCGAAATCGAACTGTGATGGATGGGTTCATAGGTGTATTTTGACCCGCTGAATCCGGAAATCCGAACTTTGATGACCAAAAATATGCTTGGAAAAAAGTTATTTCGCATGGTACGAAAAAGAGATGATCGGAAATATCTTTCTCCAGAATCGACATCGAACTTTGATGGGTGGGTTCATGGGTGTATTTTGACCCGCTGAATCCGAAAATCCAAACTTTGATGACCAAAAATATGCTTGGACAAAAGTTATTTCTCATGGTCCGAAAAAGAGATGATCGAAAATATTTTTTTTCAGAATCAAAATCGGACTTTAATGGGTGAGTTTCTGGGTGTATTTCGACCCGCTGAATCCGAAAATCCAAACTTTGATGACCAAAAATATGCTTGGAAAGAAGTTATTTCGCATGGTACGATAAAGGGATGATCGAAAATATCTGTCTCCAGAATCGAAATCGAACTTTGATGGGTGGGTTTATAGGTGTCTTTATGACCCGCTGAATCCGAGAATCCAAGCTTTGGTGACCAAAAATATGCTTGGAAAAAAGTTATTTCGCATGGTACGAAAAAGAGATGATCGGAAATATCTTTCTCCAGAATCGACATCGAACTTTGATGGGTGGGTTCATAGGTGTATTTTGACCCGCTGAATCCAAAAAACCAACCTTTGTTACACGAAAATACACCTGGAAAGAAGTTATTCCGCATGGTACGAAAAAGAGATGATCGAAAATATTTTTTTTCAGAATCAAAATCGGACTTTGATGGGTGAGTTTCTAGGTGTATTTCGACCCGCTGAATCCGAAAATCCAAGCTTTGATGACCAAAAATATGCTTGGAAAAAAGTTATTTCGCATGGTACGAAAAAGAGATGATCGAAAATATCTGTCTCCAGAATCGAAATCGAACTTTGATGGGTGGGTTTATGGGTGTATTTTGACCCGCTGGATCCAAAAATCCAACCTTTGTTACACGAAAATACACCTGGAATGAAGTTATTTCGCATGGTCCGAAAAAGAGATGATCGAAAATATTTTTTTTCACAATCAAAATCGGACTTTAATGGGTGAGTTTCTAGGTGTATTCCGACACGCTGAATACGAAAATCCAAGCTTTGATGACCAAAAATATGCTTGGAAAAAAGTTATTCCGCATGGTACGAAAAAGAGATGATCGAAAATATCTGTCTCCAGAATCGAAATCGAACTTTGATGGGTGGGTTCATAGGTGTATTTTGACCCGCTGAATCCAAAAATCCAACCTCTGTTACACGAAAATACACCTGGAAAGAAGTTATTCCGCATGGTACGAAAAAGAGATGATCGAAAATATTTTTTTTCAGAATCGAAATTGGACTTTGATGGGTGAGTTTCTAGGTGTATTTCGACCCGCTGAATCCGAAAATCCAGCCTCTGATGACCAAAAATATGCGTGGAAAAAAGTTATTCCGCATGGTACGAAAAAGAGATGATCGAAAATATTTTTTTTCAGAATCAAAATCGGACTTTGATGGGTGAGTTTCTAGGTGTATTTCGACCCGCTGAATCCGAAAATCCAAGCTTTGATGACCAAAAATATGCTTGGAAAAAAGTTATTTCGCATGGTACGAAAAAGAGATGATCGAAAATATCTGTCTCCAGAATCGAAATCGAACTTTGATGGGTGGGTTTATGGGTGTATTTTGACCCGCTGGATCCAAAAATCCAACCTTTGTTACACGAAAATACACCTGGAATGAAGTTATTTCGCATGGTCCGAAAAAGAGATGATCGAAAATATTTTTTTTCACAATCAAAATCGGACTTTAATGGGTGAGTTTCTAGGTGTATTCCGACACGCTGAATACGAAAATCCAAGCTTTGATGACCAAAAATATGCTTGGAAAAAAGTTATTCCGCATGGTACGAAAAAGAGATGATCGAAAATATCTGTCTCCAGAATCGAAATCGAACTTTGATGGGTGGGTTCATAGGTGTATTTTGACCCGCTGAATCCAAAAATCCAACCTCTGTTACACGAAAATACACCTGGAAAGAAGTTATTCCGCATGGTACGAAAAAGAGATGATCGAAAATATTTTTTTTCAGAATCGAAATTGGACTTTGATGGGTGAGTTTCTAGGTGTATTTCGACCCGCTGAATCCGAAAATCCAGCCTCTGATGACCAAAAATATGCGTGGAAAAAAGTTATTCCGCATGGTACGAAAAAGAGATGATCGAAAATATTTTTTTTCAGAATCAAAATCGGACTTTGATGGGTGAGTTTCTAGGTGTATTTCGACCCGCTGAATCCGAAAATCCAAACTTTGATGACCAAAAATATGCTTGGAAAAAAGTTATTTCGCATGGTACGAAAAAGAGATGATCGAAAATATCTGTCTCCAGAATCGAAATCGAACTTTGATGGGTGGGTTTATGGGTGTATTTTGACCCGCTGGATCCAAAAATCCAACCTTTGTTACACGAAAATACACCTGGAATGAAGTTATTTCGCATGGTCCGAAAAAGAGATGATCGAAAATATTTTTTTTCAGAATCAAAATCGGACTTTGATGGGTGAGTTTCTAGGTGTATTCCGACCCGCTGAATCCGAAAATCCAAACTTTGATGTCCAAAAATATGCTTGGAAAAAAGTTATTCCGCATGGTACGAAAAAGAGAAGATCGAAAATATCTGTCTCCAGAATCAAAATCGAACTTTGATGGATGGGTTCATAGGTGTATTTTGACCCGCTGAATCCAAAAATCCAACCTTTGTTACACGAAAATACACCTGGAAAGAAGTTATTCCGCATGGTACGAAAAAGAGATGATCGAAAATATTTTTTTTCAGAATCGAAATCGGACTTTGATGGGTGAGTTTCTAGGTGTATTTCAACCCGCTGAATCCGAAAATCCAACCTCTGATGACCAAAAATATGCTTGGAAAAAAGTTATTCCGCATGGTACGAAAAAGAGATGATCGAAAATATCTGTCTCCAGAATCGAAATCGAACTGTGATGGATGGGATCAGAGGTGTATTTTGACCCGCTGAATCCGAAAATCCGAACTTTGATGACCAAAAATATGCTTGGAAAAAAGTTATTTCGCATGGTACGAAAAAGAGATGATCGAAAATATCTGTCTGCAGAATCGAAATGGATATTTGATGGGTGGGTTTATAGGTGTATTTTGACCCGCTGAATCCGAGAATCCAAGCTTTGATGACCAAAAATATGCTCGGAAAAAAGTTATTTCGCATGGTACGAAAAAGAGATGATCGGAAATATCTTTCTCCAGAATCGACATCGAACTTTGATGGGTGGGTTCATAGGTGTATTTTGACCCGCTGGATCCAAAAATCCAACCTTTGTTACACGAAAATACACCTGGAATGAAGTTATTTCGCATGGTACGAAAAAGAGATGATCGGAAATATCTTTCTCCAGAATCGACATCGAACTTTGATGGGTGGGTTCATAGGTGTATTTTGACCCGCTGGATCCAAAAATCCAACCTTTGTTACACGAAAATACACCTGGAATGAAGTTATTTCGCATGGTCCGAAAAAGAGATGATCGAAAATATTTTTTTTCACAATCAAAATCGGACTTTAATGGGTGAGTTTCTAGGTGTATTCCGACACGCTGAATCCGAAAATCCAACCTCTGATGACCAAAAATATGCTTGGAAAAAAGTTATTTCGCATGGTACGAAAAAGAGATGATCGAAAATATCTGTCTCCAGAATCGAAATCGAACTGTGATGGATGGGTTCATAGGTGTATTTTGACCCG